>VDFB02258000.1:0-15304 GCA_007258455.2 Sequoia sempervirens | reverse complement strand
TTTTCTTGAAAGGTTCATTTTAATAAACATAATCTAAAACCCTCGTCAAAACCTTCTTTTTAGGCTGCAATGCATGAAATTGGACAAGTGAAAGGTCAATATAGTGAGGAAGAGTTTGGAGGAGTGGTAAGCAATTTGTAGAGTTTGGAGGAGCCAAAAAAAACCCAAAAATCTATTGCAGAATAGCTATGCCCCTGAAGATAATTGCAGAATTTGTACAAAGCCCAAAGTAACGATTCACAACCTGTGGACATGAGCAAAGAAATATTTTTTAGTCAAAACAAGATTAAGATAAATTGTGAGGAAAATGAAAACAAGGCAACAAACTGTTGAAATATTGTTCAAATCAGATATTCTATAGAAACCCTAAGTCACGAACGTGTCAATACCAATGTGAAAGAGTAGCAAAAACTAGTGAATGGTTGAGACTCCTTTCATCGTAGTCGACATCTCTCCCGCAATCTGCACTATTGAGGGTAAAAAAGAGTTTGAAAAATTCAGCAAGGGAATGCCTTCGGCGTAATTAGTCCCCACCTTATAGGCGAGAGATTAATGTTTTCATTGCGCTCAAGCCTATTAATGCATTCCTCCATAATCATGCAAACAATGTTAATTTTTCGCCATGCTAAGGTTTCCAGGATTATTTTATTACAAGGAAATTTTGGCGTTTTCCTTGCAATTTTGTCATTAGTTGTCATTTTCCTCGTGGTTTTGTGTTTTTTAATTAATTTAATTATTCTAATTAATTTAAGCAATTCCTAATGTTTTGTTGCTATTGGAAATATTTCATGACTTTTTAATGTTCTTTGATATCTAGTCGTGTTTTCGCACCTAGTGTTTTTGTTGATGTGTGGCATCTTAACGAGGACATTGTGCATTTACTATTAGCACATTTTCATTTATTGTGAATAGAATGAAGTGCAAGCATCATTAATGGCTTATGATGTGAATTTTTAAGTATTTTGAGCAAAAGATTATTTGCGTTGTTTATTCATTTGTTCAGATTGTTTGATGAGGGTGAAATTTCTGTCTGTTGAGAGGGTTTACATCTATCGTATTGGAAGCAACAAAGGAGGCATTTGTAAGTTCCTATATCTAAATTACACTGTGTTTTTTGCATTGTTTAGTCATTTGCTCAGATTGTTTGATAAGGATGAAATCAATGTCTATTGAGAGGGTTTATGTCTAGCATATTGAAAGTGAAAAATGAGGCATTTGTAAGTTCCTATATATTTTACAGTGTCATTTTATAGTTTTTTGCATCTCTACATTTTATGGGTTAATGTATGTTGTTTGTTGTTCTCTGCATTTTATGGGTTAATGTCTTCTCTTCCCTATGTTTGAGTGTTTTTATGGGTTAGTCTCTATTGTTGAGTTAAAGAATTAACACCATAATTCATTAATGTCGACTTCTTTACTAGCCACGATTAAGAATGGAGCTAATCTTTTTTCTACATGCATGCATGCCAATTGCACTTGAATCTATTAAATGGAAATAAAAATTAGGTCTAAATAAGTGGAAAATGTCTCAGTATAACTGAAGTGTAGGTGTTGTTAATGGCTTATGGTGTGAAGTTTTAATCTTGTCGAGCAAAGGATTATTTGCATTGTTTATTCATTTTCCCTAATTGTTTGATGAGGGTGAAATATGTGTCTATTGAGAGGGTTTATGTCTATTGTATTGGAAGTGAAAAATAAGGCATTTTTAAGTTCCTATATCTTTTACAGTGTCGTTTTATAGTTTTTTACATCTCTACATTTTATGCGTTAATGTCTAGTGTTCTTCTCTACATTTTATGGGTTAATGTCTATTCTTCTCTATCTTTTCATGATTTTATGGGTTAGTCTCTCTTGTCGAGTTAAAGACTTAACACCATAATTCATTAATGTCAATTTCTTTGCTAGCCATGATTAAGAATTGAACTAATCTTTTCTCTACATGCATGCAGGCCAACTGCACTTCAATCTATTAAATGAAAATGAAAATTAGGTCTAAATAAGTGCAAAATGTCTCAGTATAAAAATCATTTCATCAATTGGTAATGTTTTGTTCATATTGGAAATATTAGACTGAAGTGTAGGCTTCATTAATGGCTTATGGTGTGAAGTTTTAAGTCTATCGAGCAAAGGATTATTTGTCAATGACATGGTTGAAAGTTCTTATAATTCATAAATTTCAAGTTCTCTATTGGGCATTATTAACAATGCAAGTAATATTTTGTCTGTCACGCATGCATGCCAACATGAGTTCAATCTACTAAATGAAATTAAGGTCTAGATAAGTACAAAATCTGTCGATGTAAAATTTGTGGCTGTTGGAAGGGTTTATAACTATCTTGTTGGTATGCATGTTGTAACAAATATGTCTGCATCATTTAAAAGGTCTTGTGTAGTTAGACCCCACCTTTTCAGGTGGGAGACTAATGTTTTCACCACGCTCATGCCTATTAATTCATTCCTTAGACATCGTACTAGAAATGATTATTTTTCACCATAATAATGCTTTCGGGATTATTTTATCAAAATGAAATTTTGGCCATTTCTTTGCAATTTGGTCATTGGTTGTTGCTATTTTCCTCGTGGTTTTGTGTTTTTTTAATTAATTTAATTATTCTAATTAATTTAACCAATTCCTAATGTTTTGTTGTTGTAAACCCTCAATCTACAAATTATTCAAACAATGACCACCACTAACTGTTAGTCAGTTAAAAAACTAGCAAACCTCAGATTCCCTATAAAATTCATTTGAACACAAGAATAACAAAAACAAAGCATGAAAGCAAACTAAACCAATGAAACATTATTCAAGTGACCAAATCAGCATCTTATAGGGGGATTGGTGCTATTTTGATGTAGAAAATAGCCCTTTCCCAACCCCTTTAGATAAGCCAAATGATGAAATTGCTTTGAATATGATATCGAATGCTAAGATGTGGAGTGGACAAAATCAGTTCTCCATTGAAGAGAATGACCTCGCATGATGTTGTAGATTTGTGGAGATTGTGGAGTTGTGGAGGATTTGTTGAAGGATGAAGCCTCTATTTGTAGATTCTCAAATGCTAAGAGTGATCATAAGAGAGCAATGTGGGATCAAAAACAAGCCAATGAAAAGAGGCCATTTGTCAACTTGTGATAGGTTTGAGGATGTGCAAGATTTGGGAAATGTGCCCAAGAGGGGGAAATTTCAAATTTGAATTTGAGAGTTAATGCTTAGTTTGACCTTTGCAAGGGACATGTAAGAGCTTATTAATTGCTTTGTTGGATGTACATGCCAAATTGGGGGGAGATTCAAACTTGGAGAATATTCTCCCTTTATGCCAAGTTGAAAGTAAATAAAGATTTTGATAAATCAATAAATTGAATTATTTGTGCAAGTGGGATTATCTAGAAGACATGATGGGTGGTTAGGTTAGGCTAATTAGGATTAGATTAGCTTAATGATGATTAGGATGATTTTGACCTTTTGACTTGAATATTTGGATTTGTTTAAATCAAAATGATAGAAGGTGATTTCAGATTTAATTAAATAAAAGGCTTGATTTATTTAATTAAAAGGAGGGTGATGCTAGGATCAAGTTGATTTATTTAATTTAAACTAATGACTTTAGGAGATTGATAAATAAAATTGATTTATTTGCTGAATGGATGAATATGACCTAATTGAATGCATGATGCTAATTTTGCATGTCTACATTTTGCCCCTCTTTGAAGCAATGTACTTGTTGCATTGGTTCAAAAAATAAGCTTACCATGATCAAAATTCAAAAAAATTCTAATTTTTTGAATGCCCCAGTGGAAAGAAGTACACTGGTACATTGCCCCCTCGACAAATCAGGCAAAAAGATTCAATTTGAAGGTCGATCTCTCAATAAAGAGGTTCAAACTGGATGGTTATGGATGATGATGCAAATGAGATGGTTTTAAGATGCTTAGAATTAACAAATCTATATTATCCTAAACAGCAAATGATGATATATGATATGATGATGATGGATGAGATGGATGATGGTATGCTATGATTATGCAATGGATGATTTATCACGGATGCTTAGACCTATGGATCTATATTATGATGATGATGCAAATGTAATGCATGTGAAATGATCGATATTTCCCTATTATGTATGATATAATGAATGATAGCAGGTATCTTTGAAGCGGAGTTTTGGATCACGGGATGGATGCATTGGTGATGTTATGTTAGTCTTGAGTAAGAGATGATGACAAGAGGATATGAGTCAGCATTGATGAGACTTTATTAGAGATGATGATGATGATAGATGATGATGATGATGATGATTAAACTATCAAGGATTGGAGACTTTAAAGGGATGATACCTTATGTTTGATTACACACATAAGTACGATGCATCAAGGTATAAAGAACCAAGATGGCATTGTACCTAGTGTGATGGAATTTGACTCGACAATTAGATAGGAGTATTTCTATTCACACTTGGCGTACGAAAACCTTGCTGAAATTACCTAACAAAGCACACAAAATTCACGGGGTTATTTTACAAGAGCGATCCAACAAGCACAATGAACAAAGAATAATGATCATTGCTCGATATATCTCCTCTAAATCCTTTGATCGGGGATATCATCGAGAAGTCCTGGAATGAAGTGATAAGATAAATCAAAGAAAGATCAAATTACACAAACAAGTCAATGTTCTTCATATCTCTAGCCAAAGGGATTTGTTTTGATAGGATAAGATCCAAAGTGATCCAAAATGATGCCCATTGTCAGAATGATATATCCTAGGACATGCATTGTATAGGATGATGATGGTTTGATAAGTTGATTGATAGGTTATTGATATAAGGTTGACTGACATGTTTGAAAATGATCAAGAGTTTGATTTTGCTTTAAATGTTTGTTGTTTGCTTTTGATTGTAGGATTGAAGCTTACCTTTACCGGTGTTGTGATTGTTTTGTTTGTGTTGGCAAAGGATGAAGGTGATGAATCGATTTATTATGGATGATTGATTATTAGATTGTAGATGAGATGGATGGATTTTTCAAATATTTGGATGTTTTGATGTTTAAAAATGTTTTGTGGCTTTTGTTTGGTGTTTTTGAGATTTTTACAAATGTTTTGATTTTGAATTTTGCAATGTTTTGGGGTTTTCTAAAGATTTTTATGGATGTTTTGGATTTTGACATGTTTTTTGAATGTTTTTGGATTTTGTGTTTTTTTTGAATGTTTTTGGATTTTGATGTCTCGAGGGCTGATTAGAGATTAGCCTTGCCTACGTGTAAGCTCAGAGACGATGTAGTTTGGATTCCATGTTTTGATGTTTTTCTGACTTTTTGAGTGTTTTGGATTTTGTGTTTTTGAATGTTTTGTATTTTTGATGTTTTGGATGTTTTGGATTTTGCATAGTTTTGACAATTTGGATATGGACATGTGTGATGATATTAGTGCTTTGTTTTGGGATTATATTTGAAGACCAAGCTAGAAGGTTGATTGATCAAATCAATGGATTGATGGTATTAATAACATTGTTGAGGATGCACAACAATGCAAGGATTTGATTGATCAAGATTGATGATGATAACATTGTTGAGGATGCACAACAATGCAAGGATTTGATTGATCATGATTGATGATGATAACACTGTTGAGGATACACAACAATGCAAGGATTGATTGATTGAGGTTGATGATGATAACATTTTTGAGGATACACAACAATGCAAGGATAGTGTTAACCAACACAATGATCGGGAAGGATATCCCAAGATTATGGATTGATTGGATTCGATTGATCAGGATTGTTGAAGCTTGGTTTGGAACAAAAGATGTTCGAATTATTTGACGTGATGTTTGAAGTGTAAATTAGATACGACTGCTAGTGATTGTTTGGATTGGTGTTCGATGAAAGATGAAACCTGATAAGGAACTCCCTCTTGTCAAAATATGCTATGGGACAGTGATTTGGATTTTTGCTCACAAGTGGTTTGACCAATTTTATTTCATGTTTTCCAATGTTTGGATCACCACATAAGTTGGAGGATATAGATCAAGATTTATTATCAAAGCAAGATGTAAATATCTACCCCCAATGTCTAGCAATGTATGGAATATGATGGGTGGATGCTTGGATAGGTGTGTGGACAGATGGATATGGTAAGTATGCTAAGGATGCCAAGGATTATCTTACGATAAGATAAGGTGTTTGGATAAAGGATGCTCATTTAGATAATGCTTCATAGCTTAGATAATGCTACATAGGATAGGATTAATGAAAATGACCCATGTCAGAATGAACACTATAAGCAAAAGCATAAAAGTGTACAAGAATTTCATCGAAGATCAAAGGAATATATTTGGACTATGGATCACGAATGGATGGCATCACGTTGGATAAATGGTTCATGGATGAATGGATTTTATTATGGAATGCAGTTGGATGGAATAGATTTATTATGGATGGGATGAGAATGCTTTCTGGAGTAGCATATGTAGATGCCGATTCCACACGTGCATGTTTTCCGAGGGTTTTCATCATGGTCTTGCCAACCTTGCCTATCTGGGTTTTCGCCCAGAGGGCCGATTTTTTTCTCTTTACTTTGTTTTCCAATGTCTTTTTTTGATTTTTTTTTTGGATTTTCATATTTTTTTTGATTTTTTGTTATTTTTCTGAAAAATTTATCGATACCTAGTGGTGTCAATGTAGATGCTTCTATCATGATTTTCCATCGGTATCCTACTTGAAGAAGTTGCTTTGCTAAGATATGTGCACTTGAATGCAACTTTTGGGATTTCTGATTTGCTTCGTTGATACTAGAGTTGACTTCATCTTGGTGCGCACATCGTGATAGAGTGCCTTCAGAATCCTTATGATGAAGGGTTGTTGCCAATACATGATCAATTTGAGAATTGGATATCATGCATGGAGGCGTGGATGGAGTGTGTTTAGTAGTAAGAGATGGATTGGTTGAAAATTTGGAACCTTTGACTCTCTAAACTTGGGAAGTTGAGCAATGATGGGTGGATACAGAAGTGTGCATGGAATTAGGACCAACTACTTGATACACTTTGTACGTCGCTTGAAAAGCCTGCTTTTGCTTTTGTGGACATCTTTGATGGATACTTTTCCCTTTTTTATTTTTCCCCATAGTTTCTTTGACTAATGGAGTTTGATAGGGATGATCTTTCTTTGTATTCTTTGGTATCCATTTGTATTTTATTTGTCCAACATGCTTTGCTTCTTTTGCTTTGATAACATTCTTCGTACTTTGATTTAATTCTTTCTTTTGACGTTGGTCCCAATTCGTGGATGGGGTGATGGGTGGATGAAGATTCATGATGTGACTGGTTGTAGTATTGGCATCAGTTTCATCATAAGGATTATTCATGCTCCCTATGTTGATGTTTGCTTGAGATGAAGTTGCCTCCAGTATGGTGGTGGTAGTACCTTCATGCTTTGATTCTACCCGTTCTCAGATGTCTTGTTCAATAAACCTGCTTTGACAAATGACCACCGTCGGTGACATTTCAATTTGTTGCTCCGCTAACTCTAGATTACACTGTTATGTCTGACTTGTTTCCTTGAGCAGATAATGTTGGATATCTTCATACATGATGTCTTTAGTTTGGATTTTGGATAGATCTGATCCTGATGTTGACAACTTTGTTTGATTTTAGGAATTGACAACCTGCTCTTTTTGTGTAATAGTGTCTAGAATAAAAGAATCTTGTTATGAATGAAGATCATCTACATGTCCATCCGTAGAAAGCATCTCATGGGTAGATGGAGGAGTATGTGCTACATGGATATGATCATCTTGCATAGATAGGAGAGTGTCCATTAGTTTATTGTAGTATCTTGAAGATACAAATTCTTGATCTTGAATGATTTCGGAGTTGCTTTCGACATGCTTTGGATCAAGTTCTTGACATGGGTCAGTTTCAAATGATGGATTGCTTACAAAGGGTTCTTGGATGTCGTCATTAGGCATGGGGAATGGTTTGATATCCTCTTGATCTTTGAGTGGACTTAGATCAAGTGTCAAGTTGAGGATTCTTTCAGTATCTGCAACCATGAGGTCAAAGAGGGTCAACATGTCTTGGAAAAGACTATTGCTAGACTTTGGTGAAGGATTCTGATCATTCTTTGGAATAAAATCTTGAGATATGCCTTGTAACTCATTAGCTAATGTAGAGACATTTTCAACATGATCATTGGTCAATGCCTCATTGGATGAGGTGAAAACATCTTTATTGATGGATAGATCTTGATCATTTTTTTCAACAATTGTGGTGGAGGGATTTCCAATGTCTTCAACCATAGGGTCAAGTGATGTTGGCATTTCTTTGATTGGATCATTGTTGGTTGGTGGACTTTGATCATGATTGAAAAGTGACTCTTCACATATGTTGATTTGATCATTGGATGAAGTAGAAATAGCTTGAAGGTGCTCAGTGATGGATTGATCTTGATCCTTGTTCTCAATAGTTGTGGTGGAGAGATTGCCAATGCTATCATCATCCCCAATAGTGATTACCTTCTAATCAATTAGGTCTTGGATGAGTTTTTTGAGTCGAACACAATCTGATGTTTTGTGTCCCTTTATTCTATGATAACCACAAAGATGCTTCTCGTAATACCCTGGTGGTTTTATGTTTGGTTCTTAATAGTTCACATAAATGGGGATTTTAATGAGATTTTCTTGTACTAACTGTTGCAGGACTGATTTGATTGGTCTTCCAAGTGGTGCATATTTTTGCTTGTTCCTTTGTGAGATTTGCACTTTAAATTGACCTTGTGGTGATTGATTTTGGAGATGTGGTGATTGATCTAAGTTGAGATGTAGCGATTGATCTTCAAGATGGGGTTGATCTTGATGTCCATCTTCTTGACATTGGAAATATTGTTCTTGATGCTATTGTGGACACAACTCACTACTTCGATGATATGGATTAATCAATGGATGGGTGTATTGATTTTGGAGTGAAGATATCTCCTGGCTCAGTAATTCAATTAGTTTGGCATGTGAAGCAAGTTGCTCTAGTGAAACTTGATCTTGATTTTGAATTTGATTCCCTTGATTTGGCTTTGGTTGAAGCAGATTTGGAATGTACCCTTGTGGTGTTTGAATGGGATCATGGATAAACTGATCTTGGATAATGCTATGATTTGGGATGATGTTTAAATTTGGCATTATGGGTTGAAATTGAACTTTGTTGGGAACCACATTGCCTTGATTTAGGTAACTTTGATTTTGCATGGTGTTACCTTGACTTGTTAACATCTTTTTTTGACTTTGAACAATATTCATATGGTTTGTGAACATATTTATCCCAAATTTTGCTGGATTCATGTTTGGAAAACTTTTACTTGGTACATTCTCATTTGGCATGTAGGGATTTGGTGGGATGACATTGTTTGTTTGAAGGCTCATGCATTGATTGTTCAGTTGATAGACTTGTAGGTTTGGATTTAAATCTACCATTGGGAAATGTGTTCCAATATTTGATTTGGGCATACTCACACTTGTTGTACCATTGAAATTTGTAGAAGGTAATGATCCCATATATGGATTGTATAAGTGTGAGTTTTGATAATCAATTGGCACTGTAAGGTTTTGAAAGTTCAATTGATTTGGATTACTCATGATGTATGGATCAAGTTTGTATTCTATGTTCTCCTTGTGTTTCGACCTTGTTACAGAAGTGACCTCTAATGTTCTTAGGACCAATGATGAGATGAAGGATGAAAGGGGTGAATGATATGAGTGTTGAACATTTAGGGACTTTGGATCAATGCTCGACTTAGGGTTTGATTTTGATTTGTTTGATGGGATAATGAACTTGTAAACCCTAAGATGTTAGATGTGATCTTAGGATGAACTTGTTCAAAGGATTGCTAATTCAATTAAATGTATGAGAAAGGATCCATTCCCATACACCTAACTAAACAAACTGATTTTGATTTTGGTGATTTACCCAAGTTGAGAATGATGTTTCCAAAGCTTTGAAGTTGTTTGGGATGGATTTTGATAAATGTTTGGAATTTGGATGAAGTGTTTGATTGGATCCTAAATGAACCTAAGAAGGACTTGTTTATAAGACCAAGATAGTGAAGAACATGCCTTTCTCTAAGAGTAATTCAAAATCAAAAGACCAATTTTTGCATGACAATCATATTACGAAAAGATGCCAAGCACATGTGTGGGGTCCAATTGATTTAATCTTTGCTTAATGGATTCTTTTGACCACAAACACACTTTTTATTAGGTTTTCAACTGAATGTCCAATGTCCTAATTCCCTTTCATCCACACAAAGTGCATTATGTGGAAGTCGAGGAAATCAAGGTAAAGGTTACCTAAAGTTGACTTTAGTAGAAGCAAATTGAGATGAAATCCAAATGTTTAGAAGCCTCTAAGGATACGAGTCCCAAGGGAAAGCAATAACATGTGAATTTGTTCAAGGGTATTTTCCTCTCATAAAGGGTTTGCAATTTTGATGATTCATTCAATGTTGGTTTCCCAATGTTTTCGATTAAAGCACTATGTTTTCAAACTGACTCACAAGCAATGCAACATCCTAGCTCAATTGGTACATTTTTCTTGGTGGGCTTGTCTCATGCCCTTCACTTAAAAAGAGATGATTTTTACGCAACCAAAGGAAAAATATAAGGTATGTTAGAATGAAGTCTTAACCTCTATATTTCAACAGATCGGAACATGGCAAGTAACTTCTTGGAATCTAAGTTCCGATGCACTGATAAGAAACTCCCTCGGTGATAGATCAATTGAATTAACTACAAAACAAAGGGTTCTGTTGGGACTTTTCCCGTTCATGAATTGACCCATACAACAAGAGTCCCCTTTTGGATCCATCTTGTCAAAATCAACTGCGTGCTATTGGCGTTTACTCCAGTACCCACATTTATATCTCAGTTGGAAATACTCTTGGCTTTAGAGTGTTACCGGTTGAGTCATTCCCTTGGGTGAGTAATTTTTCCCCAAGGCATGCCCTCTAGGATAAACAAAGAGAATAAAATTTATTCATAGTTCGATCAACCCTTGTTTAGAAACAAAGGAAGAACACATGCAATAAATTTATCCACACTCACACAAGATTTTGTTCAATTTTTAAACCCAAACTGAAGTGTGGAGACAATATTTTATGCAACTTAATGTCATCAAAAAGAATTTTGGTTCTCAAGATCACTGTGAAGCACGAGAGAAGTGCATACGCATTTTTAGATGAGATTACTTTGAATAAGAGATTACAAAACACGAAGAACACATGTTCATTTTAAGCCTCAAAGCAGTTATGAATTTGTTTTAAGCATCAAGAAAAATGAAGTGTGAAGTTGCTTGTTCAATTTTAGCCAAATTCCAAAGCTAGTGACTTTCTAGGGTTCAATTTTAATCCTTTGCAATGAAAATTAAAAGCTTAGGAAAAGTTCGTTTTAAAGCCCAAAACCCAAAATGAGTTAGCCTAAAATAGAAAATTAAGGCATATGACTGACTCTCCAAGCATTAAAAAATGCTTTAAGAACTCCAATTTTAAATGCTTAAATTCCCTACAAGATTCTTCAAAGATCACTTCTAGCAATCCCCTTGCCCAAACGAAAATCCCTACAAGATTAAAAAAAAGATAAATCATGATCAAGTTAAACTTATCTCAAACATTAACTTCAAATAATCAAATGATTTTAATGATTTTGAAGAAAAAGAAAATCATTAATAAGAACCTTGCCCTCTTAGAAAAATAATTCAATGCGCTTATTATGGGAAATAGTGATTTGAGTGCCTAGGTTTTTTTAAAAAGAAGCATTTATTTAAGATTCATAAAGAGTCATAAACAAATGGTTTTGCTATTAGGAGGTATCAATTGTTTATTTGAGCAATCATGTAAAGAAAAAAAATGCTTAACATTTACTTTGAGTCACTACCTACGCTCAAGAAATTGTTTCTACCATGAACGCCTAACCCAAGATTGCGCTGTAAAAAATGTTGGAACGTACCAATTGTATCTAGACACTACCACAACCGTCGTAGAGTGAATATAAATTCACTTAATGTGCTATGACTATCATTGCTATGTGGTGCAGATTTAAATGCATTATCAACCCTCCCACTTGGCCCTTCTTAGACTCTTGCAACTTCTAGAATTCAGTGCGATGTTTGACATGCAACAACCATGGGAGTCCTACTGTTCATCCATTCCTTTCCTCACATAAACCCTACATGCCAACACTGTTTTATCCTAGAGTGCAGAATAGGTTGCTTGTTTCTTAAAAGGAGATACAAAATTCTAAGAATTGGGCAATGTGACTAGGCAGTGCAATAGACTAAATAGTGATCTTAGAAAACCTACAGATTCCTTCTAAACTGTCTAACAACAAGTTCCTATGCTCATAATGTCAAGATTCAATATCTCTAATTGAGAAGTCAGGTGCTAGGTGGCCCTAGAAATGATCTCAACCACATATGCAAAGAAATAAATAAGAGAGAAGAAATTGAAAGCTCGATTTCCCTGTGCCTTATTTACTTCGCCTTATTCCAATGTTACGCAAAGTTTGCAAACATTCAACTACATCCATCAACTGCACCTTCATTTTGTATGTGGGCATTTATTTTACCTTGATAGCGGGTTGTAGGTAGTCTAATATCCATTGAATGATCACAAAATTATAGGTTGCAGTCCACTCGCACCTACCCAAGCAGAAGATGTGCTATGCAGGCTCCCTCCTATCTACCATAAATCAAAAAATCTATCAGACAATCAAAATAAATCTGTCAGAACATAATTGCAAAGCCCACAATTAATGGGAAGCCGCCTTCAATAACATTGGTGCCCATCTTTCTTTGGACAACTTTTGAGATATCAGACGTTTTATTTCTAACATGCAGCGGCTTTGTTTGCTATCAGATTTATCTTATTAATAGATGCGACCAAATAAAGTAAACTTTGATGCTTTGTAATGAGATCTGCATAATTCATTAAGGCATAGTGATTACACATAAACATGAAGCTGTAGATTATTCTTCATATAATCACCCATTTAGATCTCTATAACAAAGTATCAAAAGCGGCAATGATGTCGATGGCCCCACAACAAGATATGTGATTAATGGGATTGATTTATATTCTTGCTATGGTGTGGGCAGGTGTAGAACCGAATTCAACATCCTTTGTCAAACTCCTCCTAGCATTTCCCCATCCGATTTTCACCATGTACTGTTTGATCAAGCGATATCATGATTTGAAGAGATCCGCATTGGACGGCTCACTGTCTGAAACACATTAAAGGAGTACCTTGCGTGAAACTGTCACTCCCAAATTTTTTGTTGAAAGCTATAGCCAACACATACTATCAGCTATGAAGTAATTAAGGAAGAGGATCTTTGGAAGATAGACTAGCTACCTCGAAACTAGTAGACATGTATGTAAAATGCAAAAATACAAACAAGGCATGTGAACTGTTAGGCAGAAAAAAGACAAAGCACCATCTTTAGCACCATGACAACCACCAGCGTTAGCATCATTACCAGTACCATGATGAAGAATCACCTATTGTTTCTTGGAAAAATTAATGTTAGGAGGGTCAATTATAACAGTGGATGCCACTCGCATAAATTTATCCCGCAGTTGGCAGACTCCATCATCGCATGGTTCGACAAGAACATAGTCTTCTTCTTGTTCAGATGTTTTTCTCATAAGGTGCCTGAGGTTGAATGCCGTCTCTTGCAAGAATGCTAAACATTGCAGGATATGCACAAAAATAGATTCGTTGAAAAGGCTTTAGAAACTTTTAAGCAAATGCAATTAGCAGGAATAAAGTAAAATAACGAATAAATGTCATTCAAGACGTTTAAAAAATAATGTAACTACAGATGTAAAACTAACGCCATGGAGGCAGAGAGAGAGCACCCAAACTGTTTGACCAAATGCCTTAAATAAAAAGTTATCCCATGGAACGCATTGAATCAAGGAGGCATGTAAAGCTCAAAAAAGTAGTGAATAGTGCAGATTCACTTTATTGCATTGGAGAGCTACTTGGCAGGCTATCTCAGGAGTTTGGTCAAATCACAGTCATCATCACAGCTCAAAAAATAAGAAATGATGAAATAATTTCACCAAAATGACAGAGGATGGAATCAATGACCCAACCATGATCTACCCCACAAGATGTTGTGCATTTTTCTGTCTAAAAGCCTTGCTAGTATAGTCAGATGCAAATAGACAAACAATGTGAAAATCATGATGTAAATAGACGGTGGGGGCCAAAATGTAAACCTTCAATCTGAAAATTATTCAAACAATGACCACCACTAACTGTTAGTCAGTTAAAAAACCAGCAAACCTCAGATTCCCTATAAAATTCATTTGAACACAAGAATAACAAAAACAAAGCATGAAAGCAAACTAAACCAATGAAACGTTATTCAAGTGACCAAATCAACATCTTATAGGGGGATTGGTGCTATTTTGATGTGGAAAATAGCCCTTTCCCAACCCCTTTAGATAAGCCAAATGATGAAATTGCTTTGAATATGATATGGAATGCTAAGATGTGGAGTGGAAAAAATCAGTTCTCCATTGAAGAGAATGACCTTGCATGATGTTGTAGATTTGTGGAGATTGTGGAGTTGTGGAGGATTTGTTGAAGGATGAAGCCTCTATTTGTAGATTCTCAAATGCTAAGAGTGATCATAAGAGAGCAATGTGGGATAAAAAACAAGCCAATGAAAAGAGGCCATTTGTCAACTTGTGATAGGTTTGAGGATGTGCAAGATTTGGGAAATGTGCCCAAGAGGGGAAAATTTCAAATTTGAATTTGAGAGTTAATGCTTAGTTTGAACTTTGCAAGGGACATGTAAGAGCTTATTAATTGATTTGTTGGATGTACATGCCAAATTGGGGGGAGATTCAAACTTGGAGAATATTCTGCCTTTATGCCAAGTTGAAAGTAAATAAAGATTTTGATAAATCAATAAATTGATTTATTTGTGCAAGTGGGATTATCTAGAGGATGTGATGGGTGGTTAGGTTAGGCTAATTAGGATTAGATTAGCTTAATGATGATTATGATGATTTTGACCTTTTGACTTGAATATTTGGATTTGTTTAAATCAAAAGGGATAGAAGGTGATTTCAAATTTAATTAAATAAAAGGCTTGATTTATTTAATTAAAAGGAGGGTGATGTTAGGATCAAGTTGATTTATTTAATTTAAACTAATGACTTTAGGAGATTGATAAATAAAGTTGATTTATTTGTTGAATGGATGAATATGACCTAATCGAATGCATGATGCTAATTTTGCATGTCTA
>VDFB02257999.1:0-76487 GCA_007258455.2 Sequoia sempervirens | reverse complement strand
TTTTCGATTAAAGCACTGTGTTTTCAAATTGACTCACAAGCAATGCAACATCCTAGCTCAATTGGTACATTTTTCTTGGTGGGCTTGTCTCATGCCCTTCATAAAAGAGATGATTTTACATGCAACCAAGGAAAAAATATAAAGATATGTTAAGAATGAAGTCTTAACCTCTATATTTCAACCAAGATCAGACATGGCAAGTAACTTCTCAGAATCTAAGTTCCAATGCCCCACTTTGATAAACTCGCTCAATAGATCAATTGGTCACTACAAAACAAGGGTTCTATTTTGGACTTTCCATTCATGGAGATTGACCCATACGACAAGAGTCCCCTTTCGGATCCATCTTGTTAGAATCAACCGCATGATACTGGCGTTTCTTCCAATACCCACATTTATATCCCGATTGGAAAAACTCCTGGCTTTAGAGTGTTACCAGTTGAGTCGTTCCCTTGGGTGAGTACTTTTTCCCCAAGGCAGGCCCTCTAAGATAGACAAAAGAGAATAAATTTATTCATAGTTCGATCAACCCTTGTTTAGAAACAAAGGAAGAACACATGCAATAAATTTATCCACACTCACACAAGATTTTGTTCAATTTTTAAACCCAAACTGAAGTGTGGAGACAATCTTTTTAAACCCAAACTGAAGATCATCGTGAAGCACAAGAGAAGTGCATACGCCTTTTTAGATGAGATTACTTTGAATAAGAGATTACAAAACACGAAGAACACATGTTCATTTTAAGCCTCAAAGAAGTTATGAATTTGTTTTAAGCATCAAGAAAAATGAAGTGTGAAGTTGCTTGTTCAATTTTAGCCAAATTCAAAAGCTAGTGACTTTCTAGGGTTCAATTTTAATCCTTTGCAATGAAAATTGAAAGCTTAGGAAAAGTTCGTTTTAAAGCCCAAAACCCAAAATGAGTTAGCCTAAAACAGAAAATTAAGGCATATGACTAACTCTCCAAGCATTAAAAAACACTTTAAGAACTCCAATTTTAAATGCTTAAATTCCCTACAAGATTCTTCGAAGATCACTTCTAGCAATCCCCTTGCGCAAACGAAAATCGCTACAAGATAAAAAAAAAAAGATAAATCATGATCAACTTAAACTTATCTCAAACATTAACTTCAAATAATCAAATGATTTTAATGATTTTGAAGAAAAAGAAAATCATTAATAAGAACCTTGCCCTCTTAGAAAAATAATTCAATGCGCTTATTATGGGAAATAGTGATTTGAGTGCCTAGGTTTTTTTAAAAAGAAGCATTTATTTAAGATTCATAAAGAGTCATAAACAAATGGTTTTGCTATTAGGAGGTATCAATTGTTTATTTGAGCAATCATGTAAAGAAAAAAAATGCTTAACATTTACTTTGAGTCACTACCTACGCTCAAGAAATTGTTTCTACCATGAACGCCTAACCCAAGATTGCGCTGTAAAAAATGTTGGAACGTACCAATTGTATCTAGACACTACCACAACCGTCGTAGAGTGAATATAAATTCACTTAATGTGCTATGACTATCATTGCTATGTGGTGCAGATTTAAATGCATTATCAACCCTCCCACTTGGCCCTTCTTAGACTCTTGCAACTTCTAGAATTCAGTGCGATGTTTGACATGCAACAACCATGGGAGTCCTACTGTTCATCCATTCCTTTCCTCACATAAACCCTACATGCCAACACTGTTTTATCCTAGAGTGCAGAATAGGTTGCTTGTTTCTTAAAAGGAGATACAAAATTCTAAGAATTGGGCAATGTGACTAGGCAGTGCAATAGACTAAATAGTGATCTTAGAAAACCTACAGATTCCTTCTAAACTGTCTAACAACAAGTTCCTATGCTCATAATGTCAAGATTCAATATCTCTAATTGAGAAGTCAGGTGCTAGGTGGCCCTAGAAATGATCTCAACCACATATGCAAAGAAATAAATAAGAGAGAAGAAATTGAAAGCTCGATTTCCCTGTGCCTTATTTACTTCGCCTTATTCCAATGTTACGCAAAGTTTGCAAACATTCAACTACATCCATCAACTGCACCTTCATTTTGTATGTGGGCATTTATTTTACCTTGATAGCGGGTTGTAGGTAGTCTAATATCCATTGAATGATCACAAAATTATAGGTTGCAGTCCACTCGCACCTACCCAAGCAGAAGATGTGCTATGCAGGCTCCCTCCTATCTACCATAAATCAAAAAATCTATCAGACAATCAAAATAAATCTGTCAGAACATAATTGCAAAGCCCACAATTAATGGGAAGCCGCCTTCAATAACATTGGTGCCCATCTTTCTTTGGACAACTTTTGAGATATCAGACGTTTTATTTCTAACATGCAGCGGCTTTGTTTGCTATCAGATTTATCTTATTAATAGATGCGACCAAATAAAGTAAACTTTGATGCTTTGTAATGAGATCTGCATAATTCATTAAGGCATAGTGATTACACATAAACATGAAGCTGTAGATTATTCTTCATATAATCACCCATTTAGATCTCTATAACAAAGTATCAAAAGCGGCAATGATGTCGATGGCCCCACAACAAGATATGTGATTAATGGGATTGATTTATATTCTTGCTATGGTGTGGGCAGGTGTAGAACCGAATTCAACATCCTTTGTCAAACTCCTCCTAGCATTTCCCCATCCGATTTTCACCATGTACTGTTTGATCAAGCGATATCATGATTTGAAGAGATCCGCATTGGACGGCTCACTGTCTGAAACACATTAAAGGAGTACCTTGCGTGAAACTGTCACTCCCAAATTTTTTGTTGAAAGCTATAGCCAACACATACTATCAGCTATGAAGTAATTAAGGAAGAGGATCTTTGGAAGATAGACTAGCTACCTCGAAACTAGTAGACATGTATGTAAAATGCAAAAATACAAACAAGGCATGTGAACTGTTAGGCAGAAAAAAGACAAAGCACCATCTTTAGCACCATGACAACCACCAGCGTTAGCATCATTACCAGTACCATGATGAAGAATCACCTATTGTTTCTTGGAAAAATTAATGTTAGGAGGGTCAATTATAACAGTGGATGCCACTCGCATAAATTTATCCCGCAGTTGGCAGACTCCATCATCGCATGGTTCGACAAGAACATAGTCTTCTTCTTGTTCAGATGTTTTTCTCATAAGGTGCCTGAGGTTGAATGCCGTCTCTTGCAAGAATGCTAAACATTGCAGGATATGCACAAAAATAGATTCGTTGAAAAGGCTTTAGAAACTTTTAAGCAAATGCAATTAGCAGGAATAAAGTAAAATAACGAATAAATGTCATTCAAGACGTTTAAAAAATAATGTAACTACAGATGTAAAACTAACGCCATGGAGGCAGAGAGAGAGCACCCAAACTGTTTGACCAAATGCCTTAAATAAAAAGTTATCCCATGGAACGCATTGAATCAAGGAGGCATGTAAAGCTCAAAAAAGTAGTGAATAGTGCAGATTCACTTTATTGCATTGGAGAGCTACTTGGCAGGCTATCTCAGGAGTTTGGTCAAATCACAGTCATCATCACAGCTCAAAAAATAAGAAATGATGAAATAATTTCACCAAAATGACAGAGGATGGAATCAATGACCCAACCATGATCTACCCCACAAGATGTTGTGCATTTTTCTGTCTAAAAGCCTTGCTAGTATAGTCAGATGCAAATAGACAAACAATGTGAAAATCATGATGTAAATAGACGGTGGGGGCCAAAATGTAAACCTTCAATCTGAAAATTATTCAAACAATGACCACCACTAACTGTTAGTCAGTTAAAAAACCAGCAAACCTCAGATTCCCTATAAAATTCATTTGAACACAAGAATAACAAAAACAAAGCATGAAAGCAAACTAAACCAATGAAACGTTATTCAAGTGACCAAATCAACATCTTATAGGGGGATTGGTGCTATTTTGATGTGGAAAATAGCCCTTTCCCAACCCCTTTAGATAAGCCAAATGATGAAATTGCTTTGAATATGATATGGAATGCTAAGATGTGGAGTGGAAAAAATCAGTTCTCCATTGAAGAGAATGACCTTGCATGATGTTGTAGATTTGTGGAGATTGTGGAGTTGTGGAGGATTTGTTGAAGGATGAAGCCTCTATTTGTAGATTCTCAAATGCTAAGAGTGATCATAAGAGAGCAATGTGGGATAAAAAACAAGCCAATGAAAAGAGGCCATTTGTCAACTTGTGATAGGTTTGAGGATGTGCAAGATTTGGGAAATGTGCCCAAGAGGGGGAAATTTCAAATTTGAATTTGAGAGTTAATGCTTAGTTTACCTTTGCAAGGGACATGTAAGAGCTTATTAATTGATTTGTTGGATGTACATGCCAAATTGGGGGGAGATTCAAACTTGGAGAATATTCTGCCTTTATGCCAAGTTGAAAGTAAATAAAGATTTTGATAAATCAATAAATTGATTTATTTGTGCAAGTGGGATTATCTAGAGGATGTGATGGGTGGTTAGGTTAGGCTAATTAGGATTAGATTAGCTTAATGATGATTAGGATGATTTTGACCTTTTGACTTGAATATTTGGATTTGTTTAAATCAAAAGGGATAGAAGGTGATTTCAGATTTAATTAAATAAAAGGCTTGATTTATTTAATTAAAAGGAGGGCGATGTTAGGATCAAGTTGATTTATTTAATTTAAACCAATGAATTTAGGAGATTGATAAATAAACTTGATTTATTTGTTGAATGGATGAATATGACCTAATCGAATGCATGATGCTAATTTTGCATGTCTATAGTTGTTATCAAAAATATTTCATGACTTTGTAATGTTCTTTGATAGAGTCGTGTCTTCACACCTAGTGTTTTTGTTTACACATGGAATTTTAATAAGGACTTTGTGCATTTACTATTAGCACATTTTCATTTATTGTGAATAAATTGAAGTGTAGGCATCATTAATGGCTTACGGTGTGAAGTTTTAAGTTTGTTGAGCAATTTCTTCATTTTCTCAAATTGTTTGATGAGGGTGAAATCTGTGTGTTGAGAGGGTTTATATGTATGGTATTGTAAGTGAAAGAGGAGACATTTGTAAGTTCCTATATCTTTTACATTGTGATTTCATAGTTTTTTACATTTCTGTAATGGTTAAATCTTTGTTGTTCCTTATTGATGAGTATTTTTATGGGTTGACCTCTATTTTTACAATTTCCTCATTTGCTTTTGATATTTCGGTTGTGGTTTTGTATTTTTTCAATCCAAATTAATTGTGCGTTCATGAAACAGTGATAGACATTGAAAGATGTCTATCTGTTCAAGATATGTCTAATGTACTGTGGGTGTTTTGATGCATGTACATCTTGCATGTCTTGAATCGATAAGACTTCTACTGAAAATGTGTATTTGGAATTGTTAAAATGAAGTTTTTAGAATTTCCTCATTCGTAATTGATATTTTGTTCTTGGCTTTGAATTTTCCCAATTGTAAATGATATGTTGTTGTAGTGTCTTCATTATTAATGTGGAATTTGAGCTATATTTTTGTAATTTCCTAATTGGATTTTGATATTTTGGTCGTGGTTTTCTATTTTTCAATCCAAATTAATTGTGTGTTCATGAAGCAGTGATAGATATTGAAAGATGTCTATCTGTTCAAGATATATATGATGTATCATGGATGTTTTGATGCATGTACATCATGGATATCTTGAAAATATAATACTTTTGTTGAAGATATGTATTTGGAACTGTTAAAAATGAATATTGTCTAATTTTTTTATAATTTTGTCATTGGTAGTTGATATTTTGTTCCTGGTTTTGTACCACATTTTGCTCTTATTTGGATCTAATTTTCACTTATTGTAAATAGATTAAGTGTAGTCATCATTAATGGATTATGGTTTTAAGTTTTATGGCTATCAAACAAAAGGTTCTTGTGTGTACGACTACATTTTGTGTTATGAAATAACTTGCACAATAGAAGAATATGATATGAAATATGCTTTAAATACTTGATAATAAGCGAGAATAACAAAGCCACTTTGAGGGGGAAAACCTCCAAATATCTTAATGAGAACACACTTCACACTTGATGATGAAATAAGACTCACAACCTCCTATATATACCTATTTATGCCAAGGATATCACCTAGGCCGACTTAGACACACCTATATAAGACTTAGGCCGACCTAAAAACTAAATAACAATATACTAATGATAATATGACTTAATAGAGAGTTAAGATAGCCACAAGTCGACTATTCATAACCCGATGTACACTAATATTAAGGGCGTAGCATGCCCCCCTTCTTCAAAGAAGCATTGTCCTCAATGCTAATCAAGTTTGGATTCTTTTGAATGAACTCCTCATCCTCCCATGTAGCATCTTCAATTAGAAAACATTTCCTTGTAATGAGGTAACTTGGAATTGTTGATGTCACCAGCTTCTTCATGCCTATCTGGAAAATTAACTTCATCTCCAAGATGTGTCTTCCCTTTACATCAAGCTCTTGATGGTGATGAATGTGTTCTTCCTTTACTTGAACCTTTTGAGGTGTCATAGAGTAAGAGGTGAGGAATAATATGTGGTACCCTTGCATTGGTTGAATAGATTGATTAGGAACTTCTTCTTCTTTCACTTCTTTTTCATTGTCTTTTTCTTTTTCTTTTGTATCTTCTTCGTCTTCTTCTTCTTCTTTGTCTTTTTCTGCTTCTTCTTCTTCTGGTTGGTCTTTTTCTTCTTCTTCTATTTTTTCTTCTTCTACTTCTCCATATGCCTCTTCTTCTTCCTCTTCTTTCACTTCTTTCACTTCTTCTTCTTCTTCTTCTTCTTCTTCTTCTTCTTCTTCTTTTGTTTCTTCTGGTTCTTCTTCTGGTTCTTCTTCTTCTTCTTCTTCTTCTTCTTCTTTTGATTCTTCTTCTTCTTCTTCTTCTCCTTCTTCTGCTTCTTCTTGTTCTTCTTTCATTTGTTTCTTCTGTTGTTGTTGTTGTTCTTCTTCTTTTGATTCTTTTCTTCTTCTTCTTCTTCTTCATTTGTTTCTTCTTCTAGTTCTTGGTTGCTTGAGACCTCCTTTCTTGGTTTATTCATAAAGGCGCTCAACATGTTTCATAGGTCTGATATATCTCCTCTTAGGTCACACATATCCATCTTCATTGAGGAAATGTATTCCTTGACCTTATTGATTTCCTCATTATGAGTAACATCCTCAATTGTTTCACCGTCCTTGTTAGGAGTCTTCCCCGGAGTGGGGATAAAATGATTCTTTTAATCACCCCTTTGCTAGAGTCCTCGGCCATGATGGAAACCACTAATGTTGAAATAAATTCACACAAATGAAACTAAATTCTTAAAAATTTTTTACTGTAATCTCCTTTGGTATGTCTTCAAAAACCCAATAAAAACTAGACTTCAATTCAACAAGATGTGAGAGATATGTAGATTCCAAAAAAATAGTGTAGAAACCCTAATTCTGCAATAATTCGCTTAATTCTACTCCAATTCTTCTAACATCTGGACTGTAGCTTCTTCAATATGTTCTTCAAAAACCCTTTAAAAATAAGTAAAAAATTCGACAAGGTTTGAAAGATATGCTCTCCCAAAATCGCCTCCAAAATTGAGAAAACCTTGCTCTATGGTGCCAAGATCATGCTTTGATACCATTTATTTCATATTACATGCATTTTATGCTTATTTAGATCTGATTTTCATTTATTGTGGATAGATTCAAGTGTAGTCGCCATTAATGGATTATGGTGTTGATTTTTGAGTATGTATATATGTGTGTATATATATGTATGTATGCATATATATGTATGTATATATCTATATGTACATATATATGTATGTATGTATATATATGTGTGTATATATATGTATGTGTTTATATATATATATATATATAGAGAAAGAGAGAGAGAGAGAGAGAGAGAGAGAGAGAGAGATTCAAGTGCAGTCGTTGTTAATGGATTATGGTGTTAAGTTTTATGCTGTCAAGCAAAGGATTATTTGCGTTGTTTATTCATTTGCTTAGAACATTGAATCAGGGTAAAATACGTGTGTCTTGAGAGGGTTTATAGCTATTGTGTTGGAACCAAAAAAGGAGAATTTTGTAAGTTCTTATATCTATTGTTCCCTATCATTCAGTGCTTTTATGGGTTAATTTATGTTGTTCAGTTAAAGAATTAACATCATAATTCATTAATTTCAACTTCTGTGTTAGCCACCATTAACAATACAATTAATGTTTCCTCTACCATGCATGGATGCCAATTGTACTTCAGTCTATTTTAAAACAAAATCACAGGTTCATGTCTATATTGGCTAATATACTATGTATATATGTATGTATAGGCATATATATATGCATATATATACATGTATACATACACATATATGTGTGTATAAATACATATATATATACATATATATATGTATGTATATATATATGCATATATATGAATGTATATATGCATACATATATATGTATATATATGTATAAGTATATATACATACATATATATGTGTGTACATATATGTATGTATGTATATAAATTTATGTGTATGTGTATATATATATGTATATGTGTATTCATATATGTGTGTGTGTATATATATGTATGTATATGTGTATGCATATATGTGTGTATGTATATATATCTATACGTATGTATATATATGTATGTGTTTTTATATATATGTATGTATGTATATATATATGTATATGTATGCATATATATGTATTTTTATATATATGTATGTATATATATGTGTGTGTGTATATATGTGTCTGTGTGTGTGTATGTATATATATGTGCATATATAGCAAAGGCATGTACCTATTATTTATGCATACCTGCGTGAAGCAAATACTAAATAGTATCAACCCCTGAAATAAAGAAGTTGTATAGAAGGCAGTTTTAGAAGTTAGATAAAATTGCTGCATAATATATATTTTCTATAACCACACATGTCATAGTGTGTTTTGCAACGGTCTTTGATTTTGTATCGATCTTTTCCAAATGTTTATTGTTTGGCATCTTTCCTTCATTGAAGACATGGATCTACTATTACAAAAATGTGAAAAGTTATGTTTTGAACCAATTTATGCATTTATGGATTCTATGACATGAGATCTGAAAGGAAGAGAACATAATATTTTTTGCACAATGATTGTTCTAATAGCTTTAACAATTACATCCACACAAAGTATGTACAATGCTTCATTTCAAAACTTTCAAATCAATTGTATGTGCTTCGAGCTTAGCTTTTGCTACGATGTCATTCCCTTCATAAGTTTTTGAAATTCTGCGACACATTTCTTTTTGCAATATATGATGCATCACTTTTACATATTCTAATTTATTTTATCTTTGGTTTATGTTTTTTTTCTTTCTAAAGACAATGTGTCTATTGGGTCACTATTCTATTAGTGTGTCATTCTATGTTCACATGACTCATAGTCATCATGGTCTCTTATATCATGGTACATAACACTAAGTGATAGAACAAAATAAAGGTCGCTACTTGCACATGAAGTCACTATGACAATATTTCTTACTTATCTATTCTATTTTTTACCTCACCATTTATCCATAATCACGTGCCATTTAGTTGCATTGTCATCTTTGGGAGATTTCATCATCCTAGATGTACATTCATGCAAATCAAATCTAATCATCCTCGTGACATGAATCAACATGATCAATCGTTACTAAATTATTTAGTTGTATATTAATGGCATGCATATCATCTAAAGTCACTTTCTCTTGTGTCTTTTCAAAATACCAATTAGGTTCCATTTCACTCAATAATTCTCTTGAGGGGGCATTAATTACATCACAATTGCTAAGCAATTGGCACAATTTGCCACTTAAGCTTCATTTTAGTCCATCTAAAATTTTAATTCTTCTTTCACACAACACCACTTAGTTGCACTATATCAAATAGGAAGAAAATATAGAGAACTAAAATATTGCCTAGGACTATTCATCACTTAATCTGCAATCGATCAACTTCATCATCTATAGCTAAATGCATCAACTAGTCCTAATTAGTCTAGGACATATCCCTTTCATCTAAAGTCCATAACTTATTAAATGTTTAATTATTTAGCCTTTTCCATTTTACATTTATAGTTATAGGGCATATTCATTGATAAATAACTGATTGGTCTCAATTTGTTCTATACAAAGAATCAATATTGTAATAGTTCAACTATGGCGTAGTGAAATGTATATGGAAAAAATATATATCTTTAATCTGCCTTGGTCCTACTATATATATGTAAATTAAATCATGGATAAATCCATCAAATGGAAATAAGTTAAAATATTTTAAAATTGAAAAGGAGAATCATAAACTGATAGAGATTAGTGTAGACTAATTCAAAAATACATGTATGCATATGTCAACTTTGTCTATTTAAGTGGCAATGGATGTATATAGATACATCTAAATAATTATACAATTATCATGGGTAGAATATTTAAATGTGAATGTTAGAATTGATTTTCAATTTTTTTCAATAATAAATTACAACTTTATATGGCTTTAGAATTTCTTAATTTTAGGATAAAAAAAAATATTGACAGTTCAATATATTGATAAAAAGCCTAACTATTATATTCTCTATATGGTTGACTAAGTTGATAAATTGTCCTCCAAGTAAATCACAATTCCATTTGCTTTTCTAGGGTTAACACTTCTATTTAATGCATTATAGCATATGTTTGTAACCTTATCTTTGAACCAATTTTGTAGTTGATCACAAATAGGGAAACTGGAATTGCACAAGGATTTGCATCTAGGACAATGTCCACTAATGATGAAGTAGAAATAAGCATTGAAAAGTTCAACTAACATGTGAGTAACATTTTTATTATTTTATGTTATATATTAATTTTTAAATGTTTCTCGAATCATATGAAGCATGGAGGTTAAGATTAAAGCTAAAATGAACAATGCAATATCTTTTTCCAAATTTTTCTCATTCACTCTTATGCTTTTTAGAAGATTATGGATATAGTATTACAAGCCTATAATCTATTAGAGTTGAGATATAGCTTTGATACCATGTTAGAATTGGCTATGGCTGCCAAGACCTTGAGACCAAATGGAAAGCACAAAAGAGAGAGAATAGAATGTGAAAAGAATAAACAATATTCTCATCAATATGATTCAATGATATGATGTTGTGTACAATGAGAGAGACCTCTTGGTTATATAGCCAAGGTGAGATGCAAGATGTCATAGGATTATGACAAGTGTCTTAATCATATGACATGAGACAACTAATCACACTTACCTAGGTTCACATGTAATAGTTGTCAAAATATAAGATAACAACTAATGACAACTGACACCTTCTAGAAAGATTCCTTCCTGGGACCTAAGTAAACTTAACATGTGTAAATAAGTCCCCTAGTAATGAATTAACTAGGTACAAGACTTTATTTACACCAACACCCCCCTTAAGTGCAACTTAGGGAGTAGCAGATTATTATGCAAATGACACAAAGATGTAATGATGGATCTCAGCTACTAGGCCATGTTAGGTACCCATGTACATATGCAATGCAATCTCTCACAAATGGAGAAAAGGAGAAAACCCAGTGGGGAAAAACTCCTCCCCAAAAGAGAGATGAAATGCAAAAAAGGAATGCTCTCAATGAAGAATGAGAAGGACAAAACCCCGTGTGATGAAAAATACCCCCCATAAGAGAGAAGTAGAAGAGAGACAACACAATCCTCCCTCAATGTTGAGTCTCCTGCAATGATGGTAGAAGCTTGACATTAAATGCTAAAGATGATCCAATCTCGTCGAACAATGTTCCTCCCCTTAGGAAGAAACAAAACCAAGGATGTATGTAAGATGTTAGGAAGATGAATGATGTATGAAATGATGGTGTATGATGTCTCTGAAGCATTCTCAAGTGTCTCCATGTTGATTCCGAAATATGACACTCCAAACAGGCGTTCTAGGCCACATTGTTGAAGAGGACAGTCTAGAATCTAGTAGAGATGAATGTAAAACATGATCCAAAGACAAAGAAATCCCCTCTAAAGACAAAGAAGCCTCCTCCAAATGCTATCCAAAAGTATCCACACTCATGCCAAACTAAAAAGAATTATCATGTAGAGAATGAACAAGAGGGTCAAGGTGTTCCCTCACAACAATTGAAGAGGGCTCTTCTCCATCAAAGAGAAGATGAATGCTATCGATGATGTCCCCCAAATCTGCAAGATGAGACTCCATAAGCAATTTTAAAATACCTATCAAGAAGTCATCCAAAGTAGCCTTATCTAGAAGATAATGTATGCCCTGTTGCACTGAATCACAAGGAACCAAAACTATGGAATCAAAAGTATCATCAAATGCAACAGTAGATGTAGGAGATGGAATGCATGACTCAGGTATTGGATCTGATGTGAGAACTCCCAAGTTCAAGAAGCCAAATGTCTCCTTTGAATCATGGTTCTGATCAACAGTCGAAGGAACAATGTCATCATTAAAAGAAAAATCTGCAAAGGTATACAAACAAGATGAATGATCAACCACCCCAGTAGTAATGATCTTTCGATTCTCCAAGTATTGAATGATGATTGAATCAAGTGTGAACTCCATAGTTCTCCCATCTCTACCATGCGTAATTTGATATATGGAAAGAATATTTTTTGTCAAATGAGGAAACACACAAAACATCCTTAAAAGTGTTGTCCCCAAAACTAATAGATCCCTTTCCAATTACTCTCATGTATGTATTGTTTCCCATAAAGATAGGAGAAATAGTACAAGGCTGAAATGAAGAGAATATAGACTGTGAAGATGCCATATAATGAGATGCTCCTGAATCTAGAAGCCATCTCCTTGATCCTGGACCTAAAAGAGCATAGACATCTTGTCCTTTATTTCCTGATGCAGATGCTAAATTAGCATGACCTTTTCCCTTTTTAGACTGTTTTGAAGTAGAAGGAGAAGAAGATTCAAAAATTCTAAAAGGAAAATCAATGTGATTCTTTTTTAGGGATTTTTAACTCATCAATATCCTTCTTATAACAATAGTTTTCTTCATGTCCATCCTTCTTGAAATATGCACAAAAAGGCCTCTCCTTCTTTGATGATTCTCCTTTTGAGGATGAGGATTTTGATTCTTTATGTGGCTTGTTCTTTTTTTTCTTTTGCTTCTTAGCAAGATTCCTTGATTCTTTCTGTACCTTAGACTCATTTGCCACCAATGCATGTGACTTGGAAGACTTGATTAGACCCATGTTCATTAACTTAGCTTCCTCTTGGATTAGGAGATTTGCAAAGTCATCAAACTTAGGATCAACATATGATGCTCCCATAGAAAGTCAATGGGTATGAAAGCTAGAAACAAATATTGAATACTCAGGACCAAGCTTGGATAACACACTCAAAATCAACTGTAAATCCTCTTTTACAATGTTGCATTCTTTCAACTGTGTTCTTAGTTGCTTGATTTTGGAGATGTAGTCTTGAATGTGGTCAAAACATTTTGGATCAAGATTCATCAAATCATTATCAATCTAATAGTCCCTAATCTTATCTGTTTTACCATACAAATTTTCAAAAGTCTCCCATGCCTCTTTAGGTGTATTGCATGATTCAATGTGAAATTGTAAATCAAATGAGACTAATGAGCATATGCATCCAAGTGTTTTTTCATGATTAATCTCCTATCTTGCCAATTCTACAACATTAGTAGGTTGAGAAATGGTTTCCTTTAGATAGCATATTAGACCTTTTCCCATGAGATAGTGCCATACTAATTTTCTCCATGTAGCATAGTTATGTGGAGTTAGGATTTTAATTAGAGATTTCCCCATTGCAAGAACACAAACCAAGCAAAATAATGCAACCAACCATTGCAATATTACCCCCCCAAATCACTCAATTATGAAACCCCCCAACCAATATCTGATTTGGCACTTTATATTTAGTGCATTTACAGTGGCCACTTGCCAAAAATAGCGAAGTGGTCTTTGATCTTGGTACATGCAAATGCCAAATTTGGCCACAGAATCAAGTATAATTTTTGGTACAAAATGAGATCAATTTGATCATACCACTGAAAAGTACATGAATAATTATGCACTTTAAAAAAAACTCCACCCAAAAATATTACCATAGGAGCAAGATATGAGCTCCCGAAGTTCCCAAAATGAGGATGAAGTAGCAACACCTATGATAATCTACAATTTGTAGAAAAACCAGACATCAAAACCAAAAAATACTTGCACCACTATGAAGAGTGCAAAAAAATAGCCCAAATAAAAAAAAATTTCTCAAAAAAAGGAGGCCGTATTAGCAAGATATGGCCTTCTGAAGTTGGATTGTAAAAATGAAAATCTCATCCGTGAGGGGGGATATTTTTTTTAGGATGCTAACATCATTGCTAACGCGGTGATGATGTTAGAAGTTTGCACGATTAAATTTGATGCCTTGGCACCTGTCACAAGAAAAAGTGCCCCTTCTCCAAAATCTTGTGTCGATGACCGAAATCTTTAGGTAATGATCGAAATATTCTAAGGGAATATTCTTCCTCCTCCATCGGTGGAATATACCCTAGAATCTTTGACAGTGACTGCCGAATTTGAATTCGCTGATGATATTTTGCAAGCGAGTGGAGTGGGGCCACAAAAGGGCTTCTGCCCTTGCACCACATGGCAAGGTGGCAGTGGTGGCCATGTGAGGTACGCTGCTGCAGGTACTCTCTTGACGTAGGTACCTTGCGCAGGTCTATGCAAGCATACCCTACACTTTAATTTTTTTTTGATATTTAAAAAATTTCAAATAAATTTTCCCAACAAACTTTAAATATATTTTTTTAAATTTTTTCTGGAAAAATTTAAAGAAATAGAATATATTTTTTTTTGAAAAATTGTATCGATTATATTTATGGCAACCTGGGGGGTTGTATGGCTCTCTGGGAGTTTTTTTTGCCTCATTAGACAACTATTCCAATTTGGACGATTTGGCAGTCGATCTTTAGGGTTTTTGGCTCTTCTGGACATGATGGCAGGGCCAAATTTGACCCAAAATGCTCCAAAATTGTAGCTACTTTTTAGATATGGCAACCACTCTTCAATTTCAAACCCTCATAGATTTGGCCTCATATGCTTGATTTGGATTAAAAAAAGGAAAATTTGACTTTCTTGAACCTTCTAGACACAATGGTGAGCTTAGATTTGCACCAACAAGCTCTGATATGAACCTACAATAAAGAGCCACAAAATGGAACACCCCAAAATCTGGTATCTCTCTTTAGAAAAAAGACTCTCCAATGGCACCCAACCTACTCTGATACCATGTTAGAGCTGAGATATAGCTCTGATACCATGTTAGAATTAGCTATTGCTGCCAAGACCTTGAGACCAAATGGAAAGCACAAAAGAGAGAGAATAGAATGTGACAAGAATAAACTATATTATTATCAATATGATTCAATGATATGATGTTGTGCACAATTAGAGAGACCCCTTGGTTATATAGCCAAGGCGAGATTCAAGATGTCATAGGATTATGACAAGTGTCTTAATCATATGACATGATACAACTAATCACACTTACCTAGGTTCACATATAGTAGTTGTCAAAAGATAAGATAACAACTAATGACAACTAACACCTTCTAGAAAGATTCCTTCATAGGACCTAAGTAAACTTAACATGTGTAAATAAGTCCCCTAGTAATGAATTAACTAGGTACAAGACTTTATTTACACCAACATAATTTATCTAATGAAGCTTTCTAGGATTTTCCAATGCATGGATTCAGTACTAGATTACAGTTCAGATTTATTTGGGATCATATTATATGATTATAATACAATTCATACTTATTATGTGTTATGGGCATATACTTGTTGCATGTTATCTAATGAAGTTGATGCAATCTATGTGAAGTGCAGTAGACATTCTTTCAACTTTTATTTTAATGTTTCCTAGGTGTTGGCGAGTAATGATCTAGATATAAGAGACAATGTGTTAGCTCATTTGGCAATTGTTGCTACTTTTGTATTCATAGTTATGATGGTGTTGTATACTATGGGACATATTTATCCCGTTCACATGGATCTAGCCATTGGTGTTGCTTGCTCAAGCATTGGAAAACTCCATCTCAAGTAGGTACCTAAAATCACAAACACTCAAATCCTACTTGGTTAAAGTGATTTTTGAGTTTACCAGCTACATCTATTGATTGCCTTGTGGCAGTAAACTAGTGCTTCTATTATCAATGCACCTATCAATCTTAATAGTAAATAAAATCTATGTAAAGATACATTCCAATTTCCAATAAGGCATGTTAGCTACTATCAACAATGTGACCTACCCACCACAGATGTTCACAATGAAAATATGCCTAAAGCAACAAGACATTAGAAATAGATGAAATTTTTCTGTTTCTTCATTTCAACAATAATTTGCAATTTGGAAAATATAGAACAATGGCCAAAATATCTGGTGTCAATGAGAAAATTGCAAAAAAGAGAGCTAAGATTCCATTTAAACAATGAAAATAGACATCTTCAACAAAAATTTTATATGTTCAAGATATACATGAGGTCCATGCATCAAGACATACACGATACATGAGGTATATCTTGAATACATAGACGTCTTTCAATGCCACAGACAAGAATCCTTTGGGTGATAGCTGTAAAACTTAGCACCATAACCCATTGATGGCAACCACACTTGAATTTGATGACAATAAATGAAAATTAGATCTAAATATATGAAAAATATTCTCACAGACACAAGACACGTTAACTACTATCAACAATGCCATGTGTTAAAAAAAAACTTGTAGTGAATACATATGTATACCAAAAAAACATTAGGAATTGATGAATTTTTTGCCTTAACTATTCCTAAGAATAATTTGCAATTGGGGAAATACAAAGCTAGAATCAAAATATCAACAGGAAATGAGAAAAATGAAAAAAAATAGACCACAATTCATTTTAATAGTTTCAAATAGACATCTTGAACATAAGTCTTATTTCTTGAACATATATTGCATGATGTCCATGGATCAAAAAATGATCAATCATTAGGTATATCTTGAAAAGATAGACATGTTTTAATGACTATTGTTGTTTCATGGACACAATTAATTTGGATTGAATGGGAAAATTGCAAAAACAAGACTAAACTCCCTTTCAATAAAATAATGCCACAAACCATAGGATAAACATTAGTGGCATGATTCTTGATCAATGCATGAATATGTAATAGCGCACAAAAAACATTAGTGTTTGCATCAGTAATTGTTACAACCACCATGAGCAATTTAGGAAAAACCTTTTCGAGATGCTAAACATGGTTAAAACAACACAAGTGCTTTAAAATGATGTAGAGATATTTGTTATAGTAAGCATACCAATAGGATAGTTATAAATCCTCTCAATAGACACAAGTTTTACATTGAGAGATTTTGCAGTTATTTAGACCTAATTTTCATTTGATAGATTTAAGTGCAATTGGTATGCATGTGTGATAGAGAAAAGATTAGTTGCATTGTTTGTGATGGCTAATAGAGAAGTCCACATTAATGGATTATGGTGTTAAGTCTTTAATTGACCAACAAATATTAACCCATAAAAGTTGTCAATGATAGGGAGCAACAAAGATATACAAAGCCACGAAATATGTCCAATAGCAACAAAATATTACCAATTGATGGAATGATTTTATACTGAGACATTTTGCACTTATTTAGACCTTATTTTCTTTTTCCTTTAATATATTGGAGTATAGTTGGCATGCATGCGTGTAGAAAAAAGACTACTTCCATTCTTAATCAATGAAATGAAGAGAAAAGATAAAAAAATTATGAATGTAATATGATTAAAGAACTAGATGTGCTTAACAAAAAACATTGCGTATTGATGAAATATTACAGATTTTACACTAGGACAAATTTTGCACTTATCTAGACCTAATTTTTATTTGATAGGTTGAAGTGCAATTGGCATGCATGCATGGTAGACAAAATATTACTTGCATTGCTAATGGTGGTCAATAGAGAACTCAACATTTATGAATTATGCTATTAATTATTTAACTAAAAAACATACATCAACCCATAAAAAAATTTAAAGATAAGGAACAACAAAGGTTAACCCATTAGAGGGACATAAAAAAATATGAAATGACAGTGTAAAAGATATAGCAACTTCCAAATGCATTGTTTTTTGCTTCTAACACGATATCTATATAGACCCTCTCAACATAAAAAGCTTTCAACATCATCAAACAATTTGAGCAAATGAATTAAAAAAACAAAAAAGATAGTGTAAAAGATTTAGGAAATTGCAAATGCCTCCTTTTTTGATAGATTTCACCATCATCAAATAATCTATGTGAATGAATAAACAACACATATAATCCTTTTCTTGAAGGTCTTAAAACTTGACACCAAAATCCATTAATGGTGATTGCACTTTAGTCCATTGACAATAAATGAAATTCAAGGAGTAGCAAATGATAAATGACCTTGTTAAAACACCATACATTGACAAAAAAACTCGATGCCAAGACATGACTATATCAAAGAACATTACAAAGCCATGAGCTATCTCCAATACCAAGAAAACATTACCAATTGATGAAATGATTTTATATAGAGACATTTTGCACTTATGCAAACCTAATTTTCATTTTCATTTAATAGATTGAAGTTCACTTGGCATGCCTTTGTGTAGAGAAAAGATTAGTTCCATTCTTAATCATGGTCGAGAGAGAAGTCACCATTAATGAATTATGGTGTTAGGCCTTTGTCTCAATAATAGAGACTGACCCATAAAAGCTCTCAAAGATAGGGAAGAGTAAATATTAACCCATAAAATGCAGAGAACAACAAACAATAGACATTAACGCATAAAATGTAGAGATGTAAAAAAATGAAATGACACTATAAAAGATATACAAACTTACAAATGCCTTGTTTTTCACTTCTAATACGATAGACATATAAACTCTCTCAACAAACATAGATTTGGCCCTCTCAATTGTTTTTTACATTTTTGCAATGGTTTGATCTCTATTCCTTATTGATGAGTGTTTTTATGGGTTAATCTCTATCTTTGCAATTTCCTTGTTGGCTTTTGATATTCAATCATGGTTTTGTATTTTTTCAATCCAAATTAATTGTGTGTTCCTGAAACAGTCATAGACATTGAAAGATGTCTATCTGTTCAAGATAGTTTTGATGTACCATGGATGCTTTAATGAATGTACATCATGCATATAATCTAAGCAAATGAATAAACAACACAAATAGCCCTTTGCTCGAAAAAATTAAAACCTCACACCATAAGCCATTAATGATGCCTGCACTTTAGTCTATTCATAATAAATGAAAATGTGCTAATTATAGTAAATGTACAATGTCCTTGTTAAAACACCACATGTCAATAGAAACATTTGGTGCGAAGAAATGACTATATCAAAGAACATTACAAAGTTATAAAATATTTCCAACAACAACAAAACATTAGGAATTGCTTAAATTAATTAGAATAATTAAATTAATTAAAAAAACATAAAACCATGAGGAAAATGGCAATAACCAATGACAAAATTGCAAAGAAAAGGCCAAAATTGCCTTTTAATAAAATAATCCCAGAAACATTAGCATGGAAAACAATAAACATTACCAAAATGATTTCTGACGAATGCATTAATAGGCATGGGCATAGTGAGAAAATGCCAACAACCAATAAGAAAGTTACAAAAAAAAGGCCAAAATACCCTATTGATAAAATTATTCCACGAAATATAGCGAGTATCTCATAGCTGCATAGCAAATTGTGATAGGCTTATTTATTGCTAATTTTTTATTTCTATACATGTGCCTTAACTACAAATGTTTCTGTGGATAGGTGGTGTTTTTCATAGTATTTCACATGCCTTGTCTAATACTCATGCTAATGTTGGGTGTTGGAAATTGGAATGCATTGTTATACAAATTTTCTATTTATTATTAAGATTGATAGGTGCCTTGTTGTTCTTAGGTGGTGGTTGTTACTTGGACCATCTACTGCATATGTGAATACATAGGAGATGAGCTTGATGAGGTGATATGTTCTAAATTTACAAGTTGACTCTATTTTTTATTCCTATTTTATACAATCATAACCTATTTTTTACGCCGAAAAATATTTTGGTTAAATATAAAAAACCTACTAGATTACAACTATATTCATGCATCAAGTCTATTCTCCTATGTTATTCCTTGCAATTATAGCCTTTTTCTACTCTTTCCTTCTCCTACTTTTGTGCAAGTCTATAGGAAAAAACTTGGCAACAATGGATATCTATGTAATTGTGATAGTGTTGTCATTAATGGAAAAAGCCCAAAATGCTTATTTAGTTGTATTGGAGCAAGGTAAGCTCTAATTACTATTAGTAAATATGAGTCTAAAACCAGATTTTTCATAGATATAAATCACAATACAATAAGAAATAGAGTTTTGGAAATGTAACCAATGTATTGCTTTATGATTTATCCATTATTTTTATCTTTTGCTTGTATATTATTACTGTGCCATTCATGAAAGATATTCTATGCAGTTGGTAATTACATATTTCAATCAATATTTCAATTATATTTGTAGTTATACATAGAAGGACTCGATCATTTGCTTCCAATTACTTGTAATGGATCCTATTTTGATACTATGAATCAAGTACAATAGAGAAGAAGACTTTGACAAGATGGTGTCCACACTCACAAAGTGGAGCCTATAGAAATTGGCTAGGCTCATAGAATTGGAAACCTCTATGATTATCTAGGCATTGATGTTGATCATAGCTACTCTATTTTAGTTACTACTAATAAGTCACCAAAGTCTGTATTAGAAAGCTTCACTTATATTTTTAATCATAGCAAGAGAAACTGCAAATTTTCAAATACAATTTTGTTGCAAGAATTTGGTAGAGCATAGTTTCCATGGAACTTGGAACATTGTTGCTAGTTACATGTTGGGATAGCAGAATTGCCTTGGACATTGCAAAATTGATGCTCCTTAGGAATTGAGAAAACAAAATTTTCTTTCATATTGCACTTCGTAGTTTCACTTGCCGCAACACATAGATATAGCATAATATCATTCCATTCTTGGATGTTGCACATTATCCTTTGGTTTCTTGGACCAAATGGATAAAGCATAATACCCTTTTACTCGACAAATATTTTTCTATTTACAAATTTAGAAAGTAGAATTTGCTTAGAAATTCCAAGGTTACAACTACATTAATACATATGTGTATGTATATGCATATATATATATATATTTATATGTATGTATGTATGTATGTATGTATGTATACATATGCATATGTTTGTACATACACATATAAGTATCTAAGTTCAAATCATAAATGGATTTCAAAACTATAACAAGATTAATACCAAAATTGATCAATTTATTTGCTTTTTGTTAGTTTATTTGCTTTTCGTTGATAAAATTACTAGTGCTCAATTTATTTCCTTTTATTTTTGAAGGGTATGGACAACATAGGATTTCCAATTGTATGATATCATCACACATTTTTCATTGTTGTTGATCAATGTGAGTAATAGATTATCATCCTTGTTTCTCTTTTTCCTCTTTTCAAATGTCCATTACCCTTCTCAATAGTGTCACATGAATTGATATTAAGAATTTGTTCTTTCCTTGTAGGCGTTTTAGTGTATAGTAGTGAACCAAAGGCTATAGTTACTGTAGACATCCAAATTTGGACACTTAATTTATCCAAATTTATCACTTTTCATCTAAACATCCTCTTATCCAAGTTAATTAAGTAATATTACTATTATTTAATTAATATCTTTAATTCTCCAAATCCCTAAGGTATTTAATTAATAATTAAATACCTTACCCTCCTTAATCCTCTTTTCATCAAATAAAATAAATATTACATTTATTTAATTCCTCACATGTCATTTTCATCTAATCCTAATCCATCTCCTAATCTCTTCATTAAGATGTGCACATGCCTAATCCTTGATTAGGATGTGTCACATCCTCCAACTTTTGCAAGTTGGCTTCTAATCCTCATTAACCCCTAATTATCCTCTAATTACTGATTAGTCAAACCTAATTAGTACCTTGGTCAACTCTCCCCACCCCCAAGGAATTTTTAATTCCTTTTTATTCACCCTAGGCTTCTCTCTTCCCCATGTGAATTTTTAATTCACTTTTATTATTCCTAGAATCCCCTTTTCCCATGCATCTTCTAAAACCTTTGACTTGTCACATCAAGTCACATGTGACAAATTCCCACCTTTTGGGAACCTTGTCTTATCCACTAGATTCTTCCAATCATTGTGAATTTTTAATTCACTTTTATTCACCCAAGATTCTTCCCATCTCCCAATGTACTTGCAAGGTACTTGTACTTCCTCCACATCATGTACCTCTCTTCCACATCACCTACACATCATCCTACCTTTATCCACTTCACAATCCACATGTCAAGATGTGAGGGCTTGTGAGTCCTCAACTCACCTTAGCTCTTCATCTTGGCCTTGTTGGATAAATCTCAACCATTGAATTCTCTAGAGAATTCAAATTCCTCTATAAATACCCCCTCCTCAAGAGCATTTTGAACACTTAGCCATTTTATAACTACATGCTGCCAATTTGCATTCTCACTCATTCACTATCATTTAGCCATCCATTCTAATCATTTTGCACATTCAATCTTGCATCTAGCTACATCAAAAGCCATCAAAGGAGCACACAAATCCATCAAAATCAAGGGCCAACCAAGGAGTCTTCAACAGCAAGGAAGGTGAAATCATTTGTATCTTGTTTTATCCATTTTCCTTCTTGTTTTATCACTCTTTAGGCTAATCTTGAAGTGTCCTTAGTCTTTTATCATTCGCATTTTAAGTTATTTTGCACATTAGGGTAGGGTAAAATTCCAAGGTACACAGTTACAAATTGTACATTACTACTGATCATGATGAGTAACTGCTTGTTCAATTCTTCTTTCTATGTATTCAATGTTTAAAGCTTGGCACATTGTTTTATAGTAATTACTATACTAAATACAATCAATATAATTTGTTATTTTTGTCCTTCAACATGAAATCTCACAATATGCTTACAAATAATCATCTAGAAAGACAAAAAATATCACAATAGCCAATTGTAGTAGAAACCTACAAACCAAGTGTGAATGCACCTTTCACGTCAATCGATGAAGCTCTCCACTATGCACATTATTTTCAAATTGACTCATTCAATTACAAAGTTGGTGATGGCTTATTTGACATAGTGCATGTTTTGCTTCATTGTTGTTATACATCAAAAGAGCTATGCAATGGTCTTGTGGATTATTTCTTATATTTCCTTCACAATCGTTGCACTATAGCCTTAGGCTCCTATGTAATTGATTTTTACCCAACATTGCTAATGGAATTGCATAATATACATGAAAAAAACATGTATCTATAAATAATGAGGCTTTCAACTACAAAGATCAACGATAGAGGTGAAACTGGGCTTTGGGGTGACATATTATGTCTAAAATGGCTAGCATACTAGCTAAAAATACCAATATGCATTTGGTCTATAACATACAAAAGAATGTTCTTACATTTCAACAAGGATGCATGTAATCTTGCAATATCAATTCTTTTCCATGATACAATTTCTATTGTTGGCCACTATGAGCCTACATTTTCATGGCTAAATACATACAATTGCATCCAAAACATCAACCACATTTTCAAATCACATATCACAACTTGGACAACACTAGGAACACAATAGCAAATGCGTTTGATACACTTGGACTTTGTAGAGTGGCTAGATTTATTAATACATGTGACAAAAGCATGTTTGTTGCTATAACTTTTTTGCTTGCTAAACAATTTGGTCTAGTTGCTTTGTGATTATTTATGGCATAGTCATTGACCAATGCATTAACATTTGAAAACAAATATGTATTGTCTTGTTTTGACACTTTCGATCAATCTAGCATATGAAGCAACAATCATCTATTGCAAATACAATCATTGGTTTCCAAGATTGGAATGCCATATGTGCAAAGTGGCCTTGAAGGGTCTAAATTTTGTGCACTATGGATATCCCACATGTTTTTGAAACAATGAAAAATGGATTGCTTTATGGTTTAGGACATAGAACAATACATTTCACAGTCATTTCATTGAAGGGGAAACCTTAGAGATCCCAACCTAAGGTGTACAAAAGAGAGAGATCTTGCAATAGGGATGTCCTAGGGTCTGACTCCAAACTAAAGAGGGGTTCACCACTAAGCTACGACTTGGAAAGACTAAGGAAATGCAAGATCTAATGATTAACCCTAATATTATGCAATACTTCATTAAATGACCTCAAAATGCATATAATTAGAACATAGAACTACTAGATTAGTGATGTGCACCTTGATACTTGAAGAAGACTGGAATGAGCTCTAAAACACTAAAAATCTTGAAATTAAAGAACATTGGGACTCATACACCACTCTGGGCATATTTGTCCTAGACTAGGTTTTCCAGTGTAGAACAGGTTTCTGGTAGTGTAGATTTAGGATCTACAAAAAAAGGAAATTTTTCCTATAGTGGGACTAATACATCACTTTTGGTGTATCAATATCGTTTCACTTTTTGAGAATTCAAAGTTTAGATCTATGATCAAATCTCTGCTCTTCCCTTCCAAATTGATTTTTTGATCCGAACTTGTAAAAATACCTATAAAACAAAATATAGACTTGATTTGCTTATGGGGGGTTTTCCTTGGTCAAACCCCTAGTTTGGTGATTAAACCTTGATAGAAACAATGAATCTTAAATGCAAATGCAAACATAAACCCTAACCTTAAGTGTGTCTAAGGTTAGGAAATCAAAAATGTAATGCAACCCTATTCTAATGTGTAAAAATGAGATGCATGAATGAATCTTGAATGTAATGCCTCACTTTGAGAGATGTTAAATTAATTTAATAATCCATGTTGATGCATGTACCTTAGGCTAAAAGTAGAGTGATAATGTAGGATGGAATCACTTAGGAAACACGTCATTAGGCTTGGCTTGATGGCTAGTTGCATCTCCCCAACCTAGAATCCATCATGATTCACCATAGACAACCATAATCAACCCTTGAAAATGCTAGATCTTGGATGAAAGTGAGATTCAAGACCTACAAAAACACAATAATACTGCTCCAAGACTTCAACTTTGTTGATTATTTGTTCTTAAATGCTCTTGTGAAGAATGCTTCAATGCTCTTGAATGCTTGAATCCTGAAATTGCTCTTCTAAAATGCTTGCTTAGATGAAATAATGACTTAGAAGCTTGCTTATATAGGAAATACACCTAATTTACCATTATTTAGATCTCAAAAGCCAACATCAACAAAAATTTTTAATTAAAAACTTGAATTTCCTACTCAAACCTTGTAAAGGCCCCAAATGGGACTCATACGCCACTTGTGGCATATGGGTACCACCTAGGGGGACTCATATGGCCAAGGTGGTGTATGAGCCCCATCTTAGATTTTTGGGGCAGGTTAGATTTTTTATTCTTTTATGGATTTTATCAGGTTTTTAGCTAAAATAAGCCTCGAGATCCAAAATAAAGGGTCTTAGGGGCCTATTAATGATGAATTAAAGGGTATTTGATGCAAGGGTACCAAAATAGGTCCAAATTAAGCAAGCAATTATACTATCTCCAAGAAGGGAGTACAATTTCCATTGCCACATTTAGCCCCCACTTTAGTACCCATATGACTCTAGGCGCATATGCAAGCTAAAGTACTTCGAACAATAACCTTTTTTCATAAAAGGATACTCATAATGTGGGAGAATGAAGCCCCCACTATAGCTATCTACAAAACCACAATGTTAGGAATTGCATCCTACAACACAAATTCGTTAGTTGTTCAAAAATTCCCTTCTCTAAACTCTTCTAGAAATCAAATTCAAGGGTAGATGTATGCCCCCCTTTGATTCCACTTGCTTTACGGAGGTGGAATCAAGGTAGCAATCTAACTGCATTGAATAAGGTAAGTGGTATCATAGGGTATTTCCAAGTACCATACCACATAATGATAGACATATGATGAGGACCGAAATGGAATCATGATTCAAACGCAACAAACGACATAAAAAATGGAGTTCTCTAACTCTCGGTATGCTAGTTTGAATGAAAAAGGTACTTTTAACCCTAATATAGTAAAACCCTAATTTTAACATATATAAGAGTGAAAAGTGAATTAATTTATAATTATTTTGTCTTTTACCTTCTTATATCTTGACTTTTTTGGAGAGTGATTGAAGTTGTCGAGCTGACGAGAGTATAAGCCTTTGAGATAGGATGTCTTGCGAGAGGTGGTAGCCCGAGGCAAGCTACAACATCAAGTGAGTTTATTTTTCTGCCTTAGGCTTGTCCTTATGCATTTATTTTATATTTTTACACATTTCTAGGTTGATTTAGGACCTTGGAAGAGAAGTTTGCAAAGTTTCCCTTTTTGTCACAAAGTGTCCCTTTTTGTGGCAAAGTGTCCCATTTTTTTTGTAAAGTGTCTTGTTTCTTCGTGAAGTGTCCCAAGAGGGAACTAAAGTGTCTAGGACCCTTAGAAAAGTACACTTGAACAAATTTATCACACTTGATTATTGATGTATAGATTTAAGATTTTATAATAATTATAGGACATATTTTTTTCTTTTTTATTAGATTTCACCCCGGTCACAAAAGCGTCTAAGAGGTAGATAGTTTTGTCACTTATGAGACTTAGTCTCAACATTATTAGAGGACACATAGATATTATAGACCAATAGATTATATTAGTCTTACCTCATGCCCCCCATGAGGTACCATGGCGCTATGTTGATGGCATTGGCTGAGAGGTGGGGTGTAGACACTTATACATTTCATCTTTTGACAAGTGAGATTACGATCAACTTAGAGGATGCCCATCACATTTTTTGAGTTCTGATTCGAGGTGAGAGAGTCTATTTTCTATGGGATCAATCATTTTGTGAGATGAAATATGATATACACTTTTGTCTTGGAGGTCTGATTCTAGATGACATTGTGAGACCGCACATTGAGCTATCATGGCTACTTTATTTGTGAGAACCACTTTTGGTACGAATTATGATTTTCACCATAACATTAGTACTCATCCTTGATGGCTGGGGAACACATCTAGAGGGAGGACTAGTTCACATGATATGACAGATGGTGAAGTAGAGGACCGTATATGTCTGGGGGCACAATATCCTTGCACACTTGTATTATGATCTAGTGTACCATGAGGTTGACAATATGGTGCATTGTACACTACCGTAGGTGTGGTTCCTGGAGAATATCACATGCACTAGGCCAATAGGGTTTCCATCAAAATCAACCCTAGGATATCCTTGTGCATTTAATTATCCTCTAAGGTAGTACAAATATTTGTACTTTTGGAGGGTTAGATTTGACCGACTGGATCAAGAGGAGATATTATGGAGACCATACCAACTGATACCTCAATGGTTGGATGAGACCTGACAATTGAGGAGACTACAAATGGATAGATTTATGGTAGGAAAATATGATTACATAATATGACCCTTCTACTACAATCATTTCATGTGGCAGTTGGGCAGATGCAAGTACCACTAGTGGCATGACCCTTCTTCAAGCAATCAGTGTGGAGTACTCAGAGGTCAAGGGATACAAGATGACTCACCACTGATGATATTGTCTATAGTGACTCAGACTATGAGGATCATGATATGTATCGGGTCTTTAGTGCTGATGGAGTTGGTGTCATAGATGTGTATGAGAAGTGGTGGGAAATAGCATAGCCAACTCCTATATTCCCAATGGATGAGCCAATAGGTGATGTAGGAACACTCCCAGATTAGAGAGACGGGGAGGAGGATAGAGTTGAGGAGACAGGGCTCAGGGTTGCAAACCTATTCCATAGGTTATAGTTGAGGACTATGATAAGGTTATAGACCTAGATTATGATGAGCAGGAGGAGGATGAGGGGGAGGATGAGGGGTAGATTATGAGTGAGGGTGATGATACAAAAGATGAGGATCCTATTGGCCATGAGTGGAGAGAGTCAACTCCCACTCGTGTGACTACATCATAGTCAACAATCGCAACATGCACACCTATAGTCATGGAGAGGCTAATGCCTCCTACATAGGATGTGGTTGTCTTTACACAACCAACCGAAGATCTAGGTGATGATATTTCATTTATTTTTATTCTTATGCTTACATTCATGTTTAGTGTTTTAATTTTATGTCAATATATATCATGATGTGTACTAATTATATTTATGATTTCTATCTTGTAGGGGTTGTGAGAGATCTACAGGACCTCTACCGATAGGTTGTTGCAGAGATAGTGCCCCCCATTTTTAGAGATGAGGCCACATACTACATTCCCCCACCCATCATGGAGTGGGACCTCGAGCTGTTTATTTCATATGCTAGACTGAGGTTAGCATATGAGGGTGCTATTAGGAACACAGATTGAGCTGAGGCTACCTATGACGAGATCAAATCATCTCGAGGTCTAGAGGAGGTTGAGAGACTCCATGCAGAGGTAGACAAGCTACAAGCAGAGAGAGACTTCCTAGTAGAGGATCACTGGGAAGCTACTGGATGAGCACATGGTCTATAGTATGCTCTGGATGCACTTGTTAGCTCATAATCAAGATTTCATACCACTGTCTCTTGATGGACTATCTCCAAACAAATGCAATCACTAGATCTTAAGGGATCCAGTAGTCATAGACCATAGTAGCATTATATATATTGATGACATGTACTCAATATATATAGATATATATAATCATTTGATGTTTTATTATTTATTTTTATGTATCTTATGTTAAATGACAATTTGATTGATCAAATAATATTTTTAAGATTATTTAATGTCTCCTCGATTTAACATGCTTTATGTGATCTAATTAAAACTTATTCTAGTTTCTCTTAGATGCGACATTGTGATTAAGTATGTTATGCTAAATTGAATGTACCTATGATCTAATTAAAGAACATTAAATGCATGTAAGGATCTAATCTAACATAATACACAAAATGAACTTGAATAGCATGAAACCTAAATTAATCACCTAAAATTTAATTTAAATAATTACTTTAAAATTCAAGACACCCAAATAATTGTTGGTCAAGAACAAAGCAATGTGAGAGCACATAGATGGTCATCTACTAACTCTAACACCATTGCTTTATCATTCACACTATTCAAGCAGATGATGTAGTATTGGCACAAATGCATTACATTAATAGGTTCTTTAAGAGGTGTACCATTGATTTTTGTTAACATGTATGCACTAGACCCATAACTTGCATTAATTATGTAAGGTCCTAACCAATTAGAGTTGAACTTTCCTTTTTTAGTTGGGGCAGCATTAGTGTTACATTGATTCTCACTTAACACAAGATCACCTTTACTAAATGACCGAGGGATAACATTTTCATTATAACTATGCTACTTTCTCTTAGAGTAAACCTGAAGGTGCTCAAGAGCGTTAATTCATTGTTTTTCAAGAATTTCAAGCTAATGTATTCTCTATTCTTTATAAGAATTATCATCATTAAGTACTTGAAGAGCGATTCTTAATGTAGGAATCTCTAACTCCAAGGGCATTATTGCCTCGGTACCATAGAGGAGGTTATAACGTTTAGTTGTTGTGGATAATATAACATTTGTGCGATAGGACCATAGCGCATATGTTAGCTGTGTGTGTTAGTCTTTATTATGTTTGCTTATTGTTTTCCTTAAGATTTATTCTAGGGTTCTATTAGTTGATTCGGCTTGACCGTTAGATTGTGGGTAGTAGGGTGTTCAAAAGTGATGTTGTATGTGAAATGTTTCTAAGAACTTCTTCACGTCATTATTCTTAAATGGTGTCCCATTGTTTGAAACTAATGTGGAAGGAAGTCCAAAGCGTGCAATAATGTGTTCCAATATGAAATGACATATCACATCGACAATTTTTGAACGAAGGGGAATTGCTTCTATGCACTTTGTGAAGTAGTTTGTCACAATGATTATGAATGTATGTCTGGCAGAGGGAGGTGGTGATATTTTTCCAATGAGAACCAAACCCCAAACTACAAAGGGCCAAATAGGAACTTGAGAACGAAGTTCAGAGGTAGTAGCATGAATCAAATTACTATGCTCTTGGCATTTGTGGCATCTTTTAACGTATGTAAAGCAATATTGTTCCATATGTCTCCAATAGTATCCTAAGCAGGTTAGTTTTTGGACTAATGTTCTTCCTCCAAAGTGACCTCCACAAGCACTTGCATGAGCTTGTTCAAGTACTATGGGGATTTCAAATTGTTGAAGGCATCTAAGTAAGAGACCATCAAATGACCTTCAATACAACACATTGGCAAGAATTATATACTTAGATGCAAGTTTTCAAAGGCAAGCTTGAGTGTTCTTAGTTGTTGGCTTAGGAAAGGTACCATCTTTTAAATAATTAAATATCAGAGTACCATTCACTCAAGTTTTCCATGGTTGTTGATAATACATCTTCTATTGATGGTTTCATAATTGTATGCACAATAAATTTAAAGTCTTTTGAAGGATCTTGAGGAGATATAAGGGAAGCTGCACTCGCCATTGCATCTGTATGTCAATTATCCTTTCGTGGGATGTTATTAATGGTAAATGATTCAAGCTTCTTTAACAAATTCATTGTAAGATCCTTGTATTTCAATAATTTGTTATGCTTCACTTGATATGTTTTGTTTACTTTTTTAATAACCAATTGCAAATCACTAAATATCTTAATGTCTCAAGCTCCCATAATTAAAGCGACGAGCAACCTGGTGAGCAATGCTTCATACTCGACAGTATTGTTTGTACATAGGAAGTTTAACCAATAAGACAAGGGAATAGGATCTCCAACGGGAGGTATTATTATAACTTTCACATCAAAGCTAGTTCTACACTTAGATCCATCAAAATATAACTCCCATGTATTAGTTTCAATTTTCAACACATTATCATCAAGGAATGAATCATTACTAGGTAACACTAAAGGGGAAGGAGCATCAACTAGCTGGTCAGTCAAGGCTTGACCTTTAATTACTTTTTGAAAAACAAATTTAAGGTCAAATATAGTTAACAACATCACCCACTTAGCTAAGCATCTTGATAAATCTATTTTATTGAAAAGATGTCTTAAAGGATTGACTTTCGTCATCATGTGTATTTTGGCATTTAGTAAGTAATGTCTTAGTTTACTTGTAGTGAATACAAGAGACAAACATTATTTCTCTATCATTGTGCATCGTTTCTCATAATCAATTAGAGTTTGGATAATGTGATAAATAGGATGTTCTTTACCATTTTTGTCTTATTGAGCCAACAATGTTGCAAGAGCATGGGCTGATGTTGCCATATAAAGGATAAAGGGTTTTTTTGCATAGCAAGTTGTAAAATAGGTGGAGTGGCTAGATAATCCTTCAAACTCTCAAAATCCTATTTGCAATCCTCATTCCAATCAAAGTGCACATATTTCTTAAGGAGACATGTAAATGGTAATGTTCGATCCACTAAGGATACTACAAAATGATGGATATCCTGAATTCTTTCTTGTAAGGTATGCAATTGAGAGATGTTTCTAGGAGGTGGCATGTTGACTATAGCATAATTTTCTTCATGTCCGTGTTAATGCCTTTGTGAGATATGATAAAAACTAAAAGTTTTCCATTATCTACACCAAATACACACTTTTTCGAATTCAATATCATGCTGTATTTTCACATTTGCTCAAAGATCGTTCAAAGGATATTCACATTATCTTGTCGAGTCAAGGATTTTGCTAAAATTTTATCACATAATCTTCCAAAATCTTATGTATGTAATTGTGAAATATCAATGTCATAGCTTGTTGATATGTTGCTCCCGCATTATTCAATCTAGAAGGTATCATGACCCAACAAAATCTTCCCCAAGCTATTGTAAATGTTATTTTATATTGATCTTGAGGGTTAATAAAGATTTGATTATATATAAAAAATCCATCCATGAATGAAAAAAAAGCATGTCCCACAGTTTAATCTACTATCATGTTGATATTAGGAAGGGGAAAGTCATCTTTTAAAGACACCTTATTCGAATCACAAATGTTCATGCACATCCTAATATGATTGTCCAGTTTCACGACTGCGACAATGTTTGAGATTGAAGGAGAATAATCTATAATATGTATAAAAATACCTTTAAGGAACTTATCAATCTTGGCCTTAACCAACAAGGATATCTTAGGGTTCATCTTTCAAATCTCTTTTCTAATAGGTTTAGCATTTATAGCGAGGACTATGTTGTATGTTACAATTTTAGGATCAATTCCTGACATATCCAAATTATTCCAAGTGAAAGGTTTAGGAAAGTCATGAATCAAAGTTGCATGGTATTCTTGTTCATCCTCATCAAGGAAATTTCCTATTTTTATCACATTTTCTTCATTTTTAATATCCATCGGTATGTCAATTGTATCTCCTAAAGGAAGTGCATTTTGTTTCAGAAATTTAGGGTTGTATTCTTCATTGTTCTTTTAAATCTCATTACTTTCCTCTTTTCCATATTTTTTATTGGTACTAATCATAGCACATGTGACCTATTTCTTTTTAGGAGGAGTGAATGGTTTGTCATAAAATCCTAGCATTTCTTTCAAGGTTTCATCATTTTCGAAAAACTGTAATGATGCTTCACAAGTTGTATCAATCGATTTCAGATGCTTCAATGTGAGAGTTGTTTTAGGATTATAGATGATGGTGTTAATGTATAGCGAGAGTCTTTTCGTTGCTTACATGATCTTAGAAGGGCCATATCTCAAACCACTTTTTGTTTCTTGTGTATTAGGTTATATAAGAACATAGATACCTTGTTCTTTCCTTCCACATCCTTTTCCACTATAACCAAATTGTTTCATGAATTCATAACTTTTCCCATAAAGTATCCATTTAGGTTTGGTGGTTGTTGATAGTCTACCTCATTGAAGTTTTTCGTATAGATTATGTCATCTTCTAGAGCAGATGAGGTAGATTCTTGTGAGTTTTCTTCTAAATTCTATGTTGACATTACCATTGGTTGTTTTTGTTTTTCATCTTCTTTACTTGTGATTATGTATTCTCCCATAAATGAAGGTGTGAACTCCAAGGAACCCCAATCATCATCTAATAATTTTGACACTGTTTCCATCTCTTATTTTCTTCTTTCGTAGGTTCTATTTTGATGTTGAAATTAATGTGTTTAGAGGACTTGCCATTCCTTTTTCAGCTTGTAAGCAGCTTTCAAGCTTGAGGTCTATTTTAACTTGGTATACTTTATTATTATAGACATACTTCATGATACGATGAAGATTCGAAGGCGCCACATGCATCTCATGAATCCAAGGTCTTCCAAAAAGAAGATTATATGAAAGATCATGGGGCATAACATGAATAGGAGTTTGTAAGGTAGCCTTTTCAATTGTAATAGGTAAAGTAATCAAATAGAGTGGTTGATTTCCTACATTATCAAATCCTCAAATTGATAAGTAATTAGGTTCAATTTTTTATTTATCCACACCAAGTATATCTAGAAGATTCACACTACACACATTAAGAGTGGAGCTATTATTGACAAGGGCTCTTTTTATTCCCGTTCTATTGAATCTAGCTATTATCATGAAGGCATCATGTTTCTTTCTCATCTCTAAGGGAGGTAGCTCATGTTGGTGAAAAGTAATGTCTATGTTAACTGCATTCATTCCTTGTATTAGAGTTGTCACATCATTTGTATCTATACTAGTGAACCATTACTTGTTACAAGGCTGATTGAAGCATAGTGTGATAATTAGGTGAATTCTGAATTAGGTCCATAGGGATATCTTTGCAAGGGTATTCTTAAGTTGTTTAACAAGATCATACTCCTTCCCATTATATGGGGGAAAATGGGGAGCACTAGGCAAGATCTGATTAGGTAAAGGTAAAGGTGTTGTAGTTGGTTGTTTTGGTTGTAGATTGTTTCTAGTGTTATATGTACGAGCAATGGTATTATGATTGGATTATTGCAAAACATTGTTCTTAGGTGGTTCAAGTGTGAAAATGGTTTTTTTTTGAGTTTGAGGTTTGTATGAAGGTGGGTAAAGGATAAGTTGAGGTTGAATCACATTAAATTCTCTTAGTTTCAGTTTCTCATAACAAGCCTTAGTGGATGAAACTTGTGAGATGAAATCCTCAAGGGCTTCATCTAACATGTCAAAGTCATCACTACTAAAAGTATTGAGGGTTAGGTTAACTTGGAAAAAGAGAATTGACATGGTCAAATAACTATGCTTTCTCCAAGTGGTTCATCGATTTATAGGTGTTTTTGGTTTTATTTTCTAATGAATTCCAAATGTAATCTAATCTAATTGAAGTATGAACTAATGCTGAAAATGAAAAACACAAGAATATAATTCTATCCACAATTGCAATGAATGAAAACTATGCTAAATCTAATGATTTGAATGTAACAAAAACTATGTAAACTAAAATAGAAAGTTATCAATAGCAAATAAAAGCATAAAAATAGGGTTTTTAATTTTGGAAAATGGGGTTCAAAATCTGCACTGGGACTAAATCGCCTAGAGGGGTGTATGAGTCCCATTGAGGGATTTTTTCACAATTTTCAAAAAAATTATGTGATTTTATGCTTTTTAGTTTGTATGGTATGTAAAATAAATGCAAATACACACCCTATATGCACTTTCACTAATGCAAGGTTTAGGAACCCTAGAATGCCAATTAACTAATACAAACCTTAATGCAATGTTAATGCAAACAAGATCTAGGATGATGATGCACTCTAAATCAAAATTAGGATGTTCTAAATACAGGTTCACCAAAATGAAACAATGAAAAATGGATTTCTTTATGGTTTAGGAAATAGAACAATACATTTCACAATCATTTCATTGAAGGGGGAACCCTAGAGATTCCAACCTAAGGTGTACAAAGGAGAAAGAGATCTTGTAATAGGGATATCCTAGGGTTTGAATATAAACTAAAGAGAGATTCACCACCAATCTAGGGGTTGGAAAGACTAATGGAATGTAGGATCTAATGCTTAACCCTAATATGAAATAATATTTCATTAAATGACTTCAAAATGCATATAAATTAGAATAGAGAACTACCAGACCAATGATGTGCACTGGAAACCTAAAGAAGACTGGAATGAGCTCTGAAACACTGAAAATACTAAAATTAAGGCTCAATGAGACTCATATGCCACTCTGGGTGTATCATTCACATAATAGGGTTTCTATCTTGTAATAGGTTTCTGGAAGTGTAGATTCACGATCCACAAAAATCTAGAAATTTTTCCTATAGTGGGACTCATACACCACTTATGGTGTATCAGTCATGTTCTGATTTTTTGGGAGTTCAAAGTTTAGATATATGCTCCAACCTTTTCTCTTCCCTTCCAAACTAGTGTATGGATCTGAACCTACAAAAATACCTACAAAACAATATATAGACTTGATTTACTTATGGGGGGTTTTCCTCAATCAATCCCCTAGTTTGGTAATTAAACCTTGATAGAAACAATGAATCTTGAATACAAATGTGAAAATAAAACCTAACCTTAAGTGTATCTAAGATTAGGAAATCATAAATGCAATGCAACCCTATTCTAATGTGTAAGAATGAGATACATGAATTAAGCTTGAATGTAATGACTCACTTTGAGAGATGTCAAATCAATCCAATAAGCCATGATGATGCATGTACCTTCCTTAGGCTGAAAGTAGAGTGATAATGGAGGATGGATCACTTAGGAAACAAGTCATTAGGCTTGGCTTGATGGATAGTTGCATCACCCCAACCTAGAATCCATCATGATTCAACATAGACAACCATAATCAACCCTTGAAAATGTTTGATCTTGGATGAAAGTGAAATTGAAGACCTACAAAAACACAATAATGCTGCTCCAAGACTTCAACTTTGCTAATTATTTGTTCTTGAATTCTCTTGTGAAGAATGCTTGATGCTCTTGATTTCTTGAATCTTGAAATTAGTCTTCTAAAATGCTTGTGTAGATGAAATAATGACTTAGAAGCTTGCTTATATAGGAAATACACCAAATTTCCGTTATTTATATATCAAAAACTAACATCAACCAAAAATTTGGATTAAAAACTTGAATTTCTTGCTCAAACCTTGAAAAGGCCTCGAAATGGTACTCATATGCCACTTGTGGTGTATGAGTCCCACCTAGGGGGACTCATATGCCTAAGCTAGCATATGAGCCACACCCTAGATTTTCAGGTGGGTTAGAAATATTTTATGCTTTTGTGGATTTTATTAAGTTTTTAGCCAAAATAAGCCCTGAGATGCAAAATAAAGGGTCTTAGGGGCCTATTAATGATGAATTAAAGGATATTTGATGCAAGGATACCAAAATAGGTCCAAATTGAGTAAGGGATTGTACTATCTCCAAGAAGGGAGTACAATTTATGTTGCCACAATTTGCTACAACAATACACATATGCCAAGCATCTCCATCTCCCAAGCCCAAAACATACTCTAATTTCATGAGGCCCAAGAAAAATCTAAACTTAATTTTCTTTGCAAGTAGCTTAGGACATTGTCATTATGAACCACTTGAATAAAAATAACAATTGACTCACAACATCCATATCAATGATCCACTTTGTATTCAACATATGACAAGCACTTTTGAATCGAAAACAAAAAATAATGTAATTAGTTCTCATTAAAAAAAAGCTACAACAATGCATACTCCAATTGAAATAAAATCAAAATCACATGAGACATTACACTCCCTAAAAGCAAAAATCCACAATGCATAAGTGTCTCATGCACATTTCTCACAAACTATAGAATCTAGTTATGTCTTATCCACTACCAATCTCACAAGAATAATTCAGTCCTACAAGGCTACCCTAAAGCTAATGTTTCAAAAATCATTACATTCTTTAGAAAAAAAAAATGCACAGTGCACAAACACATTGTGATTTTCATATGTAAAGTAAAATTTAATTCTACGATCCTAGCCAAAATTCAATGCAAAAATAGTCATTACATTCTTTGAAAAAAAATGTGAAGTGCACAAAGGCTTATGCTTTACGTTTTCCAAAATTGAAACATAGGCCATATTCATATTCTATGGTCCAAAAGACAAACACTACTTGTCGACCAACAAAAGCAATATGCATATGCACAACAAACAATACAATCCAAAAATCTATTAACTCATACTTGCAAATGATAAATGACACACCCACTCAACCATGCTCTCTTTGTGACATGCTTCATTTCCATCACAACATTTTTCTATTCAAATGGATGAAAGAAATATAGCAATAGGAATCCCCATTTGCAAAAAATGTATAAAAGCCACATTAGATGGTAAGATTGTTGCAAGAATATAAAGAATGAAGGTGTTGTCATTGATGTCAACTTGTCAATTGGTTATCAATTGGTTGCTATTGTCATTAGTGTCATGATTGTAGGTTATGGGCGGTATATGTTGAGGATATTGAGAAAATTGTACTGAAGAAAGATTGTAGGAATTCAGTGGTTGCTCTGGGTTTCACTTTGGGATTTTCTCCTATGTTTGTGTGGTTTAGATATGTTGATCATGGTTGTTAGAAGCTGATATATCTAGATTTTTGGTTGTTGATTCATTGTATAGTGTGAGTTATGCTCACCAATTGTGAAATGTGGTTTTCTATGTTTCTAGTTGAGGTCTGGGAGAAATGTTGTTGGTTTATATTTCTCTTTGGTGAAGTCTTATGACTTGTGGTTCTAGAGTTTAGTTGTTTTGATTGTATTGAAGATAATTTCGGTATTTGAAAGGTTTGTGCTTAATTGTTCTATGTGTTTTACACTAGTTTGGCCGACCTTGTGTTGAACACTATCTTCAGAGTTGATGAAGTGTGTTGAATCTATTTGGGTCCCTATGAAGCTTGTGTTTGGCTTTCCCTCATTCTAATTCCACCCTAGGATGTTTTGGCACCAACCTAATTTGGATTTGAATTTGGATGGATGACTTTGGATATGTTTCAAACTTGAAGATGGTATAAATACAAGATGAGTTAGTGGTGAAATGGAGGCAATCAAGGGAAAGAGAGATAAGTGCAAAGAAATAGAGCAGATAGATGCAAGATTGATGCTAATTAGTGAGTGTGTGTGATGCAAGTGTGGAAGATCAGTGTGAAGCCTAAATGCTGAGTTTTCAGATGTAGTGAGCATAAGGTTTACTCTATCATTCATGCATGTTTGCAAGAGGTTGAAAAAATTATGGTGTATTTATCTATTGCATTGAGATTTTCTTCTCTCAATAACGTATATCTTCTATCTTCTTTATATCTTTGTGGTCGTGAGACCTCTAGCTTGTTAGCCTTGTTGGACAATGAGTCTTGATCTGGATAGTGAGTCCTTTTTTTTCATAGTAAGCCTTGTTTCTTAGGTAGTGGGCCTCTTCTAATCAGTATTGATATTCTCTATAGTGTGATTTAATCCTCACTATGGTTTTTCCCTTATTGGGTTTTCCATGTAAATCTAGTGTTATTGTGTTTATGTGATGGTTTTTAGTTTTTGCACTAGCATTTAATGTTTAATCATCTAAGCAATGTTAAGGATTAGTTCCGATGAATGAATTAAGGTGTAAATCCATGAAAACTTATCACCCCCCTCTTAGTTGTCTTGTTCAACAATTGGTATCAGAGCTTGGTTCCTTGGTGAAGAGCTTAACCGCTTGAGGAAGGTCCAAGATGGTTGGAAAAATGATTTATGATTATTTGATGTTCGATGGAACTAACTATGCTATTTGGAAAATATTGATGGAAGAATATCTAGAATATTATAGATATGATGTGGAGAAATCCTACAAGAATCTTTACACTCCTCTTGCTAATGGTTCGAGTACAACTAATGAGATCAAAGCACATGAAGCAAACAATAAGGAGAAGTACATTTTTAAGAACTGTCTAGTACATTTTAAGTTGATTAAGGTTTAGAATCTAAGGACTGCTAAGGAAGTTTGAGATGATTTCTAAAGGGAACATGAAGGTGATGAAAGAGTCAAAGAGGAAAAATTACAAAATTTGGAGACATAGTTTGAGCTTCTACATATGTTTGAAGATGAGAATGTTAAAGCTTATGTATAGAGATTGGATGAGATAGTGGCTGGAATGAGAGGACTTGGTGCTATTGTAGATGAAACCAAGATTGTAAAGAAGATTCTTAGAACTCTCTTGGATGCTTACAATGAGAAGGTGTGTGTTATTGAACAAAGTATAGATTATAAGACCTGCACTAAAGATCTATTGTTGCAATTTTTGACATCTTATGAGATGCGGAAGCCGAATCTAAAGAATGGATGCAAATTATAAACTGCTTTTAAGGCTACAAAAGCTAAAGATCCAAATGAATAAAATTTTGATGAAATAGAAGCTAACTTTGTGAGAAGGATGAGGAAAGGCTCTGATAAGTATGAAGGTAAGTTACCCTTTAAATGCTTTAGTTGTGGAGAAATAGGTCATTATGCTGCAAAATATCTAGAAAGAGCTAAGAGGAATAAACAAAGTTGTGAGAAATAAAAGAAAGGAAAGAAGATCAAAAAAGCATATTATGTGAATGCGAATGCTAGTATATCTGATGATGATTATGATTATGAAGATCCTGATGAAAATGAATGCTTGTTCTTGGCTATAAAGGATGAACGTACTTCTAATTCTGAAAAATAGGTGAAGGAAAGCCCTCCAGAGAAGGAGATGAATGAAGGTACTGTTATCTATGCCTTGCATGTTAAACAAGAAAAGAACTATTGGGTAGTTGACATCGGTTGTTCACATCACATGACTGGTGATAAAAGTAAGTTTTTTAAACTTGAAAAATATGATGGATGTTTGGTTATGTTTGGAGATGATACTGGTGCTAAATTTTTTGGGATAGGTTCAATAAGTTTTGACGGAAAGTATAATATTGATGATGTATACTATGTTAAGGGTTTAAAACATAATATTTTGAGTGTTGGAAAGATGTGTAGTAAGGGATGTGATCTTGTGTTTAAGGATGAGAGATGTGAAATCTGGAAAGGATCCAAAACATTGATTGCTATATGAAAGAAATCTGAAGGTAATATCTATCAACTTAAGGGTGTTGATGGACAATGCTTTATGAATCAAATTAATGATAGTTGGTTATGGCATCAAAGAATGTGCCACATTATTTTTGATAACTTGGAGAGAATTAGTGTAGTTAAAGCCATGAGAGATTTACCTAGGATTACAAAGCCTATTGATGCTATTTACAAGAATCGTCAGTTTGGAAAGCAAGCAAGAAGTCATTACAGATCAAAGGAACAATCTACTATTGGAATACTAGATTTAATTCATATAGATCTCTATGGTCCTACAATAGTGAGAAGTTTACAAGGTGAAAGACACTTTATGCTTTTGATTGATGATTATTATAGATATACGTGTGTTACATTTCTTAGAGAGAAATCAAATGCATTAGATAGATTCAAGACATTCAAAACTATGGTTGAAAATGAAGTGAATTTGAGGATAAAATGCTTAAGGTCTGATAGAGGTGAAGAATTCACCTCCCATGAGTTTAATATGTTTTGTGAAGTACATGGAATAAAGAGACAATTATCTGCTCTAAGAAATCCTCAGCGGAATGGAGTTGTTGAAAGGAAAAATAGAATAGTTCAAGAGGTTGCTAGATCAATGATTACTAAGGCTAGTTTACCAAAAGTTTAATGGAGAGAAGATTTTTGTATTGTTGTTTATGTATTCAATTGAGTTCAAGTAAGAGAAAATATTACACAGACCCCCTATGAGCTATGACATGGAATAATTCCTTTTGTTAAGTATTTCAAGGTATTCAAAAGAAAATATTATATCAGAAGAGATGAAGAAACTTTAGGAAAGTTTGATGCAAGAAGTGATGAAGGAATTTTTCTTGGATATTCTATTAAAATCAAAGCATACATATGTTTCAATAAAAGACTGAGAAAGATTGTAGAAAGTGCAAATGTAAAGGTTGATGAAAAAATGAAGAATTTACTTGACATTGATGGATATGTATCAGATGAACCTGATTGTGTAAGAATTAAATGTAGCAGAATAGGAAAAAGGATGAGCAAGAGAAGAAGAATGAACAAAATGAAAGAGAAGAAGAAGCTTCAGTGGTGCCACCTAAGACACCTAGATATGTGTAGAAGAATCATTCAGAAAGTTAGATTATTGGAGATAAGACTAAAGGAATTTTGACTAGAAGAAGAGCTGCTACTAAAGTAAATATGTGCTTACTTTTTGAGATTGAACCAAAGACTGTAAGTGAAGCATGTAAAGATGAAGATTGGATGGAAGCCATGAAAGAAGAACTTATGAAAATTGAGAAGAATCAAACTTGGGAATTAGTCCCAAGACTGGAAAATAAAAACATTGGATCGAAGTGGGTATTAAGAAATAAGTTGAATGAAAATGGAGTAGTGGTTAGAAATAAAGAAAGGCTTGTGTGTAAAGGTTACTCACAAGCAGTTGGCATAGATTTTCAGGAATTTTTTTTTTTGGTAGCAAGAATGGAAGTTATAAGGATGTTCTTAGCATTTGTTGCTCATAAAGACTTCAAGGTCTATCAAATGGATGTCAAGTTGGCATTTTTGAGTGGAGAGCTAGAAGAAGAGGTCTACATGGAACAACTAGAAGGATTTTAGTTGAAAGATCAATCATATATGGTGTGAAGATTGAAGAAATCCCTGTATGGATTGAAGCAAGCTCCTAGAGATTGGTATATGAGGTTGGACAGGTATTTGATTCAATAGGGTTTCAACAAAGGTATGATAGATAGTAATCTATATTTTAAGATTGAAAATGACAAAATCATGATTGTTGTTGTATATGCTCATGACATTATTTTTGAACGAAATGAAAATATGTGCAAGATGTTTGGGGAAGAGATGCAGAAAGAATTTAAAATGTCTATGTTTGGAGAGATGAATTTATTTCTTGGGATATAGATTAATCAAACAGAGAAAGGAATTTTTCTTTCACAGTCTAAGTATGTGAAAGAGATGTTGAATTTGTTTGGGCTGGATGGTTCCAAACTGGTATGTACTCCTATGGTGACTGGTTACAAACTGGGTAAAGATGATGACTCACCTAAGGCTGATTAGAGAAAGTATAGATCTATGATTGGTGGACTATTGTATTTTACTGCTACTAGACTAGATATTATGCATTTTTTCTGTCTTGTGGCTAGATTTCAAGAAGATCCTAAGGAAACACATGTTGATGTTGTTAAAAGAATATTTAGATATTTGAATGACAGTCTTGATTATGGGTTATGGTATCCTAGAGATACTAAATTTATGCTAAGTGCCTATACAAATGTAGATTGGGCTGGATGTGTGGATGATAGAAAGATTACAAGTGGTGATGCATTCTTTCTTGGTTGTAGATTGGTGGCATGGTTGAGTAAAAATAAAGATTTAGTCTCCTTGTCCATTGTTGAATCTGAGTATATTACTACTGCATCTTGTTGTACACAAGTTCTATGGATGAAATAGACATTGAAAGATATCACAGTGGTGTATGATGATCCAATTTATATCTTTTGTGATAATACAAGTGAAAATAAAATTTCAAAGAATCCTGTGATGCACTCGAGGATGAAGCATATATCTATTAGGTATTATTTCTTGTGAGAGAAGGTCATGGAGAATGAAGTAAAACTTGAATATATTTTGATGAAGGATCAAATTGCCGATATATTTATAAAGGCTCTTCCTAAAGATACTTTTGAGTAACTCTAAGAGAAGTTAAGGGTCATTTTCCCTACTTTCTTGAACTAAGATGCATATGGAGATGCATTAGTCTGGTGGATTTATAGATCTATCATTCTTATGGACCAATGTTTTGGTGGCTACCTCTCAAGGGGATAGTGTTAGGTGTTTCCATTGAGAGTATTATATTTTTAATGTCAAAGGGGAAATCAATGTAAAATATCTTTTTCCTTTTCTATTGATGTCAAAGGGGGAGAGTAAGCATGTGAAAAAGAAGTGAGCAAGAATGTGAAAAAAAGGAAAAACAAAAAAAAAGAGGAGAGGAAGACAATGTGAAAGAGAAAAGAGGAAGAATATAAAAGATTATCTACTAAGGGGGAGAAACATAAAGAAAAATCTTGAGAAGTGTATTCAAAGCTAGTATGGTGTTCTTGATGGGTTTTTACATCATGTGTTGCCATCAATGACAAAGGGGGAGATTGATGCAAGAATGGAAAGAATGAAGGTGTTGTCATTGATGTCAACTAGTCAATTGGTTATCAACTAGTTGGTGTTGTCATTATTGTCATGGTTACAGATTATGGGATGTATATGTCGAGGATATTGAGAAAGTTATATTGAAGAAAGATTGCAGGTATTTAGTGGTTGCTCTAGGTTTTTATTTGGGATTTGATCCTATGTTTGTGTGGTTTAGATATATTGATCATAGTTGTTAGAAGCTCTTATATCCATATTTTTAGTTGTTGATTCATTGTACAATGCGAGTTATGTTCATCAATTGTGAATTGTGGTTTTTTGTGTTTCTGGTTGAGGTCTGGGAGAAATGTTGTTGGTCCAAATTTCTCTTTGGTGAAGTCTTATGACTTGCAATTCTAGAGTTGAGTTGTTTTTATTGTATTCAAGATAATTTTGGTATCTAGAAGGTTTGTGCTTAATTGTTCTATGTGTTTTACACTAGTTTGGACAACCTTGTGTTGAACACTACCTTTAGAGTTAATGAAGTGTGTTGGATCTATTTGGATCCCTATGAAGCATGTGTTTGGGTTGCCCTAATTCTAATTCCACCCTAGGATGTTTTGGTACCAACCTAATTTAAATTTTAATTTGGATGGCTGACTTTGGATATATTTCAAAGTTTATAAAGACAATATAAATGTAGGATGCGTTAGTGGTGAAATGTAGGAAATAAAGGGAAAGAGAGATAAGTGCAAAGAAATAGAATAGATAGATGCAATATTGATGCTAATTAGTGAGTGTGTGTGATGTGAGTGTGGCAGATTAGCGTGAATCCTAAATGTTGAGTTTCTAGATGCAATGAGCAGAAGGTGTACTCTATCATTGATGTATGTTTGCAAGAGGTTGAGAAAATTATGGTGGATTTCTTTGTTGCATTGAGATTGTCTTCTCTCTATAATGTATCTATTCTACCTTCTTTGTATCTCTATGGTAGTGATCCCTCTAGGTTGTTTGCCCTATTGGATAGTGAGTTCTGATCTAGATAGTGTGTCCTTGCTTTGGTAGCGAGCCTTGTTTCTCAGGAAGTGAGCCTCTTGTAATTGATTTTGATTTTCTCTATAAAGTGAGTTAATCATCACTATGGTTTTTTCCTTATTTGGTTTTCCATGTAAATCCGGTGTTATTGTGTTTATGTGATTGTTTTTTGTTTCTGCACTAGCATTTAGTGTTTAATCATTTAAGCAGTTCAAGGATTAGTCTAATGAATGAATTAAGCTTTAAATTTGTGACAAATGATTCACCCCCCTCTTAGTTATCTTTTTCAACAAAGATCCCATATTTTTCCATACCTCAAGAATAAGATGAAATGCACAAATAGATGTTTTTCTCTCTTTGACTACTCTAGAGGAAAGGCTTGTGTCTTTGTGCATAGATTTTGCATAGATTAGGCAACTGGGATATAAATGAGCACAATATGGCTTTCTTGGGACAATCATCAAAATTTCTATAGCTTTTGATAAAGTGAAACAAGCATTGCCTAGGAAACTAGATGAAACCTTGAAAATAGTAGTTAGAATGAAGAAAGATATAGAATATAATAATGCATATGCACAAGATAATGTTAGATCTGCTATAGTCATGGATGCTTTAATTGCCCTAACTAAAATACCATTATACACAAAAGAGAACATCTCTATAAATAGAGAGTGGCATGACTTGTTGGAAAAGAGGACAACACAAAAGAAAACATATTTTGAAACAAAACCAAGTATGCAAGATGACACATCTAAAGATGATGAAGAACCAATAACTGAATCGGTTATACATTGGTTCAATGAAACACAATCAATCAAATAACTTGACACAACAATCATTGAAATTGCATCATCAGAAGGGTTTAAACCTCTTGGTATTTTCTAGGACATATATGCAGAGGAGATGAACTTTCCAAAAAAGTTTTATGGTTCATCTCGACCAACTGATGTTACTAAAAATTTGACATACTAGAAAATAGTAAAATGGGAGCTTATGCATAAAGAAAATCAATTTGTAACACACACAAAATATATTTTTTAAAGATATTAAATTATTATTCACCAAGTATCCTCACTAGAATGGATTTTCATACAAAAAACTAAATTGAAAGGTGAAAAATTGCTTGCAAAAGATGTGTGCAATCTAGCAAAGCTCAAAAAAATATTAAGATCTTCATTGGGATATAGAACATTAAAAAGAATTTGAACCTTGCCAGATTATCTAGAAAACACTAAAAAAAAATTTGCAATGATAAGACAATTAGCACCTCCAAATTTTTTGTAACATTAACAAGTGCTAAGCATTTCTGGCAGCCATTATGTAAAGCTTTGCACCAAATATCTATTTCACAACAATCCAAGTTGAATGAAACTATAGAAGATAGGGACTTGGATTTTGAAATGAGAAAGAATATAGTACTTTGCTATTGTTATTTCAACCATGTAGGGTCAACACATTCTGGAAAATGATGCTAAAAAACCATGAGATCTTTGACTAGGTCATGGACTATTCTTTTGTTATAGAATTCCAAAACTAAGGCAATGAGAATATTCATTTTTTTCCATGGATAAAAGATGCACTTGTATATGGAAATTGCTCAAATAGTGAAATATAAAGCTTTTTGGAAAAGTATATTTCATGTGACTCATTGCTACTTGATACAAACCTTTCCAAAATGCAAACACATCATCATACAAAGAGATTCAAGAAATAAAAAAACTCAAGTTGTAGATTTAGCTTCCCCTTGCCTCCAATGAGAAAAAAACAAAATTTTTAGAACCAGTTCCAGTGCTTGATGCTATAATCAAGGAGAAGGATTTTTTTTTTTAAGCAATTAGAAAACAAACATTACACAAAGGAACATTCATTTCAAAGTTTCTTGCAAAATTTGGAAATGGATGAAAATGACTATATTACAATGCTCTGATCAACGTTGTCACACAAAATTGTCATGTTGAAAAGAGATCCTTCTGACATTTGGATAAATGCCTTTGTAAAGAAAGTTCCCAAACTATGGTATGCACATACAGATACACAATTTATTTTAGATGCATATGTTGTTGCATCTTACAATAGCTTATATATGATGAAATACGATAGAACATTGTCTCTTTCATTTCAAAAATTGCACCAACAATACGTTGTTGCTTATGATGGAAAGGTTCAATTTATATGGAAGCTTGGCAACACATTGCTTAATTATCAACAAATGTCAACTTGCGAATCTGTTCATATCATTTTCTCATTTCCATTGCATAAATGCTCAAGGAAAACTGTTTTCATCAATACTACACCATTAGAAAGTAGAGTTTATATGTTAAAAATCCCTAAGCTATTAGCAAAAGAGCAAGATGATTCTAAAAAAAACATGTGCACATTTATAATAGAAAAAAACACACAACTAATCTCTTGACAACTTGTCATTGGCTGAATATTCCACTTTTTACTCCACCAACTCTAGAAAGTTGCAAAAAAAAGCAACTCCATAGATCATATGCTATGTAAGATACAATTTGTACATTGACCTTGAGAATTATTGTAGAGAAAAACTTATGTTGTATGTGCCCTTCATATCTAGTGAGTAGATCTTGTTAACTGGATATGAAACATGGAGTGTAGTATTCAACACAAACAAAGCACAAATTGTAAATATAAAAAATATGTTCACCGCACAAACTGTTTCTAAATAAGGTGGCATTGATGAGGCCTCCACAAAAGCTGAAAATGATAAGTTCCCAACAATAGACATTGAAGATGAAATTGATAGAGGAAAACATGAGAATGTCATGGAAAAGTATGACATGATAAGTGACTTGAACCATATAAAAAATAAAAATCTCAAGGATTCTATCTACAAAAAACTATTTTTAGAGATTGGACATCAATTTCTACCAAGCAACAAAGAATACTACAAACTACGAAGATAATTGAAGAAAGAGCTCAACAATCAATAGTAAAGGGCATACTAATGACAAAATGAATTGCTCTAAAAAAACCATTGTACTTGTTCTTGATAGGTATAGCTAGCACAAGAAAAACCTTCACAACAAAAACAATTTTCAAAGTAATGATATGGTTCTATGATAAACAACTAGAAAATGATCCACTCAAGCCTAAAGTCATTATTGTTGCTTCAATGAGAAAAGTTGCATTCAATGCAGGTGGTATTACTGCACATTCAATTTTCCAATATCCATATAATTCTTCAAAAATGCTACCTTTAGATTCAAACATAGCTAATGCCTTGAGAAAAAATTAGAGCAATTGCAAATTCTTATCATTGATGAAGTGTCATTGATTGGTTCAAAAATGCTTTACAATATTGACATAAGACATCATCAAATGAAACACACACCAAAAACACCTTTTGGAAACATAGATATCATATTTTGTGGTGAATTCTACCAAGAACAACTTGTATGCAATACTTAGATATTTGAAGAACCAATAATAGATAAGGAGAAAATTCCATATACCTTTTGGATTGACAATGTGAAGTGCTTCAAATTGTGTAGTGTAATTAGACAAACAAATTAACACTTCATTTCCATACTTAATAGTGCTAGGATTGGTCAACAAACCAATCAAGGCATTGGCTACCTGAATGGAATGTGCTATAAGACACCTTCGAATGATCCACAATTTGCATACTTGTTTCACAAAAATGCAACAGTCAACATGCACAAAAAAATAATGCTAGAATATTTATCAACAAAGCTTTATGTTTTAGAGGCGATTGATAAACAAGACACATCGATTGATAGCATTCAATTTCAACCTTATAAATCATCATTGCCTAGCACAATTCTACTCAAGCAAGACATTTTGGTAGAATTTATTGTTGGCAACATTGATACACAAGATGGACTAGTCAATGGTGGAGATGGCATCCTCAAATTGCATACAACCAAGCAAGAAGACATTGTTTGGATAGAATTCAATTATCCACTATTAGAAAACTACATCGACAAAAATACAAAGTCTATAGAAAAATTGTATTATACCTTCTTGGACACCTATAACAAGAATCATTAGAAAATTCAAGATAGGTACAAAAATACTCACTCAATCATAATTTTCTTTACTATTGGCATGTACACAAAATATTCTTAGAGCACAAGGTCTCACAATGGACATGGTTGCTTTTGACTCATGTAAGGTCTATCGACATGGTCTTGTATATATTACCTTATCATGTGTAAGAAACATCAAGTCACTATATCTCATGCATAAACTGCAAGAAAAAAACTTCAAATTCTCAGAAAAAGTAAATGGTAAAATGTAATGCCTTATGGCCTTAGCGTAATGGAAAGTAGAACATAGCCTTTTGTCTGTCTCTCCAAGTTATTTTACCATGTGCTCTTTGAATACACATAGCTTTACATTGCATGCACAAGAAATAGCCAATTGCCATGATATGCTCCAAGCTTCTATCCTTTGCTTCAAAGAAACCAAACATAATGTGCTCAACCACATTGGCTTCCTTGACAAAACATGCAATTGCTATACTACAATAGGTATACACGACCTATTAACAACCTATTAACATGTTGCAGGAAAATGGTTCTAGTACAAAACTTTCATATTTTTTCAAAAAAATATCTAGAATCAATAACCATTGATGTATTGCATGTGCACACTACTCTAGGCATCATAAATTTGTACTTGACACCAAAAAAACCCATTCATTATTTTCTTAATTTAAGAAAAACTATTGTTACCTCATTGCCACCTAATTCAAAATTGATTACTATTGGAGACTTTAACATTTACATGTTACAATTCACAAGAACAAAAGCACTTCTTCTTCAATTTATGCAACAACACAAATTGTCACTGATTGTTGACAAGCTAACAACACATATAGGTAGTCTATTGGATCACTTCTGGATATATAATACCTAAGTAGCTATTGTCAAGTTCACAATACTAGATACATATTGGTCAAACCACTTTGCAATATCCCTTCAGTTCTAGTCTTAGGAAATAGAATTTAAATCTCTTGGCACATGATTCAATGTATTCACACCAGCTTTAATGCTATTATATAGTCATTTGAGCAACATAGTATATGGTTTTCCAAGTGCAACTATTTACTATCAACATTCTCTTTGCAGTGTGCTATTATCATTGCTTCTTGCTATTACAAGAAACCAACATGCAATTTATGTAAGTATAAAATAATTTTTGGATTAATTGTTCTTCATGCTAGTCGTGCCTCTAACCAAAATACTTATTTTTCCACTATTTTGCCTATGCACATCTCAACTTTTCTATTGTTCCTGGTGAGGGACACCAATCATGCTTTTGTAAACTCCTTGCATGATTATGCTATTGCAAATGACTATATACCTATTTTGAAAGAGGTATGTTATCATGCATAATATTAATAAAACCTTTGCACACTATATATTTCTTCATTACAAACAAATTAGAAAATCAAGATTGTTATGAATTGCATAACTCACTTCAAACAGATCCAGATAATATTTAATTTATGGATATGAACTTTTTAAATTGATACTATAACTTATGTTGAGTGTTATCTGATTTGTCATTTATATTATCCACTATAGTTGCTATATGCTTCATATCTCACTACTTGTGTTTTCTACCCATGCAAATTTCAGCTTTGGCTATTGTTGGAAGAGAACACTACCAATAATACTATTGGAGATATCTCACATGATTATGCTATTGTAAATTACTAGACAACTATTTTGAAATAGGTATGTTATTATGTAAAATATTACTACAACTTTGCACATCATAGATTTCTTCATTACAAACAAATCACAAAGTCAAAATTGTTATGCATTGCAAAACTAGCTTGAAGTAGATCCATATAATATTTATTCTATGGATATCAAATTTCTAAATTGGTTGTTGTAGGGTGCACATGTATTACTAGTTCATAGAAAATATATCTTAACATTTTCCAACCTACGACATAAAATTTAGACCATCTATAAATAGGTAAATACTTAATAGTTGATACTAGAAAACTTGAAAACCATATTAGATCTCATTAATGCTTTCTTTTCAGTTTTTTTTAATTTGTTCTTGACATAAATATCTCATTACATATATTACCAAAAACACTTGGAGGACACTAACCACATTTCCTACACAACACAAAATGGATCAGTTAGATGACAAACAAGAAGAACTAAGGTAAGTGTTGTATCCCATTTGTGTCATATATAGCTTGAATTTATGTATGCTCAAGTGTCCATTTAGTTTTCGTCATTGCTCAATTTTCAATATACAAATTTATGGCAAAACTGTATAACCATCAAGCATACTTGACATATGCACAAAACAATCGACTTTAGCATTTGAAGGCAATATTTTAGCCATTTATGGCCCCACTATTAGCAAAAATCTTGGCTCACCACCAAAAGTTCTAATTGTGCATGTTGATTTGGTTGACAACCATGGAAAAATGACAGTCACTGTAAACATTAGCAAAAAACTAATTGACACATTTTTGTTGTTGTTATTGCCTCATACAAGTGTGTGTTTCACAAATTTTGTAATTAGGAAAAAACACAATATGAAAGAGGAGATGCTGACTAATCCCTTGTATTAACCCCTCAAAGCACCATTTAATCCATTGATAAAGTCTATAAGGAGCATAGAATGATTCTTGACACAACCATCTCATAGCTCATCCAATCAAATGACAACTACTCTATTGGAACAATTGGAGCTGTTGTTACTAGTCACCATCAAGCACCAATGCAATATGAGTTGCAAGTTAAAGATGGAGAGTCCTAGGATGATTTGGCTACTACAAGATGTTTTTCACAAATAATGTACTTTCTTATAAGATTCCTTTTTGCATTAACAATATTTACATTTTAACAGTCTCCTTTTGATTAAATTAATGTACGCATTTTAGAACATACAATTTCTAATCTAGTCTAGTGTCATAGAATTCTTTAACTGATTTTCCTTGGAATTTTTGATCTGAAAAATTCTATATTTTATAGGTTATAGTCCCCATTGTTGTTATATGGAGCCTAATTAGATATAGAGGTTAAATTTTCCCCACTTTTATCAAGAAGGTTTTCCCCCAAATTATTCAACAGGGGTTTGGGGGTAGCGCCCCCAAGACAGGGTCAAGGGGCAGTGCCCCTTGCGGGGTCTAGGGGTAGTGCCCCTAAAACTTCAAATGACATATTATTTTATAAAGGTGTCGAGAGTTATTTTTTTTCTATTGGACAACAAAAAACCCTATTTTGTAACTGACATAAGTCTTGATAAAATGACTAAGGGTTAGAGTTTCCATTGATATTGTACTGTAGCATTTGTATCGGTATTGAATTGCAAGGATTGTTGGTTGTAATTGGTTCGATTTGTTGGATAATAATACTAGATTCTCTATTGGTGGATGTAGCTCGAGTTTGGGTGAGCCACGTTAAAAATTGTATCTCGCTGTTATTATTTCTATGTTTTTCTTTCCTTTATTTAATCTTTATTTGCATTTAATTGATATTTCCTGCATGCAATTCCTAACACCCACTAGCCATGAAAATCTCTATGCCACACTTCAATTGATCCTAGCATCAATTGAAACCCCCTTCATATTGCTTAGGAATATTATTCATTTTGGGGATAAAGCTACAAGTCTAATGAAAAAAACATAGTCCAGCTTCATTGACGAGCTCAATGATGCATCTACAAAAAGCCTCCCTAGAACCACTTAAGTCCTCAAGAATGGAAGTAAACACCTAAAATATTCACATTTCACATAATAGTATAGGATTTTGATTCAAAGCACTTTTCATGTGTGCCTTGCTATTGTGATGTTGTTTACAAGTTCTATAAAAAAACTTCTGAGATTGCATTCTTGTAATTGGTCACTAATTACATCTGCATTATCATTCTAGGTGACTAGAACATTGAGGCCTAAAAATGTCCACTTGCCCCCATACGAACCAGTTTTCACATCATGTAAAAAAATGGGATTTTTTAACACAAACATCAAAGAATGATCTTGCATGATGCACAACATGTGAAACTGACACAATTTGAATACATGCATTTTCTTGAAATGTATTGTTCAAACAATAGATGGGGCTGTGAACTATTATCTACACAAACAACTCAGCTACAAAACAACTTCCCCTAGCTAGCTGCAATACTATTTGAAAATTATAATAAAGACATGTCTGCAGTAATGTTCTTGTTATGGAAATTTCAATTACAAGGAATATTCACATTTGCAATGGATAATTGCATAATATGAATTGTCATAGAAGGAAGCAACATGACATCTCCACCAAGTTGAGAAAACATTCGTAGCTTAGCATAGGTTCTTACCCTATAGTGTTACAATTTTGATTCTCATTCCTTCAAAGTATATTGTAACAACTACATTGTGAGAAGCATAATGCTAATTATTTGTGATGTAGGAAATAGGCAACAAAGCATAGCATCATAGAACACTATCAACAAGCAAGACATCAAAGAAGCTACATAAGATGGCTCTTGTTGACATTATCAATGATAAGACAATTTTATTAATGCTTTAACAGAGACTAATTTGATGAATTATTTTAACTTCTTATGTGCACCATATAATTTCACAATTAACTATTAGTTTACTTAAAACATAGATGCTATAGATATAAATGACTTTGCTTGCCATTCCGAAAATAGTTATTAGTAGTGTTTCATGGATTACATTTTCTATTCTATACATATCATACTAATCTATGTTTATGATGAAACAAAAACTGTAGCGAACCAATATTGCTTGTGTTTGAAATAGAAGATATTTGTGCTAAGATGTCTAATTCTTTTACATACAATGTTGTATTCTTCCAAGAATTGGATAGCGAGTAAATGCTTGTAGTGTTGTTTTTTAAGAACTTGGTTTGTGGCTTTGAAAATGGATGAACAATAGACAGTAGGTGATCAGTATATTAATTTATCAATTTCATTGCAAAATGGTGGCACATCTAAGAAATCATGAAACCAAGTCTCTCAAATAATGACATCTTGTTTGGAATGGTGCACATTCACTTTACATTGAGTGTGTTGATTAGACTAGATTGACTAGACTGTCTATTGTATTTAGGTGAGTGCATTTCCTTTAATATTTTAATCTAGTGCATTACCTTTAATAAAGTAGGTACAAGTATTTAGATTCTTTGTTTTTATTTTTTCATAGTTCATTCAAATATATGAAGAAAATATTTCATGTTTATTAATTTAATATTTTAGTGAGTGAAGTATTTTTGGTTTTTTTTCAATCAAATAAAAAAATATAATGTCAATAATGATTAGATTTTTCTTTTCTTTTTTGTTTTCTTACTTTAATCAAATAGTATTTCACATTTTTTATTTATTATATTATTTTATTTTATCATTTGTTGAGTGGTTTACCTTTTTTCTCATTCCAATAAAATACAAAAATATAAGGTGATTAAATTCTCCTTTATTTTTTATTTCTTACTTTGATCAAATATCTAAAGAAAAGATTTCACTTTTCCAAGACATAACATGGTGGGACATGACAATAGATTTAATATTTTGACATTTATTGAGTGTAATAATTTCATATTCAGTATGCTCATTATTACATGTATCTCAGATGAGTCATTGTTCATGTGCCATAGACTATAGTGGTTGATGGTACTTGACATGTCTTATGTGTGCAAGGACATTATGCATTTATTTGGATTTGTAACTTCCTATATCTTTTACAATGTAATTTTTATAATTTATATACCTTTATAATTCATTAATGGCTTAAGGTGTGAAGTTTTAAGTCTGTCAAACAAAGATTTATTTACATTGCTTATTCATTTCCTTAAATTTCTCGATGGGGATGAAATCAATTTCTATTGAAAAGGTTTATAATTAGGTAGGTGTAAAAAGATGGGGGGCCAATTTGTGGCCAAATTTTTAAAAAAGTTTTGAAAGCTCATAATGCGAGCACGTTATAACGTGCTTACATTATGGCTTGGTGTGTTGAGCCTAAGGATTGACCACAACGAGCCTATAACATGAGCACATTATAATGCGAGTGTGTTATAACACGCTTGTGTTATGAGGTATTAAAAGCAAAGAAAAAGGGAATTCAAAATCATTTTCATTGTGATTGTGTTTTTTCTACCCATGGCCAAAACCCTTCATTTTCACGCTCGCATTCTAGGAGGATCCATCTAGCAAGTTTTTTCATCAAATTGTTGTTGTTTCATTGCTAGGATGCCACCACATCAACAACGAGGTTTGAGAGGTAAGGATTGTTTGTTTTTTGTTGTGAATTTGTTAGTTTTAGGTTATTTTTTATATTTATTTTTTGAATTTGTAGGAGATGTTAATGAACCTACAAACCCTCCTCAAAATCCTCAACAAGCACAACAACAACATCAAAAAAATCCTCAAGTTGAACAACCACAACAACAATCTCCTCCACCAATTCCTCAACATCCTCCTGGCACTCAACAAAACTTAATAAGTGAAATTGAAAACAATAAATTTTTTTTTGAGTTAATCACGAGGTTGAATGATCCAAATGGTTCAACCATGGAAAGAAAGACCCTTGCAACTTCACTCAAAGAAATGTTAAAACATGTAGATTTAATTAGCAAACAATTAACTGGTTGGTAAGATAGGAGGTAGGCGGCTAGGGATTATTACCGGGATAAATTATCATATAAATATGTAAAAGATCTAAAAATTACAAAATTAGATTTGTGCTCATTATTCACTGACTCATGCACAAATGCAAAATCTTAACCTCAATGCAAAGAGGTTTCCTATCCATTGGTGCCACCACCAATAGATTAGGACCTTTTTTTGGGATAGGTGGTACATGGTTTTAGATTACCCACCATGCCACAATTGTGAAGTACTGCAATATTTCTTGAGGAAACTATACTGTCAGTTGATCTTGAACAAGACCCCGAATCATTTTGATATGAGGGACTTCTAGGGGAGAGGTGGTAGCTCGGCTCAAGATAGACTCGGTGCACATCAGGATCCTAGGTGGCAAGTGAGATGACCTCTCGCTAGGCTACCTTATGAGCACATCGTTATCCCTTCCATTATAAAGGAGAGTTCTGAGGTAGAGACTTTATAGGCCATCAAATCTTTGATCCAAAGTGTCATCCAACATGCTAGCCCTATACTACAACACCATCTAGGGGAGTCTTTGAGTGGTGGGATTTTATCCCATTTGTGTCAGACTTGCATAGCGACTTGTTCATATGACCTCACTGACACTCAGGAGGCTGCTGCATAGGATACCTCTGTAGTTATGGAGATGGCAAGGGTAGCTGACATTTTGAATGAGTCCTATGGCATTGATACTCAAGTAAATGTTATCATGTTCATTGACTTTAATTTATTAAATTTCAATTTTGAAATGCAAGATTAACTAATTTAGTTTTATGATTTTAATAAAATTTCAGGGTCACATTGTTGATACTAGATACACCATCCCTTTACCCACTTATTTCTCCATTGCATCTACCATTGAGGTATGTAACTAGTAAAAAATTATAAATTTATTACATGTTAATAGCATTGTTTTATGAATGGTATTCTAATATGTGATTTTGGATGTTGAATAGGATAATATTGGAGGTTTCGAGGGAACACCTCCCAGTGCTAGTGGATTTAGACAAACCTACATGTAGGTAATAAAATAAAAATTTTAACTAAGGAATTTTATTTAATAGATTTGTGTAGTTTATATCCATATCGTTGATTACATTGTATTGCACATCTTTCAAACTCAAAGCATTACTTCACATTCCATAACTAATAACTAGATGTTGATAAATGACAAATTTTCAACTACAATATAGTTGTTTAGAAATTCAACATAAGTAGTGATGCAATTACTTCATATAACATAAATAATAAGTAGGAGCAACTTCCAATTGCATTTGCTTGCCATGGCATTCCATGAGACCACTTTTTACTGAGGCATCTTTTCAAATAATTCATTGCCTTGTCTATGCTATGGATGCTTGGAAGAAATACATGAAAGAATAACAATAAGCAATAGCATAGACAAGGCAATGAGTTGTTTGAAAAAATTCATCAAAGAAATGCAGTCTCATGGTGATGTCCATCACCATGAGACCCAATTTCTTTGAGGCAATTTTTTAAATAGCTCACCGCCTTTTCTATGCTACCACATTTTCCATACATGTCTACCAAAGCATTTTATCAAATAGTTCATTTCCTCATTGCTATGGCTAAAAGCTTAAAAAAGGTGCTTTCCAACAAACTATGGATGCTTGGAAAAAAATCTATCAAAGCATAATAGTAAGCAATAGCATAGACAAGGCAGTGAGTAGTTTGAAAAAATGCCTCAAAGAAATGCAGTCTCATGGTGATGGGATGCCATTCCATCACCATGAGACCACATCTCTTCGAGGCATTTCTTCAAACAACTCACTACCTTTTCTATGCTACCACATTTTCCATACATGGGTACCAAAGCATTTTATCAAACTACTCACTTCCTTGCTGCTATGGCTAAAAGCCTAAAATAGGTGCTTTCAAACAAACTATGGATGCTTGGAAAAATCTATCAAAGCATAATAGTAAGCAATATCATAGTCAAGGCAATGAGTAGTATGAAAAAATGCCTAGAAGAAATGTGGTCTCATGGTGATGGAATTCCATTCCATCACCATGAGACCACATTTCTCTGAGGCATTTTTTTAAATGGCTCACTGCTTGAAGAATAGAAATTGTAGACACTGAAAAATGTCTTAATTGATGTCATACACTTAAATTAGATTTACTAACATCATTTCCTCTTTAATCCATACTCTTTTCGCTTAATTGATTTAATTAGCCTACATAATTAATTAATTGCACCATTTTCATCTATTTGGCCTAATTAATTAAATTGGGTTAACTCATCTCTTTTCACACTAACACTTCATCTCATTAAATTAAATACATCAAAATATTTAATTTAATTCCCTAAGTCATCTTATTTAATTAAATAACCCTAAGTTATTTAATTAAATATCATTTCATCCCCCTCCCCTGTTTATTAAATCATCTAATTTAATAAATATCTCTTAAATATTCTAATTCCCTAATTGCATAAATTAGACCTTGTTTAATTAGCAATTAAACTAATTTTCCTCTAAGCAAAGGGAATATTCCCATGGAATATTCTTTATCTTTTTTGCACAATTAAAACTTTGTTTTAATTTGTAAATTACCTTTTTCCCCACCTAAAAGGAATATTCTCTCTCCTCCAATCATCTCACTTGGCTTCTTGAACAAGCTAAACCTTCAACCTCTTTAGCAAGTTACCTTTGACCTGTGTGAGTAGGTCTAAAGTGTGTTTGTTTGAAGCAAGTGTGAGCTCTTGATTAACTTTCATTATGCATTTTCATTCGTTGATGAGAATCCATGATCCATGCCTCTCATCCCCTTCATCTTAAACCGCTGATTAAGCTTTTTGATATCAACCATTCATTCCTCATTTGCTCTCCTATAAATAGATCACTATTTGGAGACAAATGGATCCATATTTTTCAAAGAAAACTTATGTTGTTGAAACTCATACATCTATATTTCAATTGCAAACTTATGTTGTTGAATTCACTCACATACACACTCATCTTTTACTCACTTGTTAGCTTGTTTTAGTTCATTTTCATTGCATAATAGCTTAGAGTATCCATTAATGGATTCCATGCATCCATCTTAGCTTGTATAGGAATTAGGGTTTTCATCTTTTAGCATAATTTTAGCTTAGATCAGCTTAGAAATAGCACAATTAGATCATTTATCACATAAAATCGTGGTAAATTAGCTTGCATTATGTTCATTTTTAACATAATCTAGGTTTTCATACATCAAACACTATGGTTTTATCGATTCTCTTCCATAGAATCGACTGAAACAAGCTCACTAATCACATGATTGGGAAAGGGTCATTGTTCCACATCAACATGACACCAATTCCATAATAAGATAAGTTTCAAATGGATTAGAATAGATGTTTTAAAAGATGTCATAATTTAGTATGTCAAGTTTTGATAAAATGTTTAGTTTCAATTTCATTTGATTGATCTTGTTGAGATTTGAGTATTGGTGGCTCTGTCATGCTTCAATTCTTCATAGATCAAGTGTAATTCAGCTAATATCGATATTTTCACATCACATTTTGGTGCTAGAAGGAGGGAAAATTGATCATCTCATTATTTTTAGCTCGAATTCCATGTTCATGTTGTTTTGTAGGTTGTAGTGACACTCAAATCACAAATAGTGATGCTATTTCAATAGCATCACCATATAGCAAAACCTTGTCAATTTGAAGCAACAACGTGTATTTAATCTACCGATGCCGATTTAAATATAGCGACGCGTATTTAATTTGAAGATATCGAGAAATGCAAACAACGATGCTCAAACTCACTAGTCTGATGCTTTTAAATTCCAAAAAACAATGTTGTCATTAGAAGTGACACCCATCAAAATAGCTACACGATCGTGCTCACTGGTCTTGCTGCATAGCAATGCCCATTTTCACCAAAGTGACACCCAAATTCCAAACTGCAACACTATTGTGTTTAGTGATGCCCAACCAGGGTAAGAAATTTTATGCTTATTTTTTTGACATGTGACTTAATTCCTTTAGTTTATCTGATCATTGATGCATGCCTGATTGTTTTTTGGTTGTTAGACTAACAAGGTTTTGTAGTTTTTAAGAATATGGAGTGAAAGTGAAAGAAATTCTCTTCTATGTCAAATTCTATGATTGTAACAAGTGTTTGATGCTTTAGGGCAATTATAACCCAATTTCATATTTTCTAATTTTTTCTTTACGAAACACACTAGAATTCAATTTGTTTTAAAATGAATGCTCAAAGTTGGATAAAAATAAACCCTCACATCACATCTTTCAATTGGGCTTAAAATCAAACAAGGCAAACTTCATCTTTCAATTGGTGCTTAAAATGAATTCATCATTGATTTGAAAGGTTAAAATTGACAATTGTTTGCTATGTTTTGTGATTTTCAACATTGTTGGTGAATGCGTATGCAATTCTCTCATGCCGTTTGGTGATCTTGAGAAACAAAAACATTCTCTAACACTTTACAAAATTACCCACATCTTTCAATTTGGCTTTAAAATTGAAAAACCATGCAAGTGTGAGAAAAAGGCATAGCGTGTGTTCTCTCTTTATTCATGCAATAAAAGATGATCGAACTACAAATGTACTTCCTTTATATTTTTCACCTTTAGAGGGCCTTCCTTGGTGGGAAAAAGTACTCACCTGAAGGGAACAACCCAAGCAATAACAAGCTAACGCCAAGCTCTTCCAAACTACTATATAAATTTGTGGTTGCGATGAAAATCATGATCAATGGGAAGTGGTACATGATAGCTCTCCCCCAGTATCTTTATGATGTGTAAAGCCATTTTTCTAAGGGTTGGGAGTCCTCTCACAAGGAGTTTATCTTTGCACCCCTTAAACTGGATGCCCTTATTACAAACCTTTGTGTAGAAGCCAAAAATCCTTAATATTTGTTGATGTCAGGAATGATCATTTTGAAGCCACCCCACATTTGTACTATTCAATTGTAGAAATAGAAAAATTACTTTTAATCTCTATATTTTAAGGATTTTAAGATTTGGTGGTCTCGAGAAGTGTGTGCCATGGAGGGGAGCTAGTGTCGCCAAATCTCCAACTGTTTGCATTGTCTAGTGTTTGGAGAAATCCTAGTGGGGATTCAACAAATATAGCCCTTTTCTATCCTAGGGTTGTAATGATTGTGAGTTAGTTTAACACTTTTCTTGGTTTCAAAACAATCCAAAAACAAACATTCACTATCCAAATTTCAAACACTTTGGCTCAAATATGGACTTCTTGAGTTAGCTTTGATATTACTGCTTGTACTAAGGATTTATCCTTAGCGATTTCTAAATATATTGACATTAATATAAATCCAATATTTACCAAATAAAACATAAGGAAATTATGGATTTAACCTCATGATTTTCATGAAATGGACATTGTGAAAGTTATGATGTTTTTGACATAAACATCTAGTTTGGAAACATAATCAAAGACAAGTGTTTGTGGTAAAATCAATTCACTTAAGCAAAGATAAATTGAAAAATTAACCCCACATGACTATTTGGAGACCAATTTCTCCCATTGAACAACATGATCTTCTAGGTGCTATAATTCAGCCAAACTTTGAACTCATAAATGGTGAACAAACATATCTCATTAGCAGTTTGAGAACCTTCACTTTTGAAAACAAGGAAACAAAAACACAGTGGAGAAACACAACCATTTTAGACAAAGAAGAGGAACACACCGATATTGAGTTTGGAAGGCCCCTATTACCACTGCCTGCATGACAATAAATATCTTCCTTTCTTCCATAAACATAAATTGTTTCCACACGATCTCATGAAAAATCAAGATTCCTAAGCCAAAGTCTACATGTCCTCATTTTAGACTTAGGTATCTCAATCCAAAAGCTCTTAAGAAACACCTTCAAGTAGTTCACAAGAAAAAAAAAAATTGGTAGTAAAATTTTACAGATGTGCTTCATGGTATAGTCTAGAATTGTATGCATTCTTTTGGAGTCAAAGTCTCGGTATTTTTCATGATACTCAACTCCTCTAAATGATTTATCAAACAATCAAAATCAGTAGGGGAAAATCTCCAACACTCCATTTCAAACAAAGGAATTGTACAACAAGGTATAGTCAAAAGTGGGCTTTAATATTTTACCGCAACTATTACACTTTTCTGAGAAACTTTTATGCCTGAGCTAGGAGGGCCTGAAAAGGTTTGAACATTCCCATTCATCCTCTCATTTTCTAGAAGTTGAACATTTTAGAGGTCTAGCATCATTCTCACTATCTTAATCTTGTTGAAACAAAGGTTCACTTTACTAGATGATCTCACACAAAGTAAGGATCCCTAAACAAAGGTCAACTAGTCATCACTTTAAACTTAGGCATTGTAGTGAAAAAGCAATCAACAATTGCATTGAGGCACTCTATGAAAACATAAACAAGTTGTTGATAAAATTTTATGAATGCACATTGAGAAAATATCCTGACATGTACACGTTCTTTATGAGCCAAAACCCTCACCTTTTTGAAGATCAACAATTTTTCTAAATCATTGAGTCTTTAGGATTTGTACATTTTAGAGGTCTAGCATCATTCTCACTACCTTGATCTTGTCAAAACAAAAGGTTCACTTTAGTTCAACATTGGGTCAAACGTTTCACTCAACCCTTCATCAAATTTCATCCTTCGCCTCATCTATCTTTGCAAAATTTCAAATACACCAAGACTTTGGGACTTAAACATCAAACCAATTGCTACCTTAGCTATGTTGTATGTGGAATGTATCCTTTTCCATGCACTTAGTTGAGATAGTTATCATCTTTGAACTAGTTTATCTTGAAGTCCACAAGTCTACCCTAAAGATTTCTAATTTCATTAGCATCCTTTATCCCAACATCAAAACATAAAGCTCAAGTCAAAAGTGTTGTCCTAAAACATTTACAAAGACCACTTCCCGCATCACCCATATTTTCATCCCACATTATCATCATTGCTCCCAAAAGAATTAGAGCATCTCTTCTACCTAGGTTTGAGTCAACTAGAGAGTTCAAACATTACAAAACTCAACACAACTCTCCCATAGCTGACACCAAATTTATGGTAAAGACAAGATCACAACACAAGAGAATTAGGGAGAAAGAAAAAGTTACGTTTATCTCAAGTGATCCAAATCCTTTAGAATTTGATCCTAGGAGCCATGTTACACCATCACAACAACCATCATCTCCTTCAAGACCATATGAAATTGAAGACATCATGAACAACCCATTTGAGCTTACTAGAGAATAAATTTTAGAACATCAATCCTTTGAAAGTGTTGCTCCCATATCCCTGAACATTTTTAGCACAAAGTTTTACACAAGATTTCACAACTCCATCATAAGGGTTAAGTCAAACTTACATACCTAGTCTTGCAGCCAACCTTGCTAAAGATTTTGGTCATACCACACCATTTGAAAATAGTAAACTTGTGGGCAATTTTGAAACAAATCCTCCATCTCCCACCACCATTTGGACACCTACTTTTGGTGCTTCTCCCATTCTCGAAGATCCAAAATGACTACACACTCTTCTTGAACTTCACTATTCCACCACCACTTCGACATTTCAGGGACATCCTTCTTCATCCACACCTATGAGTACCACAAGTATGGATACCATCACGCAAAGTAGTATAGACCAAGTATCTCAAAACAACACACAAGGGAATGTGAATACTGTATCATAAAATCAACCATCAATGAAAATAGGGACATCTTTATCCAACCCTCAGATGGGTTCATCCATACCATCTACCATTACCACATCATCCACTATCAATCGACCTTCAAACAATCCCTTTGTTACAAGTTCTATCAATTCTGGGAATACCTTGATCACAAATCCTTTGTTCATATCTCTTGCACAAGGCAATCCTCAAAACATAGGACAAGGGAATCTTTTCAATCAATGGACTCAAGGTCCTAGTGTGTCATTTCCACTACAAAATTTAACGACATCATCTTTTCCAACAGTTCCCTTCTTTATGCCAAATCAATCAGGACCTCAAACATACATTCCTCCACCTCATTTTTCCATATTACAAGGAATATTAAACCAAGGGAACCATCCACCTTTCACCAGCAATCCGCTACCCACTCAAAACATCAATATCCCTAATCCTTCACAAATGTCTCAACAACCACTTGATCCCATATTACAAGCATATGCCTTAGCCCTACAACAAGCACAACAAAATTATCAACAAGACGTACAACAAAAACAAGAACAACAAGCCCTAGCAAAAAAAAAACATCAAGCTCAACAAGCATCCCTAGCACAACAACAACATAAAGCTCAACAAGCAGCTCTAGCACAACAACATCAAGCTCAACAAGCAACCTTAGCACAACAACAACAACAAGTGGCCATTGCACAACAATTACATCAAGAAACTTTAGTAGCACAACAAGCCATGCAACAACAATAAGCACAAGAAGCAACTTTATTAGCACAACAACAACAACAGGACAAACAACAAACCTTAGTGGCACAACAACAACAAGCTCAATAGCAAGCCTTAGTAGCTCAACAATACACCCAACAACAACAAGGTTCCTATTATCCTCATATGAACATTTTCAATCGAAATGCATTAGGAACATATTCATCACACCTTCATACACCCCATATAACTCATCTCTCATCCCACCATATGTTCCTCCACCCAATCTGCAAGATGATCTAGCATCACAATTGAAAACACTCTCACAAGAAATGTAGGACATTTGCATGGGTAGGACAAAGAAACCTCATACACATAACTTTTGTCCTTACCCATTTGATCGAAACATAGAAATGATACCATTCCCTCCTAGTTTTGAAATTCCCAAGTTTGAGAAATATAGAGGGAGAGGAAGTCCTGTTGACCATATCAAAGAATTTAACATCATGTGCATGGAAGTGGCTTACAACAATTCATATCTAATGCGCCTCTTCCCTCAAAGTTTAATAGGTGCTGCTATGGATTGGTTTTCTCATTTTCATCCTGGTATAATTTTTTTTCAAGAAATCACTAAAAAATTCATCGATCACTTCTCCTTCAATCTTGACATGGACGTTAGTCTAGAAGAGCTATGCACTCTTAAGAAAAATCCAAGTAGAAACCATCAGTAATTTCTTAGAACAATGGATACAAAGAGCTAGTAAAAGCAAGTGGCCTCTTCCTAATGAACAACAAGTGGGAATGATTATAGCTAACCTTGATTCAAATCTATCATTCCATTCAAGATGGAAGCTACTACCTTCACCAAGTGGGAAGACTTGAATCAAGAATACGTCAATAAGCAAGATATCTCTAAACTCCTCTATCAAGATGAATGAACCGTTCCTATTCTTCCCATGGAAAATGACAAAAAAGGCCTATAGCTAATGCAGAGTATGGGGTATAACAAGAATGAGAAGCTAGGGCAGCATGACAATGGTTTATTCAAACCCATCGTACTTGAGAAATGACTAAAAAATCTTGGCTTAGGTTGTACTTCTAGCAAGGTCACACTTATTGGAAAAGGTATTACTGCTAAACGAGTTGAAGCTTCCTCTTGGTCGCCTACATTGCATGATACAACCTTAGATGACTTTCCCCTTGATGTTGCTGACCTATTTGAGAATAAAACCCTCTTCATGATATCCATGACATCCTTTGCCTCAAATGACCTACCAAATGAAATACACCTAGTATACCCACAACTCATTGACATGGAAAAACACAGACCACTAGTTCTGAAAATGATGAAGTAATTTCAAAATTCATGGGACTCTGAGACAACTTATCATGGGAAGATCAAAAATCAGGCTTTAACATAGAGCGTGATATAGGGGAATACTATGGGGAGACGATTGAATCCTTCAGTCACAAAATAAATGAAATGCAATTAGCATGCAGATCCTTGAGTGAAAACCACCTAGTGGCACTCTCTGGTCCCAAAATAGTAAAAAAAAGGACACATATGATGGTGAAAACCTCTTTGAGGAACCCAAAGATGAGGGATTTAATATCCCCCTTAGTGCAATGCATCCAGAGAAGTCAATAGTACTAGCAGAAAAGGCTACTCCAGTCAATGCGGGAATAAAAAAACACCTATGATCACTTTTTATGTTGAATCCTTGTTGGACGAAGAACAAAAGAACCTTGCAACATTCCTTAAAGAGAGAAGAGCTAATTTTGCATGGTCATATACAAATATGATAGGCCTTGATCTAGAAGTGGTTGTACATCACTTAGTAGATTATCTTGATGCCAAACCAAGTAGAAATTAAGAAAGATGCACCCTCAGATAGCACTCTTGGTTAAACTGGAACTACAAAAGCTTCTTGACATTGGATTCATCCAACCGATAGATTATCCTAAGTTGGTTTCAAACCTGGTACAAGTCTCAAAACCAACTGGGGGCATCAAAATATGCACTGATTCCAGAGATCTAAACAAGGCATGTCTGAAGGATGATTTCCCTCTTCCCAACATCGATCTTATTATGGATTTAATAGTTGGGCATGAAATTTTGTCGCTCATGGATGGATTTTCAGGCTATAATCAAATCATAATCATCAAAGAGGATCAACATAAAAATTCCTTTACTTTTTCATGGGGAACCTACTATTGGAATGTGATGTCATTTGGGTTGAACAATGTAGGAGCTACTTATCAAAGAGCAATGAACCTCATATTTCACAACATGATCCAAAAAATAGTTGAATATTATGTAGATGATATTTTGGAATTTTTTTTTAAAAAAAGTGAGCACATACAAGTCCTAGGACCTATCTTTGATAGACTTGAAGAATACAAGGTACGATTGAATCCAAAAAAGTGTGTGTTTGGGGTCACATCAGGGAAACTTCTTGGCTTTATTGTTTCACAAAGAGGGATAGAAATTGATCCAGCAAAGGTAAAATCCATCCCAGACATGGAACCACCATAGACATTGAAACAAATGAGAGGATTACAAGGAAGGTTGTAGTCCATTAGAACGTTCATAGCCCAACTATCAGATAAGATTCATCTCTTTTTCATCTTCTCCATAAATGGATAACTTACAAATGGGATGAAAAATATGATAAAGCTTTCTAGCAGATCAAGGATTATCTACTAACACCTCTAGTGCTCATACCATTGATACCAAACAATCCACTAATCCTATACATCTCAACAACACCAACAACACTAGGAGCTCTTTTAGCACAACATGATGAAAATGGAAAAGAAAGAGCCATATACTACTTTAGAAAAACCTTCGTAGGCTATGAGATTAACTATTCACCCATTGAGAAAGCATGCTTAGCAATAGTTTTCACTTCACAAAAGTTTAGGAATTACATATCACACCAAATCAAGCTCATCACAAATATTGATCCATTAAAATATCTGTTATCCAAAGTAACCCTCATAGGATGAATGGCTAAATGGGTAATGATCTTGACAGAGTTTGACATAGAGTATGTGGAGCACAAAGCAATCAAAGGATAAGTGATCACAAACCAACTAGAAAAAGCACCCATCTATGATGAGAACCCTTTAATATCTAAGTCCCTTGATGAATCAGTTTTCCTTATTAATCTCATAGCTCAATGGAAGATGTACTTTGATAGATCGTTCACCCAACATGATCAAGAGTAGGCATTCTTTTCATCACCCCCAAGGAGATTTCATCCCAAAGTCATACAGGCTATCATTCCCATGTACCAATAACATTGCTGAGTATGAAGCCTTGATCACATGTCTCAAGATAGCAATTTAGTGGCAAATGCAAGAGATGAAAGTCTATGGAGATCCACAACAGCTTATCAACCAAGTGAATGACGACTATCAAACTAAAGATGAAAAAATCACTCCTTCCAAGAAGATGGTGGATAATCTCAAAGATCTTTCATAGACATAACTTTTGAATAAATTCCTCACATGAATAATAGATCAATAGATGCCATGGAAACAATCAAATCATTAATAGATATGGCGAACAACATTCTCCAATGTGAATTATTGGTAGAAAAACTTCTTGTACCAACTTTCAAAATCCTTGAATTTGGATTCACATGTGTCATTGTTGGTCCTAGATCCCTGTGGTACCATGACATCTTTTATTATCTTAATAGAGGAACCCTTCCATCAGATATCACCCCAAACCTTAGAAAGAAATTTATCAAAAAGGCATCCTAATTTGTGATCCTAGGTGATACCCTTTACCGTTGAAGCATCAAAGGGACATTACTATGATGTCTTAACCAAGAGGAAGCTTTAAGTACCTTAACAGAAGTACACGATGGCATATGTGGGTCCCATTCTAGTAGTATGACATTAGTTAAGAAACTGTTGAGGACATGGTACTATTGGCCAACCATGGAAAAAGAATCTCATTAGTATGTACAAAAATGCATCCAATGTTAATAGCATGGGGATTTGATTCATGCTCCAACTCAAGAATTGCAACCAATGATCACACCATGGCCTTTTTTGCAATGGGGACTTGACCTCATAGGAAAAATCACTCTAACCTCATCTAATGGTCATACGTTTATCATAACCATCACTAAGTACTTTACTAAGTGGGTTGAAGCCATTCCTATGACCTACATAACGAGGAAGCAGATAGCCAAGTTTATCTTGAATTACCTAATTTGTCATTATGGTGTATCAAAAACCCTCATCTTAGACAAAAAAACACCATTCAAGAATTAGGATGTGAAAGAGTTGTGCCGAAGATTCAATATCCAACATCGATTCTCTACCCCGTACTATCCCCAAGGCAATGGCCAAGCAAAAGCAACAAATAAAAATATCCTAAAAATCTTAAAGAAAACAGTTAATGAAGCTGGTCATGACTGGCATCTATAGCTAAATACTACTATTTGGGCTTATCAAACCAATATCTGCACACCTATAGGTGCAACCCCTTTCTCCCTGGTCTATGGATGAAAAGTCATCTTGCCTATTGAGGTTGAGCTCCCATCATTGCAAGTGTCACTAAAGAATCTGATAAATGAGGAAGAATACAAAGTGTCTTGACTAAATGAGCTAGAATTCTTGGATGAATATTGTCTTGACACCCTTAATCACTTGCAAGTATATCAAAACTTATTGAAACAAATCTATAACAAGAGAATCAAATTTTGGTCATTCTAGGTAGGCGATCTTGTCTTAAAGAAAAAATTAGAAGAACCTTCTGTTGGATCTTAGTTGTGATCATATAGTTTGTCCTTGATGTCAAAATCCCTTTTAGTTGGTTCTCTTTGATGATCAGTCTGAGTTTGGATCTTTATAATTTATTATGGCACTTCTTTGATGTCTCTTGGCTATTACAGAAAGTTATTTGTTATGCTTTAACTTCATGATGATGAGAATTCTGGTTCAAGTTATGAATGCTATCTCTTTGACTAATAGAGCTTGAAAGATGGTTTCTTTGTTAGGATGGTTCTTTTTGCATATAACAGGTATTGGTTGTTTCTCATTTAGGCTTACACATATCGGCATGAAAATGGCAGGGTCTTCCCAATCCACTTTGAAATGTTTGAGTTGCCTATTCGGCAAGACATTTCAAATGTCATGGTTATTGAATTTAACCTACAGGCTGCTTTCGGCGTAACATTAGCATTGTCTTGGCAACCGGCTCAAGAAAGGTTATTTTTGCAAGACTTGTCTTTGGTTTCGGCAACAAAAAAGTGTTCTCTATCAACATATGTTATTCCATCGGTATGTGGTCTTAGCGATATTGGTATGTCACACCGATTAGAGATTAAAATGGATGCATATTGGCAAGAGTTAGGGTTTTTGGAATCGGTCTTGGCGAAGTCTCCCCGACATCACATACGAGATTCACTTCGGCTAGACTTGGAGTATTCGGTTTAGCATCCCAGTGAAAAGGTAATGTCTCCCCGACAAGTGCATGTGGAAGTCTATCGGCGTGAGTTGTGGCTATCGATATAACGTCTTAGCGAGTCCTTCTTGTCTTACCAACTCGTGCTCAAAAGGTTTTATCTATTTTTCAGGAGTCTCACTAAACAACTCTTTGAGAGAACTTCAGCCAAGCTGAGCGGTATCGGGCTGAGGTCTTAGTGATTTCTCTCGGTCTCACCAACTAATGCTTGTGGAAGGATTTTGGAAAGAGGTTTGTAATGTATTAGCGACTCAGAGTGGATAAAGCATTTTGGTATGACTCATGTGCATCGAAGAAAGGTCTTGGTGAATTTGATTTGTTACACCGACCAAAAACATAAAGGTAGTCTCTTCAGTAAGAGCTAGGGTTTTCAACGAGAGGTCTCAGCTAGTGACCTTCAGTATCACTGATGAAACATAAAGGGACTTGATCAGCATAAGATCTAGATTGGATCAGTGACACACAAGTGGATGAAGACTTTTAGAAAGAAATGGTGTGCTCTACAAGAGGTCTCCCCGACTTTGATATGTCTCACTAATGGAATTCAAAAGGACTTTATCAGTGTGAGTTTTGTTCTCTCTTGGTGATCTGAGGTGAATTTAGGGTGTTTTGGTATAACGAAGATATCTATATGAGGTCTCCCCGAAAGCGATATGTCATGGTGACAGGAATGAAAATGTGAGCTTTCTGTAAGACACAGGATGCTCTATGAGATGTTACCCCGACTACACATTGTCTTGGCAAAGGCAGATGAAGGACACATCTCAGTGTAAGTGTGCTCTTGTCTTGGTGACTTGGAAATGATAAAGACTTTCGGTATGACTCAAGATTTCTAAGAGAGGTCTCCCCAATGACGGTAAGCTATAGTGACAAATACAAGATAGAAGGCTCGTCGGCAAGAAAAATGATATGTTATGGTGACAATGTGTATCAAGTGACCTTCGATGAAACATAATCTTGGTGGTATGACTTCTCCCTGACTCTGTTGTGTCACAACAAACAAATAGAATGATGTATCGGTGAGAGAACCATTATGTTACAGTGACTTATAAGGGATAAAGTCTTTCGGTGAAACACAACGAAATCTACAAAGCATCTCCCCAACAGTAGGATGTCACAATGACAGATAGAAGGATACATTTGGTGAGAGAACCTTTAGGCTACAACGATAGCAAATGAATAATACTCTAAGGAAGCCTATCGACGAGACATGATGTATTCGTTATGTGTTCTTCCCGACTCTGATGGCTCTTGGTGAAAGTGATATCTAAAGGGATTGTCTGGCGATTTAATTGCCTTCGATAGAACTATATGATTGTCTCAACGAATAGTTATGAAGACTCAAAACTCTGTGGTCATCATCATGGATTAGAATCAAATCTCAGAATGGTTACATAATAGGATATTCATTGAGTTTCTTTTTGAGCTGTTGCGTTTTTGATTTAATGAATTTTTCTAAATATAGTTGCATATAGACTTCTTTGGTTGGTATCGAATCTCTGGCAAGATATTCTCTGATATTTTAGAGGTTATGATTTTTTGTTAGTAGGCAGACATGGCTTTGATGAAAATATTTCAATTACAATTTGAAATCTCCTGACTCAGCGCAGAAATTAAAGCTTTTTGGATATGCATTACTCTGATTTTTACCATCATCTATAGATCATCATTATCCAGCTTCAGATTCTAAAAATAGCAAGAGAGTTTAAGAATCTTGTGAAAAACGCTTGTTGAAAATTTCTTGATAACAGACATACTTGAAATGTATATAAAAACTAGTGTTGAAAACTATGGAGTTGTTGGCCTACAATTCTAAGAGATAGTTATTTTGGCCGTAATCAAGAGAGGGAATTGGATGTAATACTGGGATATTGTTCCTAGAGTATTAGAAGCAGAGTGTTATTGAACTTAACTATAAACAGAGAGATCCTCTGATATATTATTATTGTAATTCTGAAATCTGAGTAAGGGGTTGGTGCTCCTTGAGTGAGGGGTTGGTGCTCCTTGAGTTGGAGCTTAGAAATTAGCCTATAAGGCATTGTTAAAAGTGGTTTTGAAGATTAAGCCAGTAAGGCAGTTTAGGAGTGGTTTTTATACCCTAGGAGGGTTTTCCACTCGACAAAATCTTGTGTCTCTTTGTTCTTCTGTGTGCTCAATGTTTTTCTGTATTGTTGTTGTTTCAGTTCACTGTTGGGTTTATTACTTTTCTCAATTCTGTTTATGAATGATTACATTCAACTCATGAATGCATTAATCAGAATAATATTGAGATCAAATTTGAGCTATGTTTTTGAATATGAGAAAATTGGTCAAATCTGTTAAGACACTGATTCACCCACCCCTCTCAGTGTCATTTTAACTCCAACACCTTCCAGATCAAGATAGAAAAGGAAGTTTCAGCCTAACTGGTTGGGTCCCTTTGTCATCATAGCAAGTTATGGATCAGGAGCATACCAACTATCAACCCCTAAAGGTGAATCCTTTCAAGAGCCAATCAACAACTTGATTCTCAAAAAGTTTATGCCTAAACATGAAGGGTGTAAATCAAAAAATACAAAAAAATTAAAAAAATGATCAAAATCTGAAAAAATGAGAAAAAAGATTGAAAAAGTAAAGAAATTTTTTTTCCTCTAGTGAAAACCACTTCAGTGGAACTTTGGACAAGTACCTTTGTGAAAACTTGGCAAACAGGTACCTTGCATAAATAAAGAATCTCCATCTATTCTTTTGTTGTTTTGGCCTATCATTCTTTTCATCACCATTCATCCCTTATCCTTGTCCTTATCATGGCTTGTCATTGTAAGGTATCATGAACTCTTTAGCACTACTTTGAATATTCCCAAGGTCAGTATGTCCTACCTTTATTGAAGTAGGCTAACATATCACATTGGGGGAATTTCATTATATGTCACAATTAGGTTCTTGTATATCTTGAGGTCATAGGACATCTTATTAGAAAACACCAAAAACATTCATAGAATCTTATCAGAAAATCCCAAAAACATTCATAAAATCTTATCTAGAAAAATCTAAAAAGATTTGCAAAATCCTGTACAAGTAAAATCCAAAGCATCTAGAAAACATCAAAACCCTAAAAAGGCCAAACATTGAAAATCCTAAAACAAAGTCCCCTTCTCAAAATACATCGTCTCTGAGCTTGAACGTAGGAAAGGCTATCACTGATGTGCCCCCAAGATACCCTAGGTTAGTCCTTTAGCAGTCTGTTGTTATTAACTATTGTCTCTCGTCTGTTCATAACTTTGTCTTGTAAATAAGTTGAGTTAGTCAAACTACGTGGTCTATGTGTGTATAACATAGGCAAGGATAATATTTGATTAGCCCTTAAGGCCCCTAAGATATGTATTTAGGTTAGGTTCTTGGTTGAAACTTAGAAACTCTCATGAAAACACAAAACAATCCAAATATTCAGAAAACTCCTAAAAATTTGTAAAACTATTGAAAAAACTAAAAACATCCAAATATTTTGGAAAACAAAAAAGCATTCAGAAAATGGAAAAAAATAAATTCAAAAGACCTAAATAGCTTCAAAACATTCAGAAAACCCTAAACAACCTCAAAAAATAAAAAAATACTAAACATTCATATAAACTTCCAAAAAGACCAAAAACAACCTCAAAACATTTTCAAAATACCAAAAACATTGAAAGATTCTAGAAAATACAAAATCCCATCCATCCCATCTCGCTTTCACCTGTAATAAACTTTCACCCATAATAAACGATCGTCACCTTCACCCTTTGGTGAAACAAGTAGAAAACAAGTATAACAAGTCGTAAAGTGTGAGCCCAATTATGGAAATATAAAGTTTAAACCATAGGTAAATGCACCAGTGAAGTTTATAGCAAAAAATCATCTTAGCATCATTGTCCTAACATCAAATAATTCTTTGATCAACATGTCCTAGGATGTATCTTTCCTATGATGGATATTAGTATCAGATATCACTTTAAGCTAAACTTAAACTAGGTAGGAGCTATAGATAACACTGACTGTTTGTCTTTGATCTTTTCTTATGACTTGTCTTAATGACCCATTCCAAGGACCTCTCAATGATGTCTAAACAAAATGATTTAGAGAGAAAGGAATGGGGCATCAATCATTATTTTTCGTTTGCTGTGCTTGTGGATACTCTCGTAAAATAATCTTGGCGCATACTTGCTTAGTTGTGTGTGTAGACACTAAAAATTGTCCCAGGCCTGTGACTCTAATTTTCATCATAATTCTAATCTTCTTTTTCATAATTAAATGATGTTAATTGTTTAATTATTTTCTAAAGTCATTTTTCCTCTATTAAATAAATAACTTTATTTATTTAATTAATTCATTCTTACCTTTATTCTTCCTTGATTAATTAATTAAATATTATTTATTTAATTATGTCGCTAATTAAATCTATCCTTTGTTAAATAATCATTTTGAATTATTTAATTAATTCCTATCACACTTTTGACTATAATTAAATAATCACTTTAATTATTTAATTATTCTTTAGCCTTTTCTATCTTTAATTAAATAAATCTTTATTTATTTAATTTAATCCAAAAATCTTGAATGCTGATTAAATTATTATTTAATTCATAAAAGGGTTTATCCATGGCATATTCCTCTGTGATTAGATAATCTCTTTGTTATCTAATTAGTCATTTATCACTTATGTCTAGATCTAAATTGATCATTTAGTTATCTGGTGATTTAATAATTGATTAACCTTAACGAACAAACTTTTTGTGTTAATCAGTCTGTTATCTAGATTTATTCTTATCTTTTACATGCAAACCTTTATTAATTAAATAACTTTAATTATTTAATTAATTTATTCTCATCTTCTATCTATTTCAATCTTTATCTTTACATGCAATCTTTATTCTTCTGTGTCTCGAACAGTTTCCACTAAAGATTAAATTATTATTTAATTTAATCTCCACCATTTATGCTTTATCACTTATACTAATCTTATTGCATGTCACATATTTTAATCTTAATCATCAATTTATCTTTCAATCTAAGCTTGTCATTCAAAAATCATATTTTCTATAAATTGGCTTTACCTTCATCATTATTACTCCTTGAAATCTTATGAGTTTTGGAAGCAACTTTTATAAATCTTCAATTTTTTTCTATTAAAACTATCATGAGGCTATACTTGCATACTTAAGAGAAATATGAAGGAAAATCATACAACGGTGAAATGGAGAAGTGCAATGAAGGTGATCCATGGAATGCATAAGGGGTTTGGTGAGATCATTCCTTTGTTTATGCTTTATATTCCATTGTTCTTTATTATTAGCATAGGTTTAGTTTGAGTTTATGCTTGTACTACTAATCTGTGAATTTAACCTATCCTATAAATGGTGAACCCGATGTGAAGATGTGGTCTTAAGAAAAAATTGTAGAAAATTTGAGTTTTTGTAGGAATAGGTATAGTTCAATGCATCTAAGGCACAAAACAACGCCATTTGATCTCGTGAATCACATATGAAGAATCAAACGTTGTATCTGACATTTCATGATGCATTTGTGGCTTCCTATGATGCATTTGACTAGTAAAAAAAATTCTTCCTATGTCACATTTGACTAGTAAAGAATAATTTTCTAATTTTAGGACTTTTGAGTTTTCATTTTAATAATTGCAGTTTTTCATCATGACTAATTCATAGTTTGCAACATGTGATCTTAAGGAGTTAATATAGTTTTTGTAGGATGATTCATAGAAGACAAATATACAAACTTTGTTTGTAGGACAATTGACGAAGACAAAAATTCAAAATTCTAATGTGTGGTCTTGCAGGATGCTTGTCAAAGGTTCATTTTGAAACAGATTGCCTGATTCGATTAGCTCATATTTCATTTAGTGCTTAAAATAAATCATCATTCTCTGTGTTTGGTGTGTTCGTATATTTTGTTAGATTAAAAACCTATTCAATAACAAAACTATCCTCTCCCCTTGCACACTTGTGCGATACTGGTTGTGAGAGAAATTATTATTGACTCTAGGATTGGGATTTCCTTGGTGGGAAAATGTACTCACCCCAAGGTGACTCAAACTAGAAATGAAGCTAAAGCCAAGCTACTCCCGACTGGTATAGAAATATGAATGCTAATGGAAAACTTAACATTACAAGTGCAGATTTGTTATGTAAACAAGTTAATCTTGCCTCACACATAGCCACCTAATGGTGTATTAAAACTCCAAGGGTTGCTTGTACTGCCTTCTAGGAGACTTTCCACTGTCTCCTGCCTGGAACCTGCTACCAAGGGTTCCTTTTTGAGCTTAAAAGAATTCTCTAGTCCTACTCCAACTCTTCTTAGAGAGCTTTCAACCTTGTACTTTACCCTTGAAGATTCAACACCTTGTTTGTAAGTGCTTACTCTCCTTGGACTTAGAAGGATCTAAGTGCCAAATTCTTCATCTGATTTGAAATTCTTGCAAGGGAGCTAGAAATACTAGTTTCTTGCATTTCACCTCCAAATGGGTGCATCTTGCTTGGTGTTTGAACCTCAAATCACCCGATTTCCTGAAATTACCTAGGTGAGGCCTAAACTCTACTAGCCCTTACCAGTCACTAATTGGATTTTTCTGCTAATATTCTCCTTACAACCTAGCAAAAACAACACATATTCTAACACCCTTTTGGGACTTTTAAATCTTGCAATAGTTTTCTGGCCTCCTTCTATTCCGTACAGTGCCTTCCAATGATCTTGGAGAAGAGGCCTAATTGCCCTAATATCTAGGGTTTCACTGGTTTCTTAATCACAATTAGCTCCAATGCATTCAGGGAAGTCTCAAACCTTTTGGAGTATGAAGACCTCACCTCACCCCACCTGGTACTGTATGGATTCTGTACAGTTATCTATTCCCCTGCCTATTCTCTTGTCTTTTCTCTACCAAACACTTAACCGGGCAGCTAATACTCGCCTAGGGTTTGGTATTTCCAACTTTTTCTTGGCTCTCAAAGTTTCCTAATACTAAATATGTACAAAAGCATGGCTCCCCTGTCATTTCCATCAACCTCAGGAAAACTCCATGGGCAGATTTCATGGGGGAGCCATTTGTGGACTGATTGTTCAAAACTATGTTTATAAACCCTCTAAATGCTGATCTAAGGAGTCAATTCAAAAACTCTATACTACTCCACTTGAACACACAATGAAAAATGAATCAAATATATCCTAATAGCATGAATGCAGTGCTAAATCTGCATATGCTATGCCTTTGATAGTTTTGTTGCAAAACACACGGGGATTTCAGAAACAAAACTCTACAACTCTAAACTATAAATACAAAACACTGAATCTAATCTCAAATCTTATCTACAACAAGAAATTCACTTCAAACTATTCAAAGAACCTAAGAACAGTGAGAAAACTATGTAAACAAAGCCATTTAATCACTGTTTCTCTAAGCACGTGGGTAACACACAGAAAATTACTGAAATCTGTTCACTGTCTTTTATTTTTCACACCAAAAGTTCTTTACAATTCCAAAACTGAATGTCTACGAGCCATTACCTCCATCTTGGAGTCTTTTCCAACATTCAAGGAGAGATTGCATGCCTCCATATCCTTGATTTCAAGGGAATCCAACTAATTGAATTGCATGCAACCTAACAATGTTGCCATGCACTTTGCAATATTCTTGCA
>VDFB02257998.1:0-28408 GCA_007258455.2 Sequoia sempervirens | reverse complement strand
TAGCTAGTTGATGCCTTGTTGAAATACCTAAAAAGAAAAAGGTCACCATATTCCTAGAGAACCTCAATTCAAAATTGAGAAGTGACGTAAGAGTACTCTATTTCACTTCTTTTGTGGAACTAGTAGAAAAGGGTATCATACTTGAAAAGAATCTAATTGAAAAAGGTGAAATCAAGATGTCAAATAGAAATCCAAATGCTTAGAACACCCCTAATGATAGGAACAAATTTTGGTCTTGAAACAAGAACATAACTAATGATGGGATTGTTGATACTAAAACCCTACAAGTAGGACCAATCATTACACTTAGAGGACACAAACCCTCTAACAAAACACTTAACAATGTCGATCAAACTACCAATGATGTCCAAAAAGTATTGTATTTGACTCCAAATTTTGATGAAAGTTTGTTGAAATAACGACAAACTATTGTTGGAATTCCAATGAAACAGTCAAATAATTTTTGTAGCTAGTTTTTTGTTGCTTTCATGACCAACTTTTAAATGTTAGAATATCGACAAAAATGTCATCTATATAGTGACAAAAAAAAACCACAACACAATTGGCATGACTCTTCCAAAGTGTCGAAACAACACCAGAAGTTCATCGCAATTTTGACGATATGGGCAAGTTATTATGACGAAAAATTTCATGGCAAGTATAGCAATTTCATTGGATGTTTTTGGTGGTTTTTTGGTTACTTTCGTCAAAATTTTGATGAAACAATGCAATTTAAAAAAAATAAAAATAAATAACTACAACACAATTGGCATGACTCTTCCAAAGTGTCGAAATAACATCAGAAGTTCGTCACAATTTTGACAATATGGGCAAGTCATTACAACAAAAATTTTGATGCAAGTATAGCAATTTCATCAAACATTTTTGGTTGTTCATCAGTTACTTTCGTCAAAATTTTGATGAAACAATGCAATTTTTTTTTAAAATTATTCATTCAAATGCAGGCATTCTTTCCTTTTCCAATGTTGCTTAATTGAATTATATAACATAATTATATTTAATCACATAATCTTAAGGTGCTCAATATTTGAATCTATCAATTAGTTTTATCAAGGAATGCATTTCCAATAAGAGAATGAATGAAACATGGAGTGGATGACATACTTGAAGTATTGCATCTATAGATCAAGCACACAGATGAAATACAATAAGGTAGTGGATTTCTTTAGCCAATTATCAAATCACACACTCATCATAGTGCTAGACTTGCATAGTCAAAACTTCTCTAATTAGGACCTTTGCACGCTAGATTGAGACTTTAAATAGACCTACACCATGTTTTCCGAAAGTAAATAGGCGAGTGAGTTCCATTTGGTTGGCAATATTCTTTTCAAGCTTAGACATCTTTGTGTTCTAGAGAACACACCTCAACAAAGACTCATCACAATGGTGTACTATTCTAAAACAATTGCACATTTATGGATTACCAAGATACAAACAATGGAGCTACATCAACATTTCTATTTGCCTCATATGCATGTAGACATTGAGCACCATATCAAGTCCTTTGTTCCCTATCATATCACCAATCCCACAAGTAGGAAGCTGAGGATTCAAACACCTCTACTAGTATTGAAAATGCCTTGAGCATCTATTAGTATTGATTTTATGAGTAGATTCCCTATGAAAAAAATACCAAAATGAATCTACTTATTATAGTTGTCAGGTTTTCAAAAAGTGCCATTATGGTTGCTTGCAAGCAAAACATCACTACACAAGATACCGTGTGCCTCTTAATTTATGTTTGGATTCATTTCCAACTATCAACATTCATTATTTTTTAGTACACACATTTTGTTAATCCTTATGTGAGAATTCAGATACACAACTAGAGCAATCCACAACATATCATCCATCAACAAACAATTAGACAATGGTAGTCAACTATAATTTCTTAGATTAAGTGGGCATCTATTGTTATAAGCATCCACATACTTGGGATGGAAATATACTTTGCATTAAACATGCTTATAATAGATCTCCACACAAGTTTATGAGGTAAAGTCCTTTCTAAGCACGTCTTGGGTTTTAGCTTGTGAGACCCTTGGACATACCTACTACACACCACCTCATGTGAAATTTGCACAAATAAGAATAAGAAACAAATAATGCATATATATTTCAACGCATCCAAAGTGTTCACAAAGAAATACAATAGATTCTCTCTCACCAACAACAAAAATAAAAAAGCATCATGACACTATGATATGGGCCTCACATCGTTTTGCACTTAATTAGTGAGAACATTTTTATTTTCAAACTTTTGTAGTACCTAGGACTTCACATAGTATTTAATGTGAAATTCCTTAAGACATACTTTCCTCTTCTTAAACTAGTGGCAACTTAACATCCTTCAAACTTGGATCCTAAGCACTTTTGTGCATTTGCACAAGGTGAGATCATATAAATAACCACAACATACACATGTAAAGGTTCAAATCATCTATTCAAATTGTCTAAGGTTGGGTTGTATGCAAATCAGGAAAATTTGTACAATGTTTAGTAGCTCTATGTTCAATTTTTATAGCTCACTAAAGTCATGACATGAGAAATCACTTCTCAAGAAAGGTGAATGACCAATGCAAGCCTTACGAAACTTTGTGTGTGCCTTGACAACAATTTGTATTAATGAACATGATTTAGTAGCACTCTAAGCTAGCATGAAAACTTCAATAACATTATATCCACCCAACACACAAGTCACTATATTATCATCACCATCACACATGACTTGTTGCACCTTTGTCCACTACCCAGTAGATCCATGTAAGGATTCTTCCTTTAGCCATGAGATTGGAAGGGAAACTATCAAGAAACTCAACCACCAAGTAGTCAGAAGTTTAAAAAAATAAAAAATAAAAATAAAAAAAAGAAAAAGTAGTTGGAAGTTCACATAGTATGAGACATGAATAGTTTATAATCATATTGTACATGTATCCATTAGATTTTTCTCATTGAAGGATGGATACTAAATAATTTAGGCAAACCAATTTGATATCTTACTACTTTTGGTCATGGGAATTCTTATTCATAGCCTTATTAATGTAACATCCAATTATACCCTATACATTTATATTTGAATAGAAGTAGTATGTAATTGCTGAAAAAATTCTATTCTCTTTGAATTTTGTTAGAATAACTATGTTTATGTATTTTGGTACATGATATGTAAATTTGTCTTTTCCAAAGATTGGTTTGTCCCCTAAACCACCTAGACATTATCAATTATTACCATATCAATTTGTCTTGCACTCTACAAGTGATAATTATGAATGAGTGGTTTTAGTAAAGAGAATCAATGAAATAGAAGAGGGAAGACAAGACAATCAATTGTCTTAGTAGAATACCAGTTTAGGTACTCATAGGTATTTATGACTACTAGAATAGGTCATTAGTTGATCAGAAGATAGTATAGTCCAAGCATAAAGAGGCATGACAATAAAATAGACTGTGAAAGAAAAGGTATGCAAGTGTAGGGTATAAATATGATCAAATGACTAGTGATATGTTTGACATGAAAAAGATTGAATGGGAAATCTACAAGTCTCAAGAGGGAAGATGATTCAAGTCACATCCAATGTGATTAAGACAAAAACCATGAAGAAGGAAAGGGGCAATGGTTTATGGTAGTCACCTTACATTGAAAAGGGTGCAAATATTATTCAATGGATAGAGTTAGCTCCCACAATAAATTGTGTGCAAAGAGAATTATCAAATACCTTATGCATTAAACCCTAGGATTTGTAAGAAGGTGAAACTTAAAGGAAATATTATGCAATGAAATACAAAAGGAATAGCATTGAGAGAACAAATGCAAGAAAATGGATCATAGAGCATGAGTCATAGAGCATGAAGTTTTTTGTGGAAATACTTGTGCCATGAAATTTTTGTGGACAGACTTGGAGGCATGAAGGATATGAGGACATGAGTCTTAGGTTTTACATGCTAAATTTCAATACATGGAAAGTGATTAGTCAAAATCTTCAATGATGGACAACAATCACCAAGATAGTCATGATGATATTCCAAGGATAAAAGATAAATACTGAGTGACCTTGTGAAGTTGAAAGGATAATTTGTTATGACTAATAACCTATGACAATGGCATGATTTAAAGAGGATAGTCATGTGCATTGATATTCATGAGGAAGAAGCAATACATAATGTATGATGTAACAAAGGGGCAGTGTTATGGCAGAATACTAAAGATAAAGAGTTTTGATGAGAAATCACAAAGGGGTCAAATCTCAAGGAAAAATAACAACAATCAACTAACAAAAGATTATTTTCACAAGGGAAATGATAGTAATGAGGGCGCAAAAAAATAAAACACCATGAATAAAACCTAGGATAGTCATAAATGTCTTCAAGAGATAGTTATTTTAGAAAATTTAAATGGTAGTGACCTTGTGAAGTTGAAAGGATAGTTATACTGAATTTGGACAATCATTAATGACTATAAGTTATGACTGTGTTTTGTGCCCAATAGGTCTCTTTATGACTATGTTATAAGGGTTTTGACTATGAATCATGATGAAAAACCTCAAGAGCACTAAAGGATTGTCATATTAAATGTATGAGGTCAATGGGCACAAAAGAGGAGTAGAGAACAGACCTAGTAGGCATGAAAGAGAAAATGCCAATATTCAAATGACACTTAAATCGATTGCTCAAAGAATAAAATCACCATACATATAAAGGGAAGTCACCTAGAAGGACTATCAAATAAGGGTAGTAAAAGATAGTCATGCAAATGGTAGATTCAAAGGATGACAATCCACAAGCATTTCAAACAAGTATAGTGACAGTCCCCCTCACCAAGTGAGAAATGATGGAAATAGTTTAGAGTTTTCAAGAAGATGCCAAATCATGAGAGGTAGAAAATTATTGAAAAGACAATCAATAATCAATAAAGGATGGTATTAACAGTTAAAACAACATATGAAAATATCAATAAAGTGGACTATGAGATGAAAGATCAACAATGCATAGTGATTTGATGAATATCGGTGATAGTGCTAAGACAAAGGAATAGTCAACTAAATGCAAAGTCAATGGTCATTCAACTTAGGGAAATCATAAAGATTACAAAGGCTTATTATGCTTATGATCATAGATATGAATTTTTAAACAATCCAAAAGACTATCCTGTGCCCTTAGCAAAGGTTATGACTGTGATGTATTTTCAACGGTTTTATGCACTATGAGTCTCTAATGGATTGGTAGACTATGGTTTATCCTCCATGGGTCTTTATGAAATATGTTTAGCTTTAGTAATGTATTAATGATTATTATCCTTTTTGTCAAGACAAAGATTAATGACTGAGATTGAAGCATTATGACAGTGTGCTAGTTATGGTTGTGGATTAACAAGGGTAGATTTTGGTATGGAAGATAGTAAGTTGAAGGCTGAAGGTGGGTGAGAGAAATTTTTTGCAAGACTCTGTAGATATGCTGTGTAATTTCTTTATGATTTAGAGGAAGTTCCCAATAAGGCACACAAGGATTCTCAAACACTAGTTGATTCAGATCCTAATCCAGCCCTCAAACCTCAGCAAAGCATCAATCATTCTGAATTGTCCCAGTATAAGCAAAGTCAAATTTTAGAGTTATGTCACCATTAAAAACAAAAGAAACAAAGCTTTGACAACAAATCCACACACAACACAATGTGGTATTCATACAAATCCATAAAAACAAACTAAACTCAGAACATTGGAATGGAAACAACTTCAAATTATGATGCAGAGCATGGATTCATTTTACTCAACTAGAGGCACATTTCACAATAATGGGTTCTTCATCTAAAACATCTATATAAGGTTCAAATAGTAAAGAGATTGATGGAAGATAGAGGAATTAAAGAGATTTTTGGATGTAGTTGGATTGAAGGCCATAAACTGGTACATGTTTTTTGTGTAGGAGACATATCACATCCATAAACATGGTAGAGCTATGCAACGTAGGAGAAATTTGCTTGGAAAATGAAGGCATCAGGTTATAAAGAATAATTTTTCTGCCACCATAGTGAAAAGTTAGCACTTTCTTTCATCTTTTCATATTGGTTTGATGGTTCAAATGATGCATTTCTTATATTGAAAAGTGCATTACCTTATTGAGCTTCTCTTTGTTTTGAGAATAGTTTAATATTCTCTACTTAACAGGGACAACCACGAAACGGTGGAAGCTCATTTGGCCCCTCCCTCACTCACATCACTCTCAATTCCCCATACCCAAGCATATAAAATTAATCATTCATTCATCCATTAATAACATATAACATTCATTCATTAATATATAACATTCATTCATTAACATATTCACATTTATTCATTAACATATAACATTCATTCTTTCAGTTTTTACATATTATCAAAAATATGGTTGTCATAATATGATTACAATCAATTTTTCTTTTTATTTTTTGTAGCTAAAAAAAGAACTAGAGTATCATTTTCTAAATCATTTTTCCCCCCTTTAGTTTTCTACACTATGCTTGTGATTTTAATGTGTTAGTCATGCTGAGATGGGAGGTCATTAATGGGGTCTACTGCATAACAACAAAAAGAAATGTTAAATTGATATGTTTTATTATTATTGTTACAAGTATTTCATTAATTAAAAGAACATTAGAGTGGTTCTCTTTACCTTTGGGGCCACATCATGTTCCTAATCTTGTCTTATAGCCTCATGCTCAACATGTTGAACACCCCTAAATCCTAAGTTGGAGTTGAAACATGAAAGGTTACATTAATTAATACACCAATTGCAAATAAATATGTTTAAAACAACATTAGAGTGGTCCTCTTTACTTGATGGGGTCACATCATGTTCCTAATCTTCTCTAGTCTGATCATGCTCAACATGTTGATCATGCTCTACATGCTCTAAAGTTGAAACAAGAAATGTTACATTAATTAATACACCAATTGCAATTAAATAAGTTTAATTTTATTAATCCATACTGCATTTTGTATAGCACATGAATACATCCAGTACCAAGATGCACACCATGACCTTCATCTGCAGGTTGTACTCCACCCTCACTAGGACACATTCCAATGTCATGTGTAGTATTATCATTGCTTGCCTATTTAAAAGAAATAGGCATATAATTTCTTTATGGTGGAAATTAATATTGAATAGATTTCACAAGTATTAAATTTTAAATAAAATTCATTGAGTTTATTTAACTACGTGTCAAATGCAGTGGAAGATTGTGTTTTCCCAATTAAGACTCTTAGGTGTTTAGCCATGACTCCATAGCCTTGCTAGAAGGAAATATTTAGGTCCTCTTCTGTAGGCACTTTGTTGAACTAAGAGCCCTACATTTTTGCATAAGATCATGAATTTTGCTTCTATGGTGTGATAAAACCAAAATTGTTTTCAATTTATTATTTGGTTGCAATATTTCATTTATTGATACTTACAATCCATGCGACTAATTTCATATAACCACTAGAGCCAAGTTTGTGATGCCCGTGTTTTTCTAGTCTTTCCTTTGTTGCCTTCTCATGTAATTTAGAAAGTAACCCATGGTAAATTTTGAAATATAAGTTAGATTGCAGTAAAGAAAGAGCAATCAATATAATTACATTGTTGATAAAATACATACCTTCTCGCAATAGTGGTGTCTCTTTCTCCTTTTTCTTTTAGCTCCTCTCCTTCCACTGATACCGTGTCCTTCCACTCCCTTTGGAATCAATGGGATGCTCGTATTTTTCCTTCTCATAATGTGACCTATATTACCTCACATACTTTAGATATATAAAATTAAACTTTCTTAAGGACCTTGGTTTGGTTGAATGTGTTATTACCGAGTAACACAACTAAACGGTTAATGAGCTCATCTTTTAAATCTTGATTTTGGGCATCCCATCGTGTACATATGGTGGGACTAAAGAGCTCCAATGTAATATCATTTAGATTTTTATAAAAAACATCATTTCCCACAAAATGATCATGGGATCATTAGTCTAAAACCTGTGATCAATAAGTAATTTTCAATTGGATTATATATTATAATAATTAAAACATTTTAAAGTACTTGGGACCTTCTCTATCTTTATGGGAGCAAAATATTTGGTCACCACAAATGTGACCGACAATGTTCCCGCACTAGTAATATGAGAAGATCTAGGAAATGCTACTAAAAAATACCAATACTAGTGGCCGCTACATCCCCAAGTACATGTCCTGACGCATGTTCTAACATGTGTTCACTGACAGAGGGTGCACTACCCAATGTCTACATGCTATGTGTTGCCAAAATTTTAGTTGAAAATATAGACATAGATGATGGGGTCAGATGATGTGATGTATGTGCAGGAAGATCAGGATTGACACTTGTACCAAACCCTACTCCCTAGGCAACACCTACAATACCTTGATCATGGCCAACAACATCATGAGGACGCAAAAAATCCTGTAAAAACAACACATATTCTAGTTCATGACATAAAAGAGTACAAAATATAAAACCATGAATGAACTTATGTTATAATTAAAGACCTCATGACAACTTACTTGCAAGTTCTGTGCTCTCTCAGTCAATATTTTAATCCTTTATCTTATCTCATCTATTTGAGGCACTATGAATAACAACTTAAGGATTTCTTCATTGCATTTTTTTTGGGTCTTCCTTATCATATCTAGAGGGTTTGTGGAATATGTGATGCCATCATTGCATAATAGTGATTGCACCTCCCTATGGATGCTCTCCTCTACTACTTGTGCCTTTCCCTGATTAGCCGATTGCAACAAGAATATTAAAAACATTATCGAAATTAACCCAATAAACTTATGAAAAAAATAATAATCAAACAGTTTTCTTATATCTAATTTGTACAATCAAAATGAGGTAAAACTGTTAGGTAGAAGTGCCTGAAGATGCATTGCGATCTATGCTCTGGGTTAGAGCCTTCTCCGTATGATCAATGTCTTGCTGTGACAAAAATTAAATATAGCTTTGCCAAAGTTTTGTCCGTATGCCAGACTACATTAAAAAAAAGCTGAAGAAATAATAAATGGTATATTGAGTCATTGAATTGGAGGTTGGGTAAATGGGTATATAGCAACGCACCTCAGTAAATCGTATTTTTGTGACCCATAAATTGAAATTCTTAATCGATTAGCTAACTTTTCCCTTAGAGCTATTAATTTTATCAGATATATGAATACATTGGCTTCTTTGCAATCTCAAATATGCAATACATTTTAGAATCTAAGTCGTAATTGCTGGTAACTTTTAAAGTTATTCCTTGATGTTTTGGCCTCTGTTTCAATGTACATAGCCACTCCTTTATTTTGATCCTTATCTTTTAGCTATATATAATTTTCTAACAGTGCATACCTACGCATACTTCGTGTATATCGAACTAGCTGCATCCAATATTTGTAACTGTAACAGGGTTTGACATACTCCATCAATTTAGTAACTTTTTCATAATAGACCTTTATGTCGTCCATCCAAAATAGGCCCAAACCATGTAATGACAATGGTACTATGCGATATATCCTCTCGTTGACACAAAAATTAGTGTTTATTGGAGTAAGTTCCTTGGGTACCCATTATTTTAGTAGATGTTTGTACCTCAAGGGATCCTTGATGTTGCCTATGCTCTCATCATCATAAGAACATGACCCCCTTCAGCAAGAAAAAATTCCAAGTGTTTACAAAATTTTCTTCTAATCTTTTGACCTCTAGTTGATCTCCCTCTTTTAGACCTACTACATGTCTCGCTTTCCTCTTCTCTTCTCGAATTTCCCTCACTCGAGGAAGATAGATTTGGAAAATACTTATTTGGTGGTACCTGCACTCATAAGGATGTTGGATGAAGTTCTTTCATGGTGATGTGATCCCAAGGTGACATTATGATTAATCTATCATTTCATCACTAGAATTTGATAGGTTATAAGGTAATCAAGTATTGATAGATTGCAAGTTATTGTTACTACCATCCAAATGTGTCCATCACAAGTCAAATCAATGTATGAAGGAGACTGTCCCTTGTGATTAATGACTTTAAAATGTCATTATTTTACAACCTAACACAAACATGGAGTTTGGGGGATGCAGTTCATAGTAGCTGAGGCTACATGAACAATGTATGGCAATGTTCTAATGATTTTTGCATGAAAATTGAGGGGTAAAGGTAATGAATGACAATCATTATCAATCTCATAGTCTTAATCCAAGTTATTTGATTTACTAGACTTCTACTTAATGTTTGAACTCCCAAACTTTGTAACGAGTGTTAAATGTGACTATGGTCCACTAGTTACACAACCAAGGCGTCAAATGTATTCTCTAATTGTAATCAAAGGACTTTTTCTCTTCATTAAAGTAAATAAACTTGAAGGGAAACACTACCAAGTGGTTTATTGGACACCTACATGACTAAAAATAATAGCAAACTTACATTTAATGCAAATTTTCATTGAAATTTTCTATAGTGTGCAAAAGAATGGTTTCACCATACATAATATTTTTGTTTAGGTTGTCTTGAAAAAGATGAATTAGAACACTAAAAGACATAATTCAGGTGCACGTGTGAGGTGGTTCAGCTGTCCATTGATAAACTCCATATGTCTAAGTGGTTAACGGGGAGGAAGTGTGTACTAGGCCTAGTTAAGTCCTCATAAGTTTATGATTTGGCAATAAAAATTGTTCAAGCCATCTTAAATCTTTCTATGTCTAATTGCTAGGAGACTTTTGGTATGTTTTAAGGTAGGATGAGTGGTTGCATCAATGTTCTAGTTCTCTATGATAAGGTTTCAACATCTTCAAATAGTGAAAGTTAGTGCTCATAGTCATTTGAAACAACATTTTGATTATGTATGATGGTAGGATTTGATAACTTAAAAGAATTGACTACCAAAAAACTTAAAAGTTAAAAGAAAATTTTTTAGTTTAAGGGGTTAGCACTTTATTTCATCTTTGCATATTGGTTTGATGCTTCAAATGATACATTTCTTATCCAACTTCTATCATATTGTATTCCCATCCCATTGCAATTGTTGACATTAAAAGTTATCAAAATTGTAATTTTCCAAAATAATGGGTTGTTAAGTGTTTGTAAGTTAGTTATGGACATTGGTTGAAGGAATTTGGGGTCTAAGATGATTCAAAAATCCTTCCAAGGCCTGAGAAAAGGTTGTTGGAGGAGTTGATTCCAAAATTTCATATCAAATACCACGTTCTTGAAGCAATTTTATGTGTTTTTATTATTTCTCTGAAGTTCTTTTGTGTTGTATGGATCTGTACAAACTTGAAATGCTTTGATATCATTGGTGTAGATAAATATATGTGTTCCCTTTCATTTGCATTTGTTTTGAAGTGTTAAATCACTATTTTGTAGGAGAAACGAATCAAATACAAGGACTACCATGTTTTGCCTATGTAAGGGTTTGAGGGCTAAATAGAAATGACATCCACCAATCCACCCACTGTCTTGGAATTGTAACTCAGTGGACTGGTGTGCAACATGGTATGATAGAGGTTCATTTCATTTAGGGGTCTATTAAAGGAAGAAACTTGGCATTGAATTGATGCCCTAGGGTTGACAAGGGCAATTTTCTTGTGAATTTGTGGTTTTTGAGTTAAGGTTTGTCAATTTGATGGATATCTTGGTAGAGTCATGGTGACACTATTTGATGGTCCAATCTCTACTTTGAAACACAAATATCTCTAACAACTCTAAGAGCTATACTGGGATGGCATTAAAGGAACCTTCATATGAAGGACCTTTGAATTAAGGTCTTCATTTGAAGGTCCTTCATGCAAAGGTTCCTTTTATAAAGCATTTTGGACATGAAATATTTAAAATAAAAAATACCTTCATTTTAAATTCTTGACATGGCATCATTTTTGAATGAAGGTTCTTCATTTAAAGGTCATGATGACATCACCTTCAAATGAAGGTTCTTCATTCAACTAGTATTTTGTAATTTTGAAATTTTGGGATTTTTTTTTTCCTCATCCCACAAGTGGGACACACTATTGTGCAATCACTCATTAACAAAGAGATTCAAATGTGTGATAATAATTTAGGGTTAAAAATAAATCCATTTGAGCCTTTTATAAATGATAGGACATTTGATGCAATCATATGCCTTGTCAAAGTTTTAACTTAATAGTAAGAGCATCATGAGTAGTTTGTTGGGCCCATTCAACAATCTTTGATGCAAGGATTGAATTGTCTAGAATGTATCTACTATCAAGAAAGCCAATTTTTTTACCTATATGACTATCTACCAAGCAATAGGTTTAATTGTGATGGCAATGATATTGACAAAGATTTTGTAATCTAGGTGTTGAGAAGCATAATTGATGACCATCCTAGGAAAGATTCTTCATTCTCACTTTTAGGTGTTCAAATTTAACAATACCTTGATTGATGAAAGAGCCGAAAGAGCCTTTCTCCATGGTATCCAAGTACACATAGCATCAGTCTTCTCTTATACGGTTGAACATGATTTAAAGAACTTAGCTAAGAATTATTCATTTAACCTAATGTTTTCTCATAATGTCATCATTGGAAAGTATGATCAAATTCTTCTATTATGAAGAATTGGTCTATGTGCCTCTAGTAATCACTATAAATGTTTGTAAGGATAAAATGACTAATTACATTAGGTAGGAGAGAATCAACTTTGAGTTCTTCAAAGATTATACAGCCTCATTCATACCTTTGTTGGCTGTGTGGAGGAGTGGGTTATCACTACCAAGAAGGGAGGAGACCTTTCCTTGCATATGTTTGTGGTGGAGGTATTAAAGAAGAATTGTATGCCTCTATTTCCATTCATTAGATCTAGCTTAACCTAGCATATACTTGGGATCCTTTTCCCCTATAAACTTCCATATGTTTGAGTTTATGTTATGTAAGCGTAATTCCATGCTATGTTGAAATATAAGAGGTAGAGGCCAAAAGGAAATAACCTGTTTTTAGTTGTACCTTCAAATTTTTTCTTATTTTTTTATGTTTTTAGCAACTTTGTGGACATAAGATTTGAGGTAGGTCGTACAACAAAGAATAACATGTTCCCACCAAAAAATTGAACCTCGAAAGTTAGTGGGACTTAATTATGAGTTCTAGATGAGAATGATGACAATTCCAATCTTGTTGGGGGAGGTGGGGGGCATTAAGCTTAACATGGAGGATGTTGGGGGGTAACTAGGTGGTTAACTAGCTTGATTGACATGAGCACATGAAGGATCAATAAGAAAAGGAAACTATAAGTTCAAGTTGTGCAAGATGATTGAAAGGGGAGGGAGAAACATAAAGAATGGAGGAAAAATAAAGATAAAGTGGTCAAATTCACTAAGCTTGTAGAGATGGCTAAGTCTATGATTGATTCAGACTCATGCGATGAAGGCTATGTGTGATGAAATCCTAGACCTCAACCAAGATGTGGGTAGATTATGGGAGTTTTTCCTAGACCTAAGGCTGGTCAATAAAAATGTGAAAGACTAAGCTATTTTATTTTTTTTGTCTTATCTTATACCATTTTATTAGAATGGGGGTGCCAATGTACGAGAAGATCTTTGGAAACTAGGCATGAAAATTATAGGTTAGAGAGAATGAGGGTGCCAAAATTACAATACTCATTTTCACTTGGTCATCAATTTTCCTTGAGTACCCTCAACCTCATCCTTAGCACTGGTATTGACCTTGTTTTCACTCCTCGAAACTCTTCCTCGGTGCCAGTATTGACCTTGTTTTCACTCCTCCAAAATATTTGTCGACGCTAGTATTGACCTTGTTTTAACTCCAAACTCTTCCTCGGCACTAGTATTGACCTTTGACTTCTCCAATTTGATGAGCTACAACTTGAAAATAAAGGTTTCAACGAATTAGGTTTTAGAGTATGTCAATTAAAATGAAAATTATGGCACCATTTAGCTAGGTTTTAATATTCTACAATATAGTTAAGTATATATTAGTTGTATTTTACATAACAAATAATATAATTATTTGACTTATTATAATTATATATTATATTCTTTAACAAAATTATTAAATACATCTAAAATTATTATAATTAATAAATAATAATAAGAATATTTTTATATAATACAAATTATAGTTAATATAATACATATTTAATATAATAGTAATATTAGATTAAATTATATATAATATAATTATATTTATTATTATATAATATTACATATAGGATTTTACCTGATATTTTAGAGGATTTTTCCATTACACTACAACTGGTTTACCATTAAATGGAAGTTGAAACTTGTTTTCCAATGACACAATAGTGGTTTCCAGGCATGAGATTTGTTTCAAGCTCAAATCTCACAATATATGTAGCTCTCCTTGTCACTCTCTATCTCTCTATATTTCCCACTATCTATGTCACTCCCTCTTCCCCCATTGATTGATTTCGGATGAATGTCTTTGAAAGATCTTTATTTGATCGACGCGCGATTGACGGACTTTGACGATTTATCTTTATTCTGATTTTGAGTTCTTTCGCGGATTCGACAAAGATGTCGACGCAAAAAGATCCGATTTTGATTAATGACTTGTTATATTGAGAAATGAAGAGGAAAGGACAGAGGAGACAGAGACAAGATATAGACAGAAAGACATGTTAAGAAAGAAAATGAGACAAAAGACAGAAATAGGAAAGAGGATAAAGGAAGAAAAGAAGAGGAGAGAAAGATAGAGATAGAGATAGAGATGGAAGGAAGAGGGGGAAGAAAGATAGAGGAATGAGGAATGAAATAGGTGGATAGAGGAAGGAAGAAAGAGGAAGGATACATGGATAAATGGAGGGAATGGGAGATTTATCTTCCAGTTTTATCTCGAGTCTCCGACCATCTCTTCCATCCTTTGTCGCATTGACTTTATCCTCTCTTTATCTCCTCTCCATCTTCTATCTCGATGATCTTTATTCCCTTCACTCTTCGATCCTTTCATCCATATCTTTTTCTACCTCGTGATTACAATCCTTTATTCACTTATCCTTTATCTCGATACCCTGAGAAACTTCCTCTCCCTCGAGATATTTAGTTTGATTTTTGATTGACGCGGATTTATCGATCGATGTTGTTTCATTTTATTAAACTATAAGTAGATTATTGTCACCACTCTTCATTCCACATGAAATGCCAAATGTAACAATTGTTTTGTTGCTTTTGTCAAGTTTCATTAACCAAGCTATTTAATGGGTTGAATAAAGTTGTGTTATGACCCTTGGTATCTTTAAAATAATTATACAAGATTAGGGAGAGGAAGGGGAGAAAACTAAACTCCTTCAAAATAGGGGTAGTTGTGGGTTTGTTGGTTTTCTTTGTATACTATGTACTTAGTTCCTCTAGGATAAATAAGTCAATGTAGAAATGAAAGATGTTTGATTATCTACCTAATATTGTTTTGTGTTTTTGAAATGGAATAGATCTACAACTCTATAGAAATTGCTATATGCTAATGGTCAAATTATTAGACTATTTAGATCATTTTCTTAGTTGTGTATCCTAACTAATATAGAGTAAGCTTTTTCATTTTAATTGACTACTAAATAATAGTTTATGTGTTGAAAGAATTGTTTACATTCTTTGTAGTTTTTACATTGGAATACAAATCATACTTAATTTCATGCCAATATATTTCTTTCATAAAGATATTTGTTTGATTTTTCCTTTGTATTTTCATCTTAAATTTTTTAAAAATGTATTCTATAATATAAAATTATTTTCAAATTGGGACAAAAAGGATTCTAAGAGATATATTTAATCATAAATTTTACAATCATAAATATCATTTAATTTGTATGTTGTAACTTCACTTTTAGTTAAAATAAGAATAAATTAAAGATATATATACATATAGTTAAATTGGAAAAGTTGTTTGAGTAAATTACTAAATTTGATCTAAAAATGTTCAACACTTTAGATAAATTCAATTAGATATAGTTAAATTGGAGGTGTCATTTAAGTTAATAATTAAATAACGTAATAATAAATTAAAGCAAGGGAAATAATTTTAGATGTGTTTGAATTTAATAAATTACAAATTAAAATAGACATAAATTACTTGAAATAAGTTCTTCATAACCCATCTAATCAAATCATAACCTATCAAAAAGGCAATAGGAATTTTCTAAAGAAAAGAACACTTGACCCAATAATAAGTGTATGGCCTTCGCAGAAAGGAGTGATCCACCTTAGCAATAGCAACTACCCCATCCAAAATTTTCTCACATTACAAAAAGCCAAAATGTTCCTCCAAGATAAGCCAATCGAATCCTACCTTATGTGTCCTGGTAATCAAATTGGAGATGATCCTAAAAATGGCATTGCAAAGGGTGATTGGTCTAAAAAATCTAAACGAATTTGCAATTATTTCACTACTACAATCAATGTGTCATCTTTTATGAAATATCGCAAAACACTATTAATTATGATCATATGGAAATTTCTAGGAGAGCGACAATAGTTGTAACATCATGAATTAAAAACATTAAAAAGTACATTATGAATTAATTATTTAATGGCATAAAAATTAAAAGCATCATGAATTAATTATGTAACCACATAATTCAAATATAATTCTATCAAGAAATCAATATCAAATAGATAATATAATCACATAACTCATACATTTCAATGTAATTGATCTTCTTCTTCATCCAACTCTTTGTTTGTATCATCCAATCCAAATTCGACATTATAAGGATTGGTCATATCATTATCATCGCCATTGATATTAGTTTTGATAATGTCATCATCCACACAGATATCATCTTCATGAACATTAACTCCTACATCATCATGATCTAGTTCATCTTCTTTGACACCTTCATCAGGCACATCATCAACTAACTATTGATCCTAACCATCATCTACATCATCTTCTAGTTCTTTGGTATCTTCTTCTTCCACCACATTATACTTTATTGGCCTTCCTCTTGGACCATGTCTAACAACAAATGACCAACCCGGTATACTTGGAACCTCTGAGTAAAATACCTGCTCACATTGGCTTGGAAGAACATAGGGCTCATTTCTAGCTTGCTCAATTAACCTTGTATTAACCATGGTAAATTCATTATCATGTTTAATAAAAATTCTCTCAGGATCATTTTCATTCAATCATAGCCTATACCATAGGACAATGAACATAATTAATTTGAAGGACTTAAAGTCACACTCAAGTATATCATCCAAAATCCCATAATATCAATTTTTTGAGACTTTTGGATGTATGTCGCTTCTAGATGAAGCATTAGTCACCTGAAATACTATAGTTATACCATAATCACAAGTTTCTTTATGCCATCTACCTTTTGATCTTAAAATTAGATCATAATTCACATAGCCTTGTGGTGTTTCACCTGCAATATGTTAAACATATAAAAATTATTGCAATATCGTTAGTTGATAAACATATTTATTCTTGACCAAATGTATGCAAAGAAAAAAAAAACTCAACATATATATACGTCAGTATAATTATAAATAATTAAATAATATGGGTGATTAATTTATTTATATGTATCTGTTTATCTCCTAAACCATATGCTAAATCAATTTTCCTTGGTGTAACATTGAAATCTTAATTATGATGAGCTTCTTTAACCAATGAAGCCACACCTTCCCATGTTAATGTGCAACTAGATTGTTGACATCATTCAATCTAGACCATCATCCAATCAAGATTGTTTGCGATGTACAAATATAGTGCATCCAACGCTTGACGAATTGTATAAAAAAAAATTGAAATTCACAAATGATGTATAATTTGTTAATTACCATGGTATATGATCCTAATTTATAATTGATGTATATTGAAGATTAATAATTAAATAAGTACAATATACATAAAAACCAAATGTAAAATGTATTCTAATTAAACTCCATGACCATCTTATAATTACTGAGCTCACTTTTCTCAATCTACCTTTCCCCATTAGGTTCTCCCCATCAAATTTTTTAATGGAGTTGGGATCCCAAATATGATCTACATGGATCTTTGCTACAAACTTAGGAAGGTATTTAGTAATGTACACCATGGTCTAGTATAGCATATATCCCTCCACCATAGAACCCTTAAGATGTGCTCTTTGTCTAACCAAAGCCTTCAAAAATTTCAAGTGCCTCTCAACCATCCACATTGACCTTATGTGTACAGGTCCACACAATTCATTCTCCTCAACTTGGTCTATGAGGTAGTGTTCTTGTGCATTGAAAAATGTCGAAGGTAGACACTTTTGCATTTCACACATTAGACGAGGAATTTTTCTCTTCCAATAATTTATATCTTCTTTATGGATTTATTTAGATTATAGCCATCTACAAGTGATTCAAGACACAATTATATTAATGAGATTTAACAAAAATATACAATATATTACATAACAAGTAAAATAAATGGAAATTATAAGATCTATACAACGAATTGAACAAATATCGCACTTACCTCATGTATTTTCCAAGATCATATATAACTTGCTTGACATTGTTGTCAAAGTTTATTCAGGGAGAGATAGAGGTAGAAATGTAAATCGCAACGGTAAATTGATTTTCATTATTTTCCAGTAAATATAATAATAATCAAAAATACATGCAGATACAAATATATATAATATACCAAAGACACTTAATGAAGGTATGCCAATCATGCATTTTCATCCCAACCACCCAATTCCCATTTATTATGATATTGTTTATGTTCTAAATCCTAAGTGAGAAATTGAATTTTGTATAGACTTCTTTTATAGCATTTCTTTGTTGCTCTGTGAATAACCAAGGAAGGGAACTTATATTAATTTTCTCTCCATCGCTATTTAATTGAATGACATATTTCAATGCATGATTGGCTTCCTGAATGTCACTACAAAATTTGACAATTTTTTCTTTTTCATGCCTTCCATCCAATATTTTCCATAACGTTTCTATTATATTCTTTCCAATATGCATTGTATCAAACAAATGCACAATTTTTAGCTTCTCATAATAGGGAAACCTACTAAATTGTCTGGGATAACTTTTCAGTCCTTGTGGAAGCCGACCATTAATGTCTTGACAACCTTCATGAAGCCTATAAGTTAAACAAATTAACAACAACAATCATAGTCAATTACAACATGAGTAAACAAAACACAATATAAAAATATAAATTCCAAGCATATAATTTATGATAGATAAACAATTTGATTTGATGTATAACCTTGACGATTAATTCTATTATATTCTGACTTCCATAGGTGAGGTGTCATTCTTGGTGGTTTTGATGTAGTCTCTTCTTTCCCATTGAAAAAATGTTTTTTCAGTAGTTTGATACTTATTATTTATGTGGAGGAAGTGCCTATACTAATCAAACACTTGCTTTCCTAAGCTTGTTGAATGATGAGATTTCATCTTTGGACCACAAATTGGACATGCAAATTTTCCTTTTGTTTGAAGACCTGAAAGATAATATATAATTGGATTAAATATGTCAATTTTTATAATTGTATGTAATGAATAGATTATTTAAAAAACATGCATGATATTTACTTCATAAAATTAAATATCGTTAAAGTGCAGTCGAATGTTATAACATAACACAAAAATGTGTTAGCCTTGGGGCATCATGAATTGCCCATACAAGCATTGCATGGAATTGGAATTGTCTTTGTCCTATTGGTCTAGAGACGTCATACCTAGTGACACCATTCCATAACTTAAGTAAGTTGTCAATAAGAGGCTCGATATATACATTCATATCTTTAACTTGGTACTTACCTAGTTGAATGAACATAAACATTACATAATTATTATAACCATTTTACATCAATATATATAAATTAATGTACATGACTAATAAGAAAAATGAGATGCTACTACATTAAAGAAAATTGATGTAAAAAAATACCTAGAACAATCATTGGCAACATTATGTGCTCCCTCTTTATTGAAATCCATGGAGGAATGCTATTGTTGATAACAAAAATAGGCCACATAGAGTAAATAGATCTCATCTCTCCAAATGGATTGACATCATCCACTGCCAATGAAATCCTGAGATTACAAGGTTCTTCTTTAAAGTGTGGCCATTTTTCCTCAATGTCCCTAAATGTAGAACCATCCATAGGCATTCGAAGAATGTCATCTCCACTTCTATTTTGTGCATGGTAATCCATAAATTGTGCTAAGCTTTTGCACCTAAATAATCATTGCATATGTGGAATAATGGGAATATAACGAAGAACCTTGCAAGGCACCTTTTTTGTTGGTTGATGTGTTTGATATCTACTGATATGACATTCTGGGAATTTTATTTCAAATTCATGTTGTTTATGATATTTAATATGATCATTAGGACATGCATCTATGGCTTGATACTCCATTCCAATATCTTTCATAATGCCAGATAAATCTCGGTATGAGTGAGATAAAATATTTGATGGTGGTAACAAAAATTCACCACCATTAACATATATGATCCGAGACAATTTAAACCCTTTTGGTGGGATGAAAATACTTTTTGCAATTTCCACTGAACTAAGGGACACAATCTATAAAATTTTTGTTAGTTGAAGAACATTATATAGGATCTTTTGGAGAAAAAAACTATTGAAGTTAATGGAAAAAAGAAAACATCCTCAAATAGAAATCACAAGGTCTTTACTAATCCATTACATGACCATGGAAAAGTAAAAGACTCCAGTTCAGAAAATAAGACCAATAATTTAGCCAACTATGCTAATGTCAAGTATGATTATAAACATGGCCCAATCATAAATCACATTCGAGCTACCAATGAGCATATCAACACTATTACCATAAAGAAAACTCTTGAATGTGCTATAAACACTCATCAAACCAAGATAACCATCCAAGGCCCTCAATCACAGCAACAACCATGGTCCTCAAAGCCTCAATACAATTTACTTGACTAGTTGGGGAAGACCCTAGTGCAAATTTCTATCTTGGAACTATTGCATATATCACCTGATCACTGAGCTATTCTAGAAAAAGCTTTATAAAGCACAACCATCCCCAACAAACTTGATTTAAATAATTTCCAAGAGATGGTAGGCTACTTAACCAAATCTCATCATGCTTCCTTCTCTGAATTAAATTATGAAATGAAGAAGATAAACCACAATGACCCTTTGCACCTGAAAGTTCTTGTTCATAAAACAAAAGTTAGACGAGTCTTGGTAGACAGAGGAGTAGGGTTGAATATTTGAACCTTCCAATTGGTTAAAGCATTAGGTTTCTTAGAGGCATGTGTGGAAACTAATAAGAGCATTTTCATTAAGGCATATGATGAACAAGAGCAGTCATCTAAAGGAGTTGTAACACTTCCCATCAAAATTGGTCCTATATTTGTAGATACCATTTTCCAAGTCTTGGATCTTGTCCTCCCATATAATATTTTACTAGGCATACCATGGATACATGCTATGAAGGTTGTCCCTTCCACTTACCATCAATATATTAAATTCACATACAATGGCATCGAGATCATGAGAGATGGTTATCCTGATCCTTTCTAGTATTGCACTAACCTATGGGGGGTACCCCAACGCCAGGTGGCTATAAACTAGGAGGCTTCATCATCCAACTCATCCCAGTATATTGATCCATCCACTCTTTCCAAAACATCTACTTTCCAATCACTTCCTTCCAATGCTAAGGTCGAGATCCAAGATAAGGGTTGTGGAGAGTATCACATGAAAGCATCTTATTGTCTTAGCCATTTGGTCCCTCCCAAATCATACAATTTACCAACAACAGATAGGAGATAATCCATGGTCACCATACACGTCCCTCCCACAATGACTTTCAAAAAAAGGGGGAAACTAAGTAAAGAAGCTATAAATGAAGAAGATGTGACCTCTTGGTTATAGAAAGAGGATGATGAAGAACCTCCTCCACCTGCTTAGATACCCATAGATCAATATGGAAAAGGTTTCAAGATAATAAAAGAAAAAAGATATAATGAACATAGCGGGTTAGGATTACGTGAAAATGGAAGGATTGAACCTATCATTGTCTCAAAATGGCCAAAAGGCCTAGGGCTTGGGATTCAACCACTCCAACTTGGTGTTTCTAGTAGATCAATACCATCACATGAGGCAGTAAGTGATTCCAAAGTTATTGAGACATCCAATGAGCCATCTGACCAATGCTACTATGATTCCCCTGACTCTAATGAATATGGGTGGGATTACCTCTCCTCCACCTCTTTGATGGACCTTAATAAACTATTTGGGGAACTTGACCAAATGCTTAATTCCTCACAAAATCCATTGAATTCTCATCCACAAACATCTTTGACAAAAAAGGAATGACTCAAACATTACTTTTGGTAATCCCTTGATCCTGCCTCTTGGGAACCTAACAAATCCACTTCTAATAACCAAACCCTGACAATGGGCCCATGTCATAATCTATCTATTCCCAAGAAAAAGAGTAAGGAGGATTTGGTAAGAAAATTTTTGTGATTGTGTCAAAAACTCAACCTTTACCTTGACCCCTTTGAACTTAGATACTTCTAATGATGACATGCCTTTAGTATATCCCCAGCTTATCAATTGTGATCAACAAGACACCCCCATCTTAGATATCTTTGAGAATGATGAAGCAATAGCTAAGTTCATGGGACTGCTGGAAGGAATACCTAGTGGTGACCATAAGGTTGGATTTACCATAGACTTGGATAACATGGCTTATTTTGGTGAGTTTGTTCAACTCTCCAGTCACAAAAAAAAAATGACAAGTCCCTAGGTGAAAACCAAAAGGCTCCTTTAGACGATGAAAAAGTAAAAAATAAGGATGCATCCAAGGGTGAAAACCTCTCTAAGGCACCCAGGGATGGAGGGTTGAACATTGTCCCTGTTGCTTAGGAAAAGTCACCAATGTTGGTTGAAGAATTTGTGGAGATCAACATAGGCATTGAAGAGAATCCTCAACTAATCTATTTTGCACCATCTTTGACAAAAATAGAGCAACCTGAATTTTGTAACTTCTTCACACAAAGATAGGTTAATTTTGCATGGTCATATGCTAACATGTCTGGATAGGATCCTTACCTAGTATTACATCATTTTCCATTACAACTAGGTGCTAAACCCGTGAAGCAGAAATTAAGAAAAATGCACCCACAAATTATTTTATTAGTCAAAGTTGAACTAAAGAAACTGTTTGATGGATTTATTAGATCAATTGACTATGCAGACTACATTTCCAATCTCATACCAGTGAAAAAACCAATAGGGGGCATCCACATCTGTACATGGTTCTGAGATATAAACAAATCATGTCCTAAAGATGACTTTCCTTTGCTGAACATTGGCATGATTGTGGACCTAACAACATGATATGAAATGTTATCCCTTATGGATGTTTTCTTGAGATATAATCAAATCAGAATCATACTTGAAGACCAACATAAGTTGACTTTCACTTTTTCTGTGGGGAACTTATTGTTGGAAAATCATTCCCTTTGGACTTAAAAATGTTCGAGCAACATATCAATGCACCATGACAACTATATTCCATGATCTCATTCACACTCTCATGGAAGACTATGTGCATGATTTGATATCTAAATCATTGACAAGGGTTGATCATTTATGTGTCCTAGATAATATTTTTCATAGAATAGAAGAATACAAAGTGAGGCTAAATCCAAAAAAATGTGTATTTGGCATGCAATCAAGAAAACTTCTAAGATACATCATTTCTAGATGAGGCATTGAAGTGGACCCAACAAAAGTGAAAGGTATAATGGACATGCCTCCACTAGCCAATATAAGCCAACTACGAACATTACAAGGGAGACTGCAGTCTATCAGATGATTCATAGTGTAGTTAGTAGATAAGATACATCCCTTCCAACATCTACTCAGAAAATGTGTACCGTTTGTATGGACAGGTAATTTCCAAGAAGCTTTTCAAAAAATCAAGGATTACCTACTCACACCACTAGTGTTAATTCCACCTACTAATGGACGACCTTTGATACTCTACATTTCAGCTACCACATCAACACTAGGAGCCTTACTTTCATAGAATGAGAATGAGGGTCATGAAAGGGTAGTCTATTTTATCATTCACACTTTGGTAGGTTATGAGATGAATTATAGTACCATAGAATGTGCACGTCTTGCAATAGTTTTTTCTACTCAAAAACTTAGGCACTACATGTTAAACCACCAAAAAATTTTGGTCACAAGAATATATCCTTTAAAGTATCTCCTTAGTAAAGCAACATTAACAAGATGATTGGATAAATGGGTAATGGTACTAAGTGAATATGATATCCAATATGTAGAAAGAAAAGCTATAAAAGGACAAGTTATTGCTGACCAGATACAAAATACACTGATTAAGGTAAATAATCCTTTATTTTTATATTTTCTTGATGATTTCATCTTCACTTTTGACATAGGAATGACATGGAAGTTATACTTTGATGGGTCCCACACAAATCATGGTTCAAGGGCTCGCATTTTGTTTATCACACCACAAAGTGACACTATTTCTAAGTCATTCAGAATTGCTTTTCCATGTACTAATAATATAGTAGAATATGAGGCTCTTTAACAATACTACAAATGGAAATCAAATGGAATATCAAGCATCTACAAGTTTATGGAGATTCTCAACTAGTAGTCTGACAAGTTAATGATGACTAGGAAACCAAAGATGAAAATCTCGCCCCATACAATCAGATGGAAGATAGTCTCAAACTATATTTTTACAACATCTTCTTTCATCAAATACCCCACATCCAAAACAAGGCAACATATGCCATGACAACCATTGGTTCACTCTTGGACATACCTAGCAATGTGCCTAAATTTGAGGTTTTGGTAGATCAACTTTTGGTCCCTACCTTTGATGTCCCAGATTTGGAGATGGTGTCTAAACTTTTTGGTCCCAATTCCCCATGGTACAAAGACATATATGACTACCTCCATGCCCAAATCCTACCCCCTGACCTCTCAAACAATGAATGTAGGAAATTTATTTGTAAGTTAGCTAAGTATACCATTATCAAAGATACCCTTCATAGACATGCCCTAGAGATTACCCTATTGAGATGTCTCGATACTGAAGAAGCACAAGCGACCTTGCATGGGGTACATGAGTGTATATGTGGATCACACTCTAGCAGTTCTACCTTAGCCAAGAAGATTATGAGATTGGGCTATTATTGGCCTATGATGGAAAAGGACTCATATGTCTTTGTCAAGAAATGTCAATAGTGACAGATTCATAGAGACTAGATACACACACCAGCACAAGAGCTCCATCCAATAATGTCACCATGGACCTTTTCAGAATGGGTACTCAATCTCATAGGTAAGATACATCCTACATCCTCCAATTGTCCTAAATTCATTATTACTGTGATTGGATACTTTACCAAGTGGATTGAAGCCATTCCTATGACCTACATTACAAACATACAAATTTCTAAGTTCATCCTTAACTATATCATTTGTCTATATGATGTTCCTCAATCCATAATCATAGATAATGGCCACCCATTTAAAAACCAAGAAGTCTATCACCTTTGTCAAGAATTCCATATCTGACACCACTTTTCCACTCCATATTACCCACAGGGTAATGGCCAAGCTAAGGCATTTAACAAAACAATCCTAAAAATCCTTAAAAAGATTGTTAATGATGTTGGTCATGATTGGAATTTATAGCTTAACCCTACCCTATAGGCTTATTGCACAAGCATCCACACTCCCACCGACACCACTCCATATTCCTTGGTATTCAGTTATAAGGCCATCTTGCCTATTCAGGTCAAGATTCCTTCCCTAAGAGTATCTTTGAAAGGGAATATTGATGATGAAGAGTACTGTGTGTCAAGATTATGTGAGCTAGAGTTCTTGGATGAATGAAGACAAAAGGAACTAGATCACCTCTAAGCATATCAAAATAATCTTTATCGTAGCAATAACAAGAAAGTCTTGAATTGACATTTTGACATTGGTGACTTGGTCTTAATGGAAAATCCAAAGAATCAAGTAGAAAGAGAAAAACTAAGAAATTTTGAGCCAAAATGGCTAGGACCCTATATTGTCACAAAAGCCTTTGGATTAGGAGCATACTAGCTCTCCACCCCTAAAGGAAAACCACTATCAATGCCAATCAATAGCCTTCATTTGAAGCAATTCTACACATAGCTTTTGAGAGCCTTGTCTTAATCATAAAAAATGCAAAGAAAATGCAAAAAAAATTGTTACCTAGGTGAAAACCTAGCAAATAGGCATCTTGGAAAGATAAAAAAAGTAAAAAATGAAGAAAATAGTAAAGAGAAATAATTCGTCCAATAGTGAAAACCACTTTGGTGACTTTTGGATAAGTACCATGGTGAAAAATTGGCAAAAAGGTGCCATGTGTAGTCAAATCTACTTCATTTTCTACCATCATTCCAATCTAACTTCCCTGTACATACAACTCATAATAAATGGTTGTCTTTTCCATAACTTGGAACAATTGACATTGAGCACACTCTGTATCCCCATTCCATTCTATTCATAATAAATTGGTCTTATACCTGACTGGGGGTAGGCACTTGACTTACGTCATTTGGTTCTTACAATGGCTATTATGAGGGTGTACAACCATCAAAAAAATCCGAAAACATAAAAAGACTTCAAAAAGACAAAAAAATCAAAACATGTGAAAAAATCCAAAAAAATAGAGTTTGAGTTAGTCGCACCAATCAGTCTTTGTCATTTTTGAACTACGCTACCTCTGCAACTAGATGTAGGCATGGCCATCTATCAATGTACCCCCGAGGCATTAAGTCAATCTTTTAGGTTTGTCTATATAAAATCATGGCTTGGTCCTTTGTAAATAAAACAAAGTCAATGGTCATGTCAAACTACAAAGTCTCTGCATGTATAACATAGGAAAGGCCATCAATCGATGAACCCCCAAGGTTCCACTAGGTTAGTCCATTAGGGTTCGTCACATTCACTATCACACATGTCAGATATCTTTAAATAAATCAAATCTTTTTTAGTTAGTCTTGTCAGTCAAAGTCTGGTTGAACTACAAGGTCTCTGTGTGTATAGCATAGGCAAGGCCATCAATTGATGAGCCCCCGAGGCCGCACTGGGTCAATCGTTTAGGGTTTTTCGTGTCAGTCAAAATAAGTCAGACATGGTCATCAAATACAAACAATTGTCAGAACATCAAGACAAGTCATGCATCAACAAGAAAAACAAGTCAACAAGGTCATCAAGTGAAACAAACAAATTATTAAAGCAATAACAAAAATAATCAGCCTATGTCTTATACAGGATGTGTCCTTCCTGAAAATAGACATGGTCATTTAGGCAAACAATCATCATTGCCTTATATAGGTGGCCACAGGATCGAAACTAGACTCAACATCTTATACAGTATGTGTCATTTCTGAAACTAGGATTTATCATTTCCTTATACAGATAGTCACATGATTGAAACCAGACTCAACGTCTTATACGGTATGTGTCATTCCTAAAAGCTAGCTTTATCAAAAAATCATCTTATCAATCTCTTAGACAATTAAACAACAAACATATCAAATTTTGGAAAATATTTTTATTGGATGTTGAAATTATGGCTTGTTTTGTCTTATCTTTTCATTTGGCTTTGTCTTTGAGTTCGGTTACTAGCTTTCTCGAGGATGTCCCATGAAGGATTTAGAGAAGCAAGGATGTATTGGGACTCTTTTTCTTTGACTACTATTTGTCGACTATCTTCTAGATTTGTGTTTGACTTAGGTTACTAGCTTCCTCGAGGATGTCCCATGAAGGATTTAGAGGAGCAATGTTGTCTCATGACTCATCTTTAATTTGATTGTTGTTTGTGGTTTGTCTTGAAAAAAAGACTAGGGCAACTTTTCTCTTAGTATGAGTTAGGACATTCCTTGTTTGCGACTGTCTATTTTTAGTAGGTGGATGACCTTGCACACCATGGTCTATCTCATATCATGGTGTTTATTGTCCATTTGTATCATTTAATGCCCAATGATTATTTAATGCAAGGCTTATTATGTTTTAGCAAAATATTGAAGATTGATAACAATAACATCCAGATCTTTTGTGCTAAAATTTCTTCTTTCTTGCATTATGATAGTCCTATGACACACAAAAATAAATAAATAAATAAATAAAGCATCCTACATATGCATTGATGTTCAAAAAATCATTTAGAAATTGTCATACATATATGCATATTAAATCATACATATATGCTGCATTTGAAAACAAAAAATATATATAGACATCCATCACATCTAGGAGTCCATGACATAACATGATTTCACTATCATAAACATCATATCATATTCTCACAATAAATACATTCACATGGCACTGTAAATACATAAATCACATTGCATCTCATAATCATAAA
>VDFB02257997.1:0-242218 GCA_007258455.2 Sequoia sempervirens | reverse complement strand
AAATCCTATTAAGAAGGTATGTGGTTGGATACTTTTTATTTTTCAAAAGAGTAAAAGGAATTTCTATATGTATCTTCTACATATCAATACTCTAATCAACATATTCTCAAAATCTAAAATATCAAAACATATAAGTATATTAATTTTGACACAACCAACACCTTGGTAATATTAAACTAATATATTCATCTCATAATTCAAATTAAGATGAATATAATAAGAAAATTTATGTACACAATACTTATTGACTATATTAATATTATATTAACACCCACTTTTATTTCACCATCACATTTTACAAGTCCACTATTCCTTTGGCACTTAATTAAACATTCACTACACTTTATTTCATTCATTAAATCTACTTATATGTTGCATATATAGTGTTAGTTAAATGTAGTTAGAATTCAATCTTGATAATAAGAAATATATAATAATTCAATTATTTACTTGAAGGTAATCAACTACTAGACTATTATGATGTTATGTGTAATGCCCCGCCACGCAACCCTAGAGGAAGTTGCAATTTACTACTCAAATGTACTATTTTTGTTTTTGTTTGAGTACAAATAACAAGCAAGATCACTATCCATTGCCAACAACCTCTAAGGTTACAAGACTGAGACTACTTAAAACCCAATCAAGAAACATGAATTGCAACATAACAAATAATTACTTACAGAATTAAGAACTCATACATTCCATACATGATAAAATTACAAACAAGGCATAAGAAATTCCACATGATTCCAAAATATACTTTACAATGAGATTACAACACTCATTCCCCAAATGAGGTAATTCCAACAAATAAGATTACAAATTACAACTTCCACCTCGATACAAAGAGGGGTATTAAAATTACATTAATAATTGAAAGAGTAAAGCATGAAGAACTGGATCCCACGAGCTCTCCAACTGGAAATCTCATCCACACGAACCAAAAAGCCAACCCAACGGATTAAGGTGCACGTTCTATCCAACCATGTGATATCTGAAGGCTCACCCCCCATGCTAGGAGATAGTAACAAGGTATTCCTAGGCAAGACCATCCACCACTAGACACAGGATAACTAACACTGACACAACCAGTCACATGAACCATACAACCATAAGAATAACACAAGTACAACTCCAACAATCACTGACACAGTTCACATTTCTTCTAGAAATAAAGCAGATCGAGTATGATAAGAAGACCATACACAAAACCAAATACCAACTGTTGTCGTAGAAAGAATGTCATCACACAGCTCATCATGGGATATCCATCTGGGAATCTTCCTAGGCTCCGACCCCCACTATGGGTTGTCTTGGTGGCCTCTACCGAATCTCGACACCCATGCTCACTCATGCGGAATCAAATACCTCTCGTAAGGACAAGATATATGACCTTGCCATTCTAGGCCTTCTCATCTCATCCCAAGTCTATACAAGCCCTTATGTCCATGAGCGAGGCTCAATTATCTTAATTAGTGTGAAATACTACCTAACTTCTAAGTACATTTATTTAGTTATCACTTGATTAAACCACTTCTGAAGGTTTCCCAGTTTACCTCTTTGGGCTCTGGCCCCTAACAGAAGCCACTCTTCTACTCGACAACATACCAAATAAAACCAATCACCAAGGTAATCCCAAGTGCATACCAATACAATAAAACCACTCCAACTCTAGGAGGAACACATAAATAAAACTCACTCCAAACATTGGAGACAACAAAAGTCAAAACTCTCTCCAAATACTGGAGGCAACAAAGGTCAAAACCCTCTCCAAATACTGGAGGCAACAAAGGTCAAAACCCTCTCCAAACACTAGAGGCAACAAAACACATAATTCACTCCTTCCAAAGGAGGCACAAACCACAAAAATCACTTTTAATCCAAGGAGACACAAACTATCCCCGTTCATGAAAACTGGGTAAAACAACAGATTACGGCTATACACATTACCCAAAACAACCCAAGGTTGACTAACTCTTTACGACACCCATGAAATTAAAAGAAACTCAATCTGGAAGACTTCAGAACATTTACTCTATTTTCATGAACCTCGAGGAAGAACAATTAAACACTAAAAGCATTTCGAGCAATTAAATGAGCTAATGTTCAGATTTCCTAAATCCAGTCAATCACAGTTTTCATTACTTGCATTTATCCAATCAAATACACCAATTTCATTTCATGACATTGAAATATTTAAAAACCAACCATTTACTCTAAGTTTCACAATTAAATTCCATAATCAATGCATTTTAATAATTAAAGTCATTTGACTAAAATGGACAATTCATTAACTCTAAGTTTAACAATTATATTCATAATCAGAATATTTTAATAATTAAAATCATTCGATTAAAATAAATCAATCGTTAACTCTAAGTTTGGCAATTATATTCATTATCAAAATATTTCAATAATAACCATTTAGTAAAAAATCAAATAGTCTTTATTTCAACTTAGAACAATTAATTAATTAAAACTCGTTTGTACCAAAAATACATTATTCATTAAAAATATAAATACATAAAAGTATATATTAACTATATATACTATGATATATATTTATTTATTTAAATATTCAAATTTCATTGCTATTAAAAAAAACATTTAATTCAAACTAAATAATCTATTTAAATATATATTATTTAAATATTAAAATAATATTATATATATATTATAATATATTAATATTAATATAATATTAAATAATATATATAAAAATAAAATAACATAAAAAAAGACAAACAAAAAACTAAATTCAAAATTTCGTTTTAAAAAATCTCTAATGTGTTTGTGGTTCCTCCAATATTGGGGAATTGGCAGAAATTTGCCATGCAACCTCAGCATGGGGGTGCTATAATGATCTTTGCTACACCGTGGGCAGCGGCATTGCTTCCACCTAGCGCCTCCCACTCACTTGGTGTGAGGTGGGGGCTTCGGCCCTGCCCTTCGCCCTAAATAAATAAATAAAATTATTATTTAAAAAAAAAAAATGTTTTAACATACCAAAAATGGCAATGCATAGGGGTGCGTTTTTTTTAAAAAGCCCTAAATTTTTTTAAAACAAAATTTTAAAAGAACAGAGTATATATATTTGTAAATATATCTGTGTATTCATATGCATAGGTATATTTACAAATATATATATACCCAGATTTTACATTTACAAAGATATTGTGCAATTGAACAACAAATTGCAAGAACAGAAATAAATTTGCTCAAACAACAAAAAGGGTTTAAAGATTTAGTTTGAAATATATATTTTCTTTTGGTTTTCTTCCTATTTCTATTGTGTAAATTCTTGTTTTGGTTTTCTTTCTCAAATATAACCACAGTTTGCAAGTTTGAATGCATTTCCACATGGTTTTCTTTGCATGTAAACCAGCATTCAAAAACTTTTCAAACAACAACAAGAAATTAGAAGATTATGGCAAAATAGAAACAAGAAATAAGATGAACCTGGTGTTTTCTCCCCAAGTTTGAAGCTTTCAACAATGGTGGATCCAATCTCTCCTTCAACTCCAAAATCAGCCCCAACAAAGCTCTCCACCAAAAAAACCAAAAATTCCAAATAAAATGAAGTTTCATTCCTTTACATAGGGTTTTCCTCAAATTTGTCCAAAACCCTAAAATAGCCCTCTCACTAAATTTTTAAATCATTTGGAGGATATTTCTATTTTTAAATTTTTAAAACACTTTTACTTTCAAATTGAAATCTCATACAAATTCAAATTTTCATTTAAAACCAAAATCTCAAAGTTGCAAGAATATGTTTAATCCAACATTTCCAAAATGTGAAATTTAAATACATTTCTATTTTTTATTATCTTTTAACTTAAATATCTAATGTGATTTCCATTTTCGTTATAAATTTAAATCTAAATATACAATAATGGCAAAATAACTATTTCATTTAATTTATGACCATTTGCCTATTTTATCAATAAACTAAAATTTATTTTATTAATTAAACCCAAATAATCAATGCAATAAAATCATATTCAACATTGAAACTAGATATGTTAAATCATCACTTTAACCATACCCACCACTTAATAGCCTTTAAAAATATGAATTGAAATAGATAACAAGAGAGGAAAGAACCAAATCAACACTACCAAACCCAACGACAAACTATGACTAGGGTGACGACTTGGCACGGAAAACCTAGCTACTATCTCCCAATCGATTATCATTGGTAAATGGACACGCTCAACCTGGAAATTAGGTGGAGTCAATGACTTGTACCTGTCAACCTATGAACAAAGAGCATATCGAACATGCATATATATGATATAATAACACACACCGTGAAGGGGAAAATCTTGGAATCGTAGGGCCCTCGCAAGCGAGTGATACAATCCCATCCCCTCCACCAATACACTCATCATCGACTAATAGTTCCATCATAACAAATATCTCATGCAATAACATGTTACAATAACTAATCATCCTTACACCAATTTAAAACATATCAAATAAAGCATTAGATAAGATACATCACATCACACCAATAAACTATTGCTCTATAATTATCGATCAAATCGCACACACATAATGCAACATCTATGGCCGAAATTTGCATCCAGGGACGGACCGCGCTTGTTGCGACGGGCGCAAAACAGGGTACATTATGCATACAAAATAACATGTGCAATATCACCCAATTTATTCTTAGAACTCCTTGTGTTGTACTAATACCAAATCTCATGTTCAAACTTACAAATGGAAAAAAATAAAATGTGCACACAATCATATATTAAATAGAATAATTAATACGCTATAGTTGCACTTCACATGAAAGTGTTAGATACATAATGAACATCATCACTTGTGTATCACAATGAAGCGTATGTTGCATAGAGAGAGAGAGAGTCATTCATCCTAGAAAAGTGAAGGCAACCTATTTGAAGTAGTTGATTGTATCTCTAAGGCATGACCAAGAAACAATCATTAAAATACATTTTTAATCAAGATGAATAATAATCAAATCACAACTTAATGACTAAGCTAATATGCATAATCAAAATCTCGATTAGAATTAATTTATAAGTTTTAACTATCCATATCAAATTTAATACTTTGAAATTCTAACTCACCAAGGTCAAAGATACATTTAATCAAATTAAAATCTTTGTTAAATCTACATTTTTATAATTCATTGATTAGTTTTTGTATTTATTTATTTCAAAAAATATGTATAATATGATCGATTTAATTCTTTCACTTAATAAAATATTGATAATATTATTTCCAATCTATATACTATAATGTGTGCACTCTATTTATGTTAAATTAACTTACTATTGTAAATGTTTATATAATTATTATTTCCATCTAATAAGATCAATTTAACTTTGATCTTATTATATTTATCAATTAATAAGATTTTCAAAATACTAATAAAACTAACCTCCTCTCTAAATGCATTCATGACCTCCCAACCTCTAACTTACATAAAATAATATTAAATTTAAATTAACCAAATTACTTTGAACACTCAATATAAATTTAAATTCATTTAAATAAAATAATTTACCTAATAATTTAATTTAAATAAAAAATAAAAATAAATATTAATTAAATTTCTTTATCTATCATCATTCTTACACACACACGCACACACACAGACATATCCATCTTATGTCTATAAAGTTAAAGGGAGAGTAGGAGTTGAAGAGTCACATGGAGAAGCCATGGGACCTCATGACTAAATTGCTTCCCTCCCCCTACCCTTCCTTCTCTCGCCCCCACCCACCCATCTGAAACTCTTTTTTCTTTTGTTTTCGATAGAAGAAATCATTTGGTTGTATACCTATTGGTTTTGAGAAATTAGATATGATTCTATTTTATAGATTTGACTTTTATGACCATCTACAATTTTTCATTATTTTCAAATGCATGTAGGCTCCAAGAAGATGAAGACAAAGACGTGTTTATATAATCTCATTATCAAATTATTAAACAACATGTAAAAGTATTTTTAATCAAATACAAATATATTTTATAACCAAATCTGAAAATACATATTCTTTTATGAATATATTAAAATAAACAATTTAAAAAAATGATAGCTTTCAATAGGAACAACCTCCCTCATGGCAACTATAACCATACTAGAGGGGTCAAAACTAACATAAGAGGGTTACCCTCTCTTCCTAAACTACACTTCGGTTGGGCTTCCACTCCCCATTTTGTGTGTTGGTTCTTTTTTTTAGAACCAAACTTAATCTCACCATTTACCTATGAATTTTCCTAAATCCAATGATAAGTAAAGGCAAGGATTGTACAACAAACAAGTAAAGGATTATTGGGCCCTTACTTCTACACTTTGGGCTCTATGAAATCTAGGAGGGTGATCCTAATAATGTTTACATCATATTCTTGTGCCATTTTTTTCAAAAACATTGCAACACACAGATAATTCTCACATAACGACTCAATGAGCAGAATGTATCAAAGGAGTTGGTAGCTTCTTAAAAATAGTTCATATTCGAAGCTAGAGAATGGTAAAACGTAACATAATAGTAACTTGTTTCAAAGCATGTGATTTAATAAATGGCTTGTTGCTGAATTAATCAATGAAATGCAACATGATCACCTCACTTAGATCAATGCCCCATCCTTGGAATAGAGTCAATTCTAACATTTACATGACTCAATAAAAATTTCACACATGACATTATTTAAATCCTTGAGGATACTGCATTACAGTATCTCAACATTATATCTCAACCATTACTTCTTCCTAACATCCTAGTCAATGATTTGATATAAACCTATAGCTCCATTCAAGAATTTACATTAAATCTTTGAATTAATAAGCAAGAATAAAACCATACACCCATTGGAAATCAACAAAGACAAATAAGATAACCCTTGATTATATTACTTATAATTTATAAAACCAGTACATAGGAGAGAAAATGGTGTAGAACTTGCACTATTTTGTTCTATATTTTCAATATTACTATCAGTAGTGCATGTGCATATTAACATACTCAGACCTAAGACTTAACACTAAAATGTTCAGTATATTATTTACAATCCTTAGTACATGATCAATCACAAAACAACCAATGTCTATAAAGCTTGCCCTAAATTCCCATTTATAGAATATGGGAGCAACAAGCTTCAAGACAAATTATCATTTCAGTCACATTTGCATTTGACACTTAATTTCATTTCAGTTTCAAAGATTCCCCAGACGGTTACATTTGCTCATTGGAAAATGGGGGAAAAGAAAAAGAAAAAAATCAATATCATTTGTTGAAGAAGACCATCCATCCTTCCAAAAGGTATCATTCATTGTTGCAGCAACTCCAAAATCCCTCATCCACATCGATCAAAGAAGATTCTCCATCAACACCTAAGGCAAGAGCTTAGATAGTAACCAAAAAGGCATATTTTCCATCAAAGCAACAATGTCCAACACCTCTCCTTGACACCAGCCAAAAAGGTTTCCAAGTTAGCATTAAAGACAAAAAACTATATGCTCACTAAAAGATATGGACCCGTCATTGTGGTGGAGGTGTCATAAAAAAAAAAAGAACCAAGGTGCTACTCTAATTCTTTAGAATCGGAGTAAGCACACTCACTCCGCGTTCTTGATGAAACTAAAGAAGCCACTACCCCTCCATCATCAGAATCCTCTCGTGCCACTAGAGTAAGAAGGTACAGTCGTACTCCGGGTTAGTATCTCCTTCATCGCTCAAAGGACCAACTGAATCCCTCACCGGAGAGTTGTGCCTTCCCATTTAAGAATCATAAGCCTTGTGGTACTTATTCTTCTTCTTCCCACAAGACTTAGTCAATTTCCTACCAGAATCTCCCTAGTCATGACCAAAAACTCTATTCCTTAGGCTGTAATTTCTCTTGACATCACCCTTCTTAGTTTTATTATGGGCACTTCTCCTACTCTTTGGTGTTGCAGGAGCTCCTGGCATGCCAAGTTTGGTTTTCAAGTACATTGTCCTGGGACTCAAGCATGCTAAGTCTCCTAGACCTTCTAACTGGTTGGACAGACTCACCTAGCTTACCCATTCTTACAGAAGAACACAACAACAATTTATGAATTCCCAAGTGTAGAGAAACTTTACAAATTTGTAGGACAAAGATACTTCACAATTATGTATAAAACCTATCAACCGGTGTGAAACCCCTGCAAACCCCAAGTAACTAAAACCTATAGAGCCCACAATAATTTCCCAAGACCTAGCCAACTGATACATAGTCAACACATAAAAACATAGATATAAACTTACCCGAGAGAAACTATCCTCAATGCCTCTGCAACTGCCTCTACAACTTCATGCCAAATTTCTTCACGCCATTTTCATCTAATTGCAATTGTGAAGAAAAATATGGCTTCCAACTCTCATTATATCGAGCAATTTGAGTGTGTCAACCATTAATGCTCGAGGAAGGCTTGTGCAAGTGAGCTGACAATCAACCGCTTGATTTTGAATCTCAATCGTTGATCATACGCCGAGATGGATTGACAAATAATTAAAATCAAGGTAATTGATTATGAGGAAGACAACTGCATGCACCTGCTACCTTTGTCTAATCAGAAAAGCCCATGTGGATATGCATCCACTCTATCTACACACTTAATCATCTATTTAGCATTAAAGAAAACTTGTCATGTCAATATCTCCTGCTCACCCGTGATAATTAATCCTCTTTTACCTCTGATCAATAGGATGAAGGGGACCAATCAGGATTTGATTTCAATCCACTAACCTATACATTCCCCTAATGTAAACCACCCGTCCACTTGTACAAATTTTTGATAGAAATGATGGTTGAGATCAAAACTACCCAACATATCTCGAACACGTGCAAAATAAATCAATTCTTATTTTGCACCATCTAGCATTCCTACTTTCTTGAATTTTTTTATTAATACTTCACCTTTACTAATGTCCCACCAGCCTATTAGATTAATCCACGTGGTGGTCGCCACTTCCCTGCTAAGAAACAAAAGACATGAGTGGGTCCCACATAGGATGGCAGGGAGTGGTCAGGATTGACCCACATCACCCACTATCAACTGCCGATCCTTGCTTGATAAAATATTTGTTTCATTTAAAACCAAGTGGGACCCTCCATGAAGGGACAAATGTCCATAGCCTGCTAGCCCATGACATTATTTTAAGACCAAAAAAAATCAGATGGGGTAGTAGGGAGCGGTCCTAATGAAGCCACGTCATTAAATAGCCTCCGTTGATCACACCAATTCATCACCTGCAGTCCTTTCAAAAGTGTTGGGCCTACCAATGAAGAGGGCACATGGAATTTGCCAGCCAACCCATTGAAATTTTTAGATGAAAGATAAAACAAAGTAGGGGCACATGGAACGGCTATGATATGCTTGCAGTGATCAAATAGTCATCATAAAACCATAAATCTACACATGCCAAAAGTTAGTTCATAAATGAGGTTCATTACTAGGCTTATGGTAGATAGGGACATGATAATTAAGGTTAAAACCTTAGGCGACCATGGATAATATTAAAACCCGAGCCTAGACCCAAAAAATATTTCGAAGAACATCAACCCAGATCAATACAAGGCAAAAATTTTACTGCGATGGGAAATAGTCGAGATCGTTAGGATTTAGGGGTCGGTAATAGAATGGAATCGATGACATAAGTCATAACTTAACTGACCAGGGACCTGAGACAAAAGGTCAACAAAAAAATATAACAATTTCCATAAACCTCAAACTCAAGGGTAACTTGGGAAGGGTTTTAATAACACAAACCCTAACGCATGGATAGTGAACAAAAACCTAAGAGTAAAGGTAAGGAAATAACCAAATTTTGCAAGATTTTTCTGATGGAACACAAAGAAATTTTAGGGGTTTCATTAGTGGCTCCTGTTGGGGATGTTTTTTCTTTCAGAATAAAGTGAGATCTTAGAATATCAGGTTGAAGTAGACCAGTTAGAGATAACCATAACTAGGACCTTCCTAGACAAGGAAAGAAAAGACTAGGCCAAAACAACCAACATATATACAAAATTTACAAGATTGTACAATGTATTCCTCACTTGATATTTCTTAGATGCCTCTTTTTGATGCATAAGCCTTTAGCTTGAATTTTGCAATTCAATAGGCTTCAGTATTAATTGGTGGCCCCAAGCCCCCAAAAAATTAGAACCATTCTTTACCTTTTTCAAAAAAATTATTCTCTATTGTTTGCACTATGCTAAGGCTATAAACATTGCCATGATTTACCCCACAACTAGCCTTGTTGAAACTAGTGCAATTAACCATAAGTTCCCTGTGTTTGGTCTTGCCATTTTCATCATTAACTTTTTCTAAGTGAAAATTCCAATCAGATATCAATTGAAGTCCATAATCATTCTGAAAATTTAGTTCACTATCATACTCCACCCAATACTTATCCAACTGGACCAGAAATTGAAAGCATTCAAAATCCATTTGATCAATAACATTGTAAGGGTTAATATTAAATTTAGTTTGCACATGAAACTGAAAACCCTCATACATACTTCTTTCAGGATTCCCATCCAAGGACATATATCCTATCCCTTTGGAGTGATATCGCAATTCTACTTCTGATACCTCAGAATCATTAAAAAGCTTATATAAAACCCTAGGATTAACATCTAGTTTTTGTGCCACACTAGACACATAATCATCTTGTGTAATGAACAAGAAATTTTCATATACATGCATCCTTTCAAGCTGGTGTTTACACTCCTCTAGACATTGTGACCCAGTCATACCATCATATGCTCCACTTTCCTGGAAAATTGCTTCATCAAAAGCTATGGTTCCTCTGCTCTTGTGCAAATCAGGGTCATCACCACAAACATCATTATCAATTATATCACATGCATCAAAGAATACTTCCAATTCAGGCTCAACAATATATTATGGTTTATCCTTCAAAATATCATTTAACTCAAAGCAAAATGTTTCAAAGGATGGCTCAATTAACTCAGGATTAATAGAATCAGTAACAAGGTACTCATGTGTACCATCAATTGATATGTAGGATGACTCAAATGTGAAGGGTTCCAAGAATGTTAATGTTGATGCATATAATCTAAAAATTGTTCATCAACAATTGAACAAGATTCCTCATTTCTTTCCTCCTCAAGACATTCCTTGTAAAAAACAATCATGTCCATTTCTACTACAAAACTTGCATATTCCACCTCAATTTCATATAGACAATCAGGAACAACTAGGACATGATCCTGCTGGTTAGTACCACAATTTTGATCATTCTTAGCACTATGCTTAGGCTCAAGATACTAAATGCATACATTCTTGTCTTCAAACTCATCTTCATTCACAAAACTAGCATGCTCTATTTTTGACATAACCAAATTGCATTCCAAGTATTCATCACATGGAATCTGTTTATTCACTTGTAAGGGAAAAACCCCATGAGCGTTAGTATCATCATATCCCTCATGCAAAGAAAATGCTTCTAGATCATCACCTGAGAAAGATTTATATTCTTCAAAAAAGTAATCAGAGACCCTAGTTTCCCCTTGATCATTATTGCAAGGGAATTCATCATCACCTAGGCTATGCTTAGAGTGTTTAGAATGGAAGCTCAAACTTTCATTCTCAATACCTTGACCATTGATTTATGTTGAGGTGTTCACCACACTTATAAATGCATCTTCTTCCTTATCACCAATATATTTATTTACATATAGGCTTATTTTGAACTAGTTATAATCACTGTCTTCACCTGTATCACGAGATAGATATCTATTCTTTGAGACACCCTTCTTACTTACTTCCACTGCCTTATGATTCTCTACAATAAGACAACCACTATTAAAATTTTGGGTTCTCACACTTTGTGTATAATAACACTTAGCTTCCTCAAAAATTCTTATCCAATCAATCATTTGATCAAAACCCTGAGACTTCAATTCTTGTGGCAAAGTACTCAGTCCTGGCTCAAAGATCTCACAAAATAAGTTAATGGATATTGAATCCTCAGGTTTGAAATTCATGGGAATTTCCAACAAGGCATTCAAAAACCTTGCAAATAGGTCATATGGTGATTCCCCTTGATATCTTTTCATATTAAAGATAGTCCTTGAACAAAAGACATTTGATCATCATTGTTGTTGGCTCTTTTAAATACCAACCAGATCTTCAAGGAAGCCTATGGATTTTCCAATTCCAATAGTCAACAACCGTAAAGAGGGTGGGCCAACGAATGAGAGAAAGCAATTAAGCTTTCCTCCTACACTTCGGGATCTGCAAAACCCGAGAGGGTGATCCCACAATGTATTTATAACACTCTTTCACAATATTTCCACATACATTGCATATTAAGTAGATATATTCTCATTTATTGCTGAATAGATGAAATCCTTCAAGAAATTGGCATTTCCTTGAGAGAATTTAAACATCTACAACTGAGAATATAAAATACCACAACAATAGGTCGATTGAAAAAGTGTATTTAAGAATGATTGTTCTCAAATCAAATACCAGAGACATAGGAAGTACATTCAACACTTTAGGATCAGTGCTATATCTCAGGGCATGGAATCAAAACAAAGGAAATTGAACTACAAGGTAGATTTAATCCTGAACATCCATAATCTTTGCAATTGCCTTAGAATTTACAGACTAACACGCAAAATCTTGTGACTACTTACCAAATCCAAATGACACAAGCATGAATCAATGACTTAACTAAAGCATTTAACTCATCCATTAGATCAGAGCAACAATTAAATCATATGTCAGAGTGAGAGACTATGACAATTAACAAACAGATCCTTAATCCAAATCCTTTAATAATTCATGCGTAATATCAAAATGGAGAGACAACAGGCTTGAGAGATTAGCATTTATATTCAGGTATGCTTAGAAGCCACATAATTGACAAAATTTACTCATCTAGCCCAAAGCCTAAGCTACAGACTCAGAATGTATTTATGTGTTCTCACTATGCATTTTCGAGATCTAGAATATGACAAAAGACCCTTGCCAAATAGCCCTAAATTCCTTTTATATTATCCAAGGAGAAAACAAGCTTCAGGCTATTGGCATGTTACATTTCATTTCATTCTAATTGGCCTACATTTCAAAACCAATTTCAATTTCATTTACCCCCATTTTCAACAGAAATTTGCCACTAAATTGTTTTTCCTTTTCCCGTGAAAACAAACCTTCACCTATAGAAATATTTTACTCTTCAACTCTCCATTTTACCCATTTTACCTTGCAGCGTGAAAATAGATCCTCCCATGAAAACTTCATTTTGCCCTTATTTTCCTGTGCACTGAAAAAATTCATTTTTCCCTTCCAATGAAAACTCTATTTATTTCGCCTTTGTCACTTTATAGTTTTACCTCTCTGCAAAATAAAATATTCAACTTTATAATGGAGGCATTTAACTCCTTTTAAGTTTTCACCGTGCTCACAATATTTTAAATATTCTATTTAAAATATTCTCCTTCAACATTTTCCTCGGGTGAAATTTACCCGATTCCTTATTTTAATGAGCCCAACAAACCATTTTATTTCATTTTATCAGATAAAAAATATTACCCATGCCTCTCCATACTACATTTATAATTAAAACCTTTTGCATTATAAAGTGAATAATTTTACTCACTTTCACTTTATTACTTTCAACCATAAGACTTGAGATTTTAATTTTAAAATCACCGAGGCAGTAACATTTTATTACCCATGCGTTGCATTTGATTTAATGCATTTAAAGTTTATTGAGATTTGTTCTAACCATCGAGCCTACACCTTTTTCATTTAAAAACTTATAATAAAATCTCCATGTTTGTCAGGCCCATCACATTCCATCTCCAATATATTGCTTGTCGCCAGTCTTTAGGGAAAATGGGAGAAACTACCTGCGATGGGAAATGAATGTCATCGCTCATCACACGTTTACATTTTATTTTGCAAACTTAACTCACGATGAGCGATCTCTTTCTTCCTTGTTTTTGCTAACTTAATTTCATTCTGCATCCTTCACATTCCTGTAGATTTCATGCTATGGCAGCCTGCTACAAGGTTCCTCCCATGGCATCTTGTTCAATCCAAATCTCAAGCCATCTCTAGGTGTGTTGAAATGCTCTCAGATTCCTCCTCAATGGCTACCTCTTGCAAAACAAATAATCTCCGGTCTCTGTAGCAACATTCTTCAAAGTGGTTGTATCCTGTACACACCTTCTTTTGCATGATTTTGGACACTTTGAAGCTGCCTACGAATGGAAGAAGCATTCGTGTTCAAGAAAATTTTGAAATCATAGAATACACATTGTTAGCCAGAATTCGAGATCGGTTGAGAGATCTTTCTCTGTCTTGTTGAAAAATTCCATCCCCCAGCGTTGAATTTCATTTTCCCTGCCACACAATAGACAAGTATTTGATGCAGCCGCAATTTTTTTTAATCTTTTCTCAATGCTTTGATGGAGGTCTATACCTTGCTCAAATGAAACTCATCACTCAAGCCCCAAGCATCGTTGATTACCTCCTCCAATTTCCTTCTGAACTCGTGATGGTCAATGAGTTCTGTCATGCACAGTGAAAGCCGTGAAAGTTGTGTCTAACCAATCAAAAGTAAGAATTAAAATTGCTTATGATTAAAAACATCTGAAATGCATTTACATTTTCCCTAAATGCCCCTTTTACAAATACACAATATTTAAAATATTCGCAATATTTTAAATATTGACATTTGAGAACTTTAGAAAATAGGCAAATTTTAATTACGGTTGATGAGCCCAAAATGTGCTCGTAGTTTGGATATCATGATGAACTTTTAATACCTTTACTTTTTCTATTCATGGTTTTTTAAACTCTTTTGAAACCTTTTATTGGGATATCCTGTAGCAATACACTTTCATGTTCCTGTAGCCTATCGTGTTGTCTTATCTATATTTATTTCCCTGTTGACTCCCTAAATGACTAGTATATCGCATATAGTTTTTGAATGATGAAATAGATTTAAATATGTGATTAATGAATGGATATTGTGTATGTGCCATGTGCCTTTTCTTTCGCATTTGTTACCTTGTGTTTCACAGGTTGTTGAAGAAAGTATGATCGAGTCAAGCGCAACCGATCTCGGCCTTGCAGTAAAGTCTATTTCTTGCACGACTTCGAAGAAGCTCTGGCGAAGACTCTTTGACCGAAACTGTTGGGAAGGATTTTTAATGGCAATCAATCTAGAAAGAGTGGAGTGCTAGATTCTCTTTGGATCGGGTTGAATGGATAAATTCATTTATGAAGTTTGTTCCTCAATTTTGGGATACACTTTACTTTTACATCTTTCTTTGTTAGGGTTAGTTAGTTAGTTGTTCTCCTGACTTTAAATAAGTGCTCCTCCTGCGTGAGTGAGCAAGAAGATGGTTAGAAGTAAGATAGAAGCATAGTAATAGGGAGATGGAGGATATCATGTAAGAGTCAGTATGATAATAAAAAGCAGAATCTGTATGACAAGAGAGAGAGTTCGTTGTTAGTTTTCATATCAACAAAGCAATGTAAACCATTCTGAGTTTATGAATAAAGTTTGATGAAGTTCTGAGTTCAGCACTTGCATAATTAGTAGATGCTTGCTAAGGGGGCCCACTTAGTAAGTATATGTAGCTAGTTAGTTAGCTGTTCTTTTTCTGTTGATCATCAATTAGATTTCATCTTTAAAGCTTTCATACAAACTTAGTCTTATATTGTTCCTGCAGCATTAGGAATCCATCCTTGTGCCTGTTCCTGTAGCATAAGGCCAATTCATAGTTTGTGTATCGGTCGTAACTGTTATGATTTCTGTTTTGGTTAAATCATGGTTGAGTTAAAAGAACTTTGCATTACCTTCCTATAGCGTAGATAGAATTCTTTCCAAATGTTTATTTCTGTTAAGTTGTGACTAAAACTAGTTCTTAGTGCATATATTGTGCTGCTCCATTCAAAGTATACGTTCCCTGGTTTGACAAGTAAATGAATGTCTGTAAAGAGATATTAGTCACCTGCTGGAATGTCCAATTCCCAGGATAGGTTTTACTGTGATTTTCATATCCTTTTGTGGGCGCGGCCAATGGCTGTAGGCCAAATATAGAAATTTCACTGCACACAAACGATGAAACCTGGAGTCAAGATTTTTTGTGTGTGGCCATTATCAATTATTTAGAGAAAACCCATTTCCTCCAATTTTTCCCAGCCTTTAAAATTTAGGTACCTCCTTTGTAAACTAACCCTCGGGACATGTTCACCCCAACAAAAGTACATTAAAATTATGTATCAAATGACCTCTGATCTTGATGAAAATGGAGATGTAGATCTTGGAGGTACGAAATTGAATAGGTGTGTAGACACTTGACCTAGGAATGCAGTGCAAAAGACGGTTTGGAAAAATAGATCTCGAGGTGAAAGATATTAATCAACAAAGTTTCTAAGTCAGACTTTTTGCAACAACTGTTCAGAATGAATTAAAACTCACCGAATCACCACTTTGGAAAAATACCAAATCAACTCCTGGCGAGCTACCACTAGATATAGTAGATCATTAAGGTACCCTGAGTACGTGTGCAAGAGGGCTTTGCTTGAATCATCACTCATCAAAAGATATTGAAGGTCAAAGTTGACCTCCCTGAAAGGTTTCTAAAAATGCAGGTGCAAAATTGAACAAATTGCATTTGCTTTCAAACTGGTAAAAATAGCAGATCAGCTCATCAGGTTATGAAACTAGACCAAGTAGCACAAAAATGTATGAAGAATGGGGAACAACAGTCGTTTTAGCTTGAAAACCATTTAGTTGTGAAATATCATCTCGAACAGGAGGCTACTTTGCAGAGTTGAAAGTTTGCAAACAGTAAAAAGGTGTCAAAACCCTCTAGCTTCGCTTTTCAAAACCCTGACAAAACTCATCGTGGGAATCTAAAAATTGACATGCCTGCTCACATATGTCACATGAGTGGGTCTGTAAATGGGTTTTGTAGAAAAATCAATAGGCACCGAAATATGACCTCCCAAAGTAGGTCACTTTAGGTAGATTCTTTAGGTGCACTTCTGAATGTGCAAAGGCAAAATTTTCAATAGGGGCACTTCAAATTTGCAAAATTTAAGAGTGCCACTAGTGGATCCAATTGGGGATGGATGCCCCCTGTGGGCATAGCAAGATTCTAGATCTTTGGAGAGTAGACCAAATGTCGAGTCCATTGGATGCTCAAACTGCTCCTTTATTCATTCTTCTTTTTCAACTTCATTTGGTGACCCCAGGCCACCAAATGAGAAAAGGGGAGTCATTATTTACCTTTGTCAAACACTAATTTGTTAAAGGAGTTGATCTCCCTCAACCCATGCTGGCCTCTGTCACACCATAACAACATGAGTGACTACACTTCTGCAAACAGAAGTATCAAGCTACCTTCATACAAGTGGGAACTTGCTCTCCGTTCAACTTTATCATCAAGTGGAAACCAAATGAAAAAGGCCACATCACTGCCACTCTCTTCATTTTATGATTTTGCATCAAATGGAAATTTTTTAAGATAGTGATCAATACCATATGAAAGCATAACCTTATCGCATCCACCAACCCCTTCATAATGATCATGCTCAGAGGAGATATCATGGCTGAAAAACAACATGCAATCCTCTTGTGTATTGAGCAAATATTGCTCATTCATCTGTATCTCTTCCAACTGAGCTGCATCAGAAATCAGTTTGTCTTCATCCCAACAACACAACCCAAACACATTGTTACATGCCTCAAGGTTATGGAAATTAGATTTATCAACACCCACAATACCTTCATCTTCATTCAAATCACAACATTCAAAAGAAAAATTAGCATCCCAAACAATGTTCTCTACCTCATGTTCATAGACAAGATTATCAACACTCAACATGTTACCACAAAGGGAAACTTCAAGTACAGGTTCATATGAATCAAAACTTTCATTTGCAACAACTTCACCATAATGAGTGTTCAAAACACATTCACCAATGCAAGGTGTATCGAAATCAACATCATCTCCTATTGCTCCAACATGAAAATCTGAATCATACTACTCATGAGAAGAACTATGAATTGCAGATCCAAAAAAGAGGTTCTCATATGCATCTATGTGATAAACACAATCATAATCTTGATTTGTAAACTCATCATGATAACTGTCACTAGCTGTACCAATGTTTATCTCTACATTTGCACTTTCATGTACATCTACATAAATGCTTTCCTCATGCAAATATTCAATGATGGCTTCAAAGGCAACAAAAGAAATAGAAGAAGGTAAAACATGAAACAAAATAGGGGTTCCTTGTTCATCATTATCAACCGCTTGTACTGATTCATTCAATAAATTTCCTACATGCATATCCTTCTCTCTATTCATACTGCTGCAATAGTCAATAGTGTCACACTCTTCACTGTCAAACTAAAAACCATTAATGGTTTCTTCATTGCAACTTCTGATAGATGATTGCTCTAACTGAAAATCCTTGCATACTCTTTCATTTGTAGCTGATACACTAATGCTCTCAAAAGCACTCTTTAGATCTGCAGGCTCCTTCATCTCATCATGAAAGTCTTCATCAATGCTGCATACACTTATGAGATTGGCATGACCAAGTGCATCATAATACTATTGATTACATATGTCTTCTTCAAAAAGTATATTTAGTTCATAACCATCATCTTCTTGTCCTTGTGAGCCTTCAAAAACATTGTCATCATCTTCATTAGAATAATTTTCACTCAAGGGGATTAATTTCTCCTCCTCTTGAAAGGAATCACAATCATGAGGGTTACAAATAGAGTTGAAATCATCTTGATCACCCATACAAGTGTGCTTTTTAGATGGTTGTAAACTTCCATCTACAACACCATCATTCTCATCATGAAGACATGAAACTTTAGAATCAACATTCGCTTAACTTGTATACTCAAAATCCATAGATGAGAAAATACTTTCATTATCATTTGCCTCATTAAAACCTTCATTTGCTATAGAAAATCTACTCTCTATTTCTGTATTTTCAGAACAAATAGAGGAAAATTTAGATGTTTTATCTATCTCTTCATGACCATCATGGTTGCAATCTTCATCTATGTGTATTTCTTCTGTAGGTTGTTTAGAAACAACTTCCTCATCACCTAATGATGCATCATCTTTGTCTTCTACTATACCATCTACATCCATTGGACTAATTCTTGAAAAATTACCATCACATAATTGAGTTAGGAGGTTACTTCCATATGTATCTATCATTTCCTCAATTATTGAAAGCCATTGATATATGCATTTAAAGCTAGGGGGCTTCAAGTGAACTAGAATGGTACTTAGACCTGGCTCAAGTCTTTCACAAAACAAATCAATACAACATGATTCATCAGGTCTTTCTGATTCTGGTATAGCAAGCAGAAATTTCATGAATCTATCAGGAAAATTATAGATGCATTCATCCTCCAATCTTTCTATATCACACACTACATCAATATATGATATGGACTCAACCTTGTTTGCAATTTTCTCTTCAAATTCTTCTTGAGTATGTAGATTTATTTCTTCAGACAAGCATTCATCATTTGCTATTGACTCTTCTTCAAAATAATCAAGGAAACGTATTCTGAGCCCATGCCATGAATCTATGGAATGCATTGGTAAGCAAGTAAACAAACCTTTAGCCATACCTTCTAAAGTTCTTACAAAAAATTTCATGATAACATCTTCTTCAATCTGACAATCTTTCATCAAATTAATGAAACACTGTACATGTCTTGATGCTGATTCTTCAAAATCATCTCTAAACTTAGGCAAATATTCATTAATTCTTCTTGGGACAGAATGTGGGTAACCTTGGATTTTACTAAAATATAAAGGGTCATATATTTCACTATCGAACACCTTCCTTTGAGGACAGGGTTGTGTTCTAAGCATGATATCACAACTTGTAGAGGGAGAAAAATAACTATGCATTTTGCAAATGAAAATTATTCCCTCTAAAACTATTCAATGATTACAATATTCAACCTCCCTTGATTGTAGTGCTTAATTTCACTAAATAAGGGAACGAAAGTTTTCTAGGACTTCAAATGTGGTTTTCATATACATACTTATCTTTCTTGAAAACCAGAAAATGAGAAATACCTGGATATGTTGTAGCTGCTGCAAATTTACCTTCCTTATTGGAAGTATTCATAGATCTGAAACTTTATTCACATCTTCATCAGGTTCTTTTAACAGAGTCACCACCTCTCTTCTTAGAGGACTAAACTTCAAGCAGTATGGAGTTCTTTCACATGTACATTTCCTTCTGAGTTCCTTTCACCAGGAGAGCACCATAGATCATGAAACTTTGAGCTTCACTGCAACAATTTCTTTCTCCAGGTTTGAATTCCTTCACTTATTCAAACTAGATTGAAATTAGAAAATTATTTGACTCTTTGAATTATCAGTCTACACTTGGAGATTCAAATTTCTCTCTAGCGGAGTCACCAATCTGTTGGCTCTTTTAAATACCAACCAGATCTTCATGAAAGTCTATGAATTTTCCAATTCCAATGGTCAACAACCGTAAAGAGGGTGGGCCAACGAATGAGAGAAAGCAATTAAGATTTTCTCCTACACTTTGGGCTCTGCAAAATCCAGGAGGGTGATCCCACAATGTATTTATAACACTCTTTCACAATATTTCCACATACGTTGCATATTAAGCAAATATATTCTCATTTATTGCTGAATAGATGAAATCCTTCAAGAAATTCGCATTTGCTTGAGAGAATTTAAACATCTACAACCGAAAATATCAAATACCACAACAATACCAAATACCAAAAACATAGGAAGTGCATTGAACACTTTAGGATCAGTCCTATATCTCAGGGCATGGAGTCAAAACAAAGCAAACTGAACTAGAAGGCAGATTTAATCCTAGAAACATCCATAATCTTTGCAATTGCCTTACAATTTATAGATTAACACACAAACTCATGTGACTACTTACCAAATCCAAATGACACAAGCATGAGTCAATGACATAACTAAAGCATTTAACTCATCCATTAGATCAGAGCAGCAATTAAATCATATGTCAGAGTGAGAGACTATGACAATTAATGAATAGATCCTTAATCCAAATCCATTAATAATTCATGCACAATATCAAAATGGAGAGACAACAGGCTTGATAGATTAGCATCTATATTCAAGTATGCTCAGAAGCCACATAATTGACAAAATTTACTCATCTAACCCAAAGCCTAAGCTATAGACTCATAATGTATTTTTGTGTTCTCACTATGCATTTTCCAGATCTAGAATTTGACAAAAGACCCCTGCCAAATAGGGCCCTGAATTCCTTTTATATTATCCAAGGAGAAAACAAGCTTTAGGCTATTGGCATGCTACATTTCATTTCATTTTGATTGGCCTACATTTCAAAACCAATTTCAATTTCATTTGTACCCCCATTTGCAACAAAAAATTTCCACTTTAAATTGTTCTTCCTTTTCCTGGGAAAATAAACCTTCACCTGTAGAAATATTTTACTCTTCAGTTCTCCACTTTACCCATTTTACCTTGTAGCATGAAAATAGCGCCTCTCGTGAAAACTTCATTCTGCTCTTATTTTCTTGTGCACTGAAAAAAATCATTTTTCCCTTCTAGTGAAAACTCTATTTATTTTTCCTTTGTCACTTTATAGTTTTACCTCTCATCAAAATAAAATATTCAGCTTTATAATGGAGGCATTTAACTCCTTTCAAGTTTTCACCTGCTCACAATATTTAAAATATTCTATTTAAAATATTCGCCTTCAACATTTTCTTTGGGTGAAATTTACCCGATTCCTTATTTTAATGAGCCCAAAAAACCATTTTATTTCATTTTATCCGATAAAAAATATTACCCATGCCTCTCCATACTGCATTTATAATTAAAACCTTTTGCTTTATAAAGTGAATAATTTTACTCATTTTCACTTTATTACTTTCAACCATAAGACTTGAGATTTTAATTTTAAAATCACCGGGGTAGTAGCATTTTATTACCCATGTGTTGCATTGATTTAATGCATTTAAAGTTTACTTCTTTGTTTTAACCATCAGGCCTACACCTTTTTTCATTTAAAAAATTATAATAAAACCTCCATGTTTTTCGGGCCCACCACATTCCATCTCCAACATATTGCTTGTCGCCAGTCTTCATGGAAAATGGGAGCAACTACTTGTGATGGGCGATGAATTCCATCACTCGATGGGTGATGAATTCCATTGCTCATTGCGCATTTACATTTTATTTTGCAGACTTAACTCGCGATGAGCGATCTCTTGCTTCCTTGTTTTCCCTAACTTAATTTCATTTTGCATCCTTCACATTCCTGCAGATTTCATGCTATAGTGGCTTGCTGTAAGGTTCCTCCCATGAAATATTTTTCAATCCATCTCTCAAGTCATCTCTAGATGTGTTGACATGTTCTTAGATTCCTCCTCAATGGCTACCTCTTGCAACATAGATAATCTCTGGTCTCTGTAGCAACATTCTGCAAAGCAATTGTATCCCGTACGTGCCTTCTTTTGTATTCATGATTTTGGACAATTTGAAGCCACATATGAATGTAAGAAGCATTCATGTTCAGGAAAATTTTGAAATCATAGAATTCACATTGTCAGCCAGAATTCGAGACTGGTTGAGAGATTTTTCTGTCTTGTTGAAAAATTTCATCCCCTTGCGTTGAATTTCATTTTCCCTGCTGCACAATAGACAAGTATTTGATGCAGCTGCAAATAGAATTTACCTTTTCTCAATGCTTTGATGGAGGTCTATACCCTGCTCAAATGAAACTCATCACTCAAGCCCCAAGCATCGTTGATTAACTCCTCCAATTTCCTTCTGAACTCGCGATGGGTGATGAGTTCTGCTATGAAAGCCATGAAAGCTGTGTCTAGCCAATCAAAAGCAAGAATTAAACTTGCTTATGATTAAAAGCATTTGAAATGCATTTACATTTTCCCTAAATGCCCCTTTTACAAATACACAATATTTTAAATATTGACATTTGAGAACTTTAGAAAATAGGCAAATTTTAATTACGCCTATAGGCCAAATAGAGAAATTTCACTGCGCACAAACGATGAACCCTGGAGCCGATATTTTTTGCATGCGGCCATAATCAATTATTTAAAGAAAACCCATTTCCTCCAATTTTTCCCAACCTTTAAAATTTAGGTGTACCTCCTTTGTAAACTGACCCCCGAGACGTGTTTGCCACAACAAAAGTACATTAAAATTATGTATCAAATGACCTCTGATCTTGATGAAAATGGAGCTGTAGATCTTGGAGGCATGAAATTGAATAGGAATGTAGAAACTTGACCCAAGAATGCAGTGCAAAAGATGGTTTTGAAAAAATATCTCGAGTGAAAGATATTAATCAACAAAGCTGGTTAGTCAGACTTTTTGCAACAACAGCTGTTCAGAATCAATTAAAACTCACCGAATCACCATTTTAGAAAAATACCAAATCAACTCTTGGAAAGCTATCACTCGATACAATAGATCATTAACGTACCCTGAGTATGTGTGCAAGAGGTATTTTCTTAAATCATCACTCATCAAAAGATATTGAAGGTCAAAGTTGACCTCACTGAAAGGTTTCTAAAAATGTAGGTGCAAAATTGAACAAATTGCATTTGCTTTTGACCTAGTAAAAATAGCAAATCAACTCATGAGGTTCTGAAACTAGACCATGTAGCAGAAAAATGTATGGAGAATTGGGAACAACAGTCGTTTTAGCTTGAAAACCATTCATTTGTGAAATATCATCTCGAACAAGAGGCTACTTGGTAGAACTAAAAGTTTGCAAACAACAAAAAGGTGCCAAAACCCTCCAGCTTCGCTTTTCAAAACCCTGACAAAACTCATCGTGGGAAGCTGAAAATTGATGTCTGCTCACATATGTCACATGAGTGGGTCTGCAAATGGGTTTTGCACAAAAATCAACAGGCACCGAAATATGACCTCCCGAGGTAGGTCACTTTAGGCAGATTTTTCAAGTACACTTTTGAATGTGCAAAGGCAAAATTTTCACTAGGGGCACTTCAAATTTGCAAAATTTGAGAGTGCCACCAATTGCTTAAGATTTTTTGTTGTTCAATTTTCAATTCACCAAATATGTTAGTTATCTTGGGTACTAATGGACAAATAAGAACAATAGAAGCATCTCTGTCATGACAATTAATTCTATTATTTGTTCCATTTGTACGAAATGTGCTAAAGTAGCCAACACTTGCAGCCATATACCCTTTCATCATTGAGTACTTGAAGTTGTTTTCAATGTCCATGAAAATTTGATATGCATGATGCAATGTTAAGGGCTCCTTATCTCTCAACAAATAACTCATTTTTTCATCAAATGCACCCAAATATACAACTAGGCACTCTACATCACTTGGTTTCATATTTTCAGGAATATCTCTTATTACTTTTGCAAATTTGAGGTTGAAAGATGGGACTAACTCCTTTTCATCCTTTTGGATTTCCATGAGTTTTCTCCTTATTAAACTTGGAATAATTCATTCACCAAATTGTTCTATAAATGCTACCATGAATTCATTCCATGAAGGTATAGAACACATTGGAAAACATGAAAACCAATCTCTAGCATCTTCCTTTAGAGATTGAACAAATAGCTTCATATCAATATCCTCATGACTTATCTCATAGTCTCCCATCAAATCCATAAAAGTATACAAATGTCTATAGGCAGATTCAAAACTTTGCCCTGTAAATTTTGGCAAATGTTCCCTAACATCATTAGGAATAAAATTTGGGAAACCTTGAATACCATCAAAGTTTAATGGTCTATACCTCCAAATAGAGAAATTTCTTTGATGGCATGACAAAGGCTGGACACCTTGCATGTTTGTATTTAACATTCCACATGGAGATATAGGGGAATGATACATTTTCTTGTATCCCTTTACAAACCTCAAGTATCAACTTCACAGTTGATCATTCATTGCCTTACTCCTTGATTTAATCATGATTTTAAAGTGCATGACTCAAGTACATCTATGCTTTTAGATCTTTCTAATGGGAAAATTTTAAAGATAAACATACTTCATCATAATATAGGAACTTCAAATTGCATCAGTTGAAGTATGTAAAATTACCATTACCATTCCCTTTATTAGTGCTCAATTCACTTAATAGGGAACCAATTTTCTCCAAATCACTCAACATGATTTTCACACAAATTTATTGCTTCTTGAAAATAAAAATAAGGGAAATACCTAGGTATACTGCAGCTACTTTGAATTATGATTTTGACCAGAAAACTTTGCAGATCTGAAGCTATCATCACCATTCCATCAGGTTCTTTTGCATAGAGTCGCCACCTCCTTTATATAGGAATAAACTTCAACAATATGAAGTTGCTTTCACAGGTTGATTTTAATTTAAGCTTCCTTGACCATCAGAGTCACACATGAATCCTTTATGTTTTCTACAACGCAACCCTTTCCATGTTTTAAGTACTCAAAATCTGAACCAGCTGTTCAAATTCAACATATTCTTTGAATCTCTCAAATCAATACTTGGGTCCTTTGAAATCTTATCTCTAGCTTCCTATTAGGGTATTTCACCATATGAGCTCAAGTCTACCTTATCTTTTCTCAAAAAAATTTCATTCTATTTTATTGGATTCTCTTAAATAATACATACTGGTTCAGAGATCTTGGAGTCACCACCCACATCTAGTGAGAAATTATGAAAATATTCATGGAACTATGGTAGATTTTGATAGCATTTACAAGTTTCAAGAGAAACATAGAAAAATATTTGGAACATTTTAGAGGATTGACTTACTGACACAAAGCTAGGATTGAAAAATGAATTCTCTAGCATAATATTTGAATCTATGATAGGATAGTCCGCAACACAATTTCTATGTGCATTCCCTAGTGGATTTGCCAATCTGTTAGTTGTTTTTTTTGGAACCAAACTTAATCTCACCATTTACCTATGAATTTTCCTAAATCCAATGATAAGTAAAGGAAAGGATTGGCCAACAAACAAGTAAAGGATTATTAGTCCCTTACTTCTACACGTCGGGCTCTATGAAACCTAGGAGGGTGATCCTAATAATGTTTACATGATATTCTTGTGCCATTTTTATCAAAAACATTGCAACACACAGATAATTCTCACATAATAGCTCAACGAGTAGAACGTATCAAAGGAGTTGGCAGCCTCTTAACAATAGTTCATATTCAGAGCCTGAGAATGGTAAAACCTAACATAATAATAACTCATTTCAAAGAATGTAATTTAATAAATGGTTTGTTGTTGAATTAATCAACGAAATGCAACATGATCACCACACTTAGATTAGTGCCTCATCCTTGGAATGAAGTCAATTCTAACATTTACAAGATTCAATAGAAATTTCACACATGACATTATTTAAAGCCTTGAGGATACTGTATTACAGTATCTCAACATTATATATCTCAACCATTACTTCTTACTAACATCCTAGTACATGATTTGATATAAACCTATAGCTCCATTCAAGCATTTACATTAACTCTTTGAATTAATAAGAAAGAATAAAACCATACACCCATTGGAAATCAACAGAGACACATAAGATAACCCTTGATTAAATATTACTGATAATTTATAAAACCAATGCATAGGAGAGAAAATGGTGCAATACTTGCACTATTTTGCTCTATATTGTCAATATTACTATCAGTAGTACATGTGCGTATTAGCACACTCGAACCTAAGACATAACACTAAAATGTTCAATATAGTCTTTACAATCCTCAGTGTGATCAATCCCAGAACAACCAACCTCTATAAAACTCACCTTGAATTCCCATTTATAGAATATGGGAGCAACAAAATTTAGGCCAAATTATCATTTCCGCCACATTTACATTTGACACTTAATTTCATTTTAGTTTCAAAGATTCCCCAGATGGTTACATTTGCTCATTGTGAAATGGGGCAAAAGAAAAAGAAAAAATTCAATATCATTTGTTGAAGAAGACCAACGATCCTTCCAAAAGGAATTGCTCGTCATTGCAACATCTCTAAAATCCCTCATCCACATCGATCAAAGAAGATTCTCCATTAGCACCTAAGGAAAGAACTTATATATTAAACGAAAAAGGCATATTTTCCATCAAAGCAATAGTATCCAACACCTCTCCTTCACACCAGCCAAAAAGGTTTCCAAGTCAGCATTAACGACAAAAAATTATATGCTTGTTGAAAGATATGGACCCGCTATTGTCGTGGAGGTGTCATAACAAACAAAAACAGAGCTGAAGTGTTACTCTAATTCTTCAAAATTAGAGTAAGCATGCCCGCTCTGTGTTCTTGCTGAAACTGGAGAAGCCACTACCCCTCCATCATCAGAATCCTCTTGTGCCACCAGAGTAAGAAGGTAACAACCATACTCAGGGTCAGTAGCTCGTTCACCACTCAAAGAACCAGTTGAATCCTCCACGAGAGAGTTGTGCCTTTGCATATAAGAATAATAAGCCTTGTGGTACTTATTCTTCTTCTTCCCACAAGACAACCAATTTCCCACAAACTCTCCCTAGTCATGACCAACAACTCTATTCCTCATGTGGTAATTGCTCCTGACACCACCCTTCTTAGTTTTATTACGGGCACTTCTCTTGCCCTTTGGCATTGCAGGAGCTCCTGGCATGCCAAGTTTAGTTTCAAGTGCATCGTCCTGGGACTCAAGCATGCTAAGTCTCCGATACCTTCTAACTGGTTGGATAGGTTCACCTAGCTTACCCATTCTTACATAAGAACATGACAACTGTTTATGAATTCCTAAGTGTAAAGAAACTTTACAAATTTTTAGGACAAAGACACTTCACAACTATGTATAAAACCTATCAACCGGCATGAATTATTCAAATAATCAACCCTTACAAACCCTGGGCAAGTAAGTAAAACCTATAGAGCCCACAATAATTTCCCGAGACCCAACCAAAGTTCTTCACACCAAAGTTCTTCACACCATCTTCATCTAATTGCAATTATGAAGAAAAATATGACTGCCAACTCTCATTATATCGAGCAATTTGAGCATGTCGACCATTAATGCTTGAGGAAGGATTGCATGAGCTAGCTGACAATAAGTTGCTTGATTTTGAATCTCAACAGTTGATCATACATCAAGATGGATTGATAGATAATTAAAATCAAGGTAATTAATTATGAGGAAGCCAACTGCATGTACCTGCTGCCTTTGTCTAATCAGAAAAGCCCATGTGGATATGCATCCACTCTATCTGCAAACTTAATCATCTATTTAGCATTAAAGAAAATCGGTCGTGTCAATATCTCCCACTCGCCCATGAGAATAACCCACTTGTACCTTTGATCAATAGGGCGATGGGAGTGACCAGGATTCAATTTCAATCCACTAACCTATACATGCCCCTAATGCAAACCACCTATCCACTTATGCAAATTTTTGATAGAAATGATAGCCGAGATCAAAAATACCCATCATATCTTAAAAATGTGCAGAGGAAATCAATTCTTATTTTGCACCATCTAGCCTTCCTGCTTTCTTGGTAAATTTTATTAATATTTTTCCTTTACTAATGTCCCTCCAGCCCATTAGATTACTCCACATGGCGGTCACCCGCTTCCCTACTGAGAAACAAAAGGCATGAGTAGGTCCAACACGGGATGGCGGGGATTGGTCAGGATTGACCCACATCACCCATTAATAATCATCGATCCTTTCTTGATAAAATATTTGCTACATTTAAAACTGAGTGGGCACCTTCATGAAGGGACAAATGTCCATAACTCGCTAGCCTGTTACATTATTTTAAGACAAACAAAAATTAGATTGGGTAGCAGGGAGTGGTCTTGATGAAGCCATGTCGTTAAACAACCTTTGTTGATCACACCAATTCATCACCCACAGTCCTTTCAAAAGTGTTGGGCCCACCAATGAAGAGGGCACATGACATTCACCCACCATCCCGTTGGAATTTTTAAATGAAAAATAAAATAGAGCGGGGGCATGTAGAATGACTATGATCCACTTGCAATGATCAAATAGTCATCATAAAACCATAAATTTGCACATGCCAAAAGTTAGTTCATAAAAGCGGGCCACTACTAGGCTTATGGTCGACGGGGACATAATAATTAAGGTTAAAACCTTAGGCAACCATGGATAATATTAAAACTCGAGCCCAAACCCAAACAAATATTTCGAAGAACATCAACCTTGATCAATATAAGGCAAAACTTTTACAACAATGGGCAATAGTCGGGATTGTTAGGATTCAGGGGTTGGTAAGAGAATAGACTCAATGACATAAGTCATAACCTAACTAACCAAAGACCTGAGAAAAAAGGTCAACGACAAAATATAATGATTGCCATAAACTTCAAACTCAAGGGTAACTTGGGAAGGGTTTTAACAACACAAACCCTAAACCATGGATAGTGAACAAAACCCTAAGCCTAAAGTTAAGGAAATGCAAGATTTTTGAGATGGAACACAAAGCACTTTTAGGGGTTCCATCAATATGGAGAAAGGGGGTAGCATCTCCCCTTTCAAATATTTTCTTAAAGTTAAAAATTCTATTTTATATTTTATTGAAAAAATATAATAAGCAATCTTTACAAATTTTTCATAGAAAAATATTTTTTTTGAAATTTAAAATCCTTTTATATTTTATTGATAAAATAATATAGTCAATATTACAATTTTTCCAAAAATAAAATAAAAACTATATTAATATGTACATATAATTCTTTTATACTTTAGTATTTCCACCAAAATATCTATAGAAATTTCCAATAAAATCGTACAAAGTATTTTATATTTATTATATATAAATAATACTATATTATATTGCATTATAAATATTATATAAAAAATTATATAATAAATATAGAAATATGATATTATAATATAAATATCTAAATATTATATCATCATATTTATATAATAAATAGTAAGTGTAATATAAATATAAATATATAAATAATGTAATATTAAAATATGTATTTAAAATATATAATATAAAAATATGATATTATAAATATAATATTAAAATATAAAAATATAAATATTATATTTATATAATGAATAAAAAATATACTATAATATAAATATATAAATAATAGGTTATAGTTTATAATATATATTTAATTAGGGTTAGGTAAGCATTATAATTTAATTAGGATTCTATTGAAGTTATAATGAGGGTTGTGGTTATAGTTACAATTCTATAATAAAGCATTATATTATGGTTATGGTTATGGTTACTATTATGGTTAGGGTAAAATTAGGATAGATTTGAGGTTAGGGTACAATTATAACTAGGGTTTGGGTTACAATAACAATTATAAGTATAATAATTATTATTAGATTTAAGTAGGATGATGGTTATAATTGAGGTACAAATTAGGTTTTAATTAATGTTACAATAAACCTTACTATTAGCATTAATGTTACCATTTTTAATTGGAAAAATGCATTATATTAATGTTACCATCTTGAATAGTAATAAACTTAAAATTATAGTTAGACTTACAATAGAGCTCAAGACCTACATCTTTAATATGAGTATGTGACAGATTTTGGAAGGCCTTTCTTCCTTATAACCCAAACATAACCCTAATTCTAACTTTCTTTCTAACTTTAATCGTAACCATAATTCTAACCTTCACACTCATTGTTAATTACAAAATTAATATGAAACATAATTATTAATTAATATTATTATAATAAATTTATATTATTTAAATTAAATTTATGAAAAAATAATTATATTATTAAGTGTAAAAATAAATGAAAATTAAAAATTAAGTTTAAATTTAACTTTATTATATAATTTCAAAAGTATTTATATAGTAATGGCTGCATTCTTAGTAACTATTTTTCATAACTTACATATTGGATATCAACTGCTCTTTAAATCACCATTTTGCAAAGCTGTTGCAGTTTCGTTCTCAGATCTATGGTCAGTTGGCATTATTTTCTTTTAAAATTTTTAGTTCTTTTGGAAAGGATAGCTACTTAAAGGTAACATAAGCTGCAAGGCAATCTGAAGCTGTGACGAGATTCGAACCATGAACGTCTTCTGCAACAACAATGATGGCAATTGTGAGAGCATATGCACCCCTTACAGTTAAAGGGAGAGGTGGTGGCAGATCAAACTCGTGAATTTAATTAGGAGAGGAAAAGAAGATCTATTTAAAAAGAAAATAAAATTCTTCCCCTAGTTTTTCTAGGTTTGTGTTTCGAAGATGGCAGTGCAGGCGGAGTATCTAATGTGCTGGGATTGCCGGAAACATCGTGCAACAGGTTCTTTGGTATAAGTTAAGTAGTGCGTTTGTCTTCAATTAGTTTGGTTGCAGAATTCGCCAGGCTGTGCTGCAGAATTAAGTTGTGTTTTAAGAAAAAAGCTATATGTCTTCTGCTTCGCTGATTTGTATATTTATTCGCTGATTTGTATATTTATTAGAGGCTTTGTTGTTAGCCTTTTCTTTTTGCCTGAGAAGGTTAAAAATCTTTATGTTTTATTCCACAATGAGGCATTTGATGAAGAGGAAAGGAATTTTGTGCGCTCGGCAGCTTTATTTGTAGATTTTAAAGTCCTGGATTTCAAAATGTTGTCTGTTGCTGCTCCGGATGGGGTTTCTAGCCGGCCTCTGCAATCATTCCCGTGTAAGTGTTTTAAAATTCTTTAAATTCCTGGAGGATTTTGTTGATTAATTGAATAATTCATGTAAATACAGAGGCTGTGAAAATTGAAAGTTGAGCATTAAGTTTGAACAATGAAAATAGGAGAGCCTCCAAAAAATGAATATTGAAAATGGAGCCAAAGCAAAAATTGTGAAATTGTGACAATTTGGACCAATGTAAAGAAAAAATCTTGTTTCTTTGTTAAATTTGTTAATGTTTTTGGTAATAGTTATCTGTTTAAATATCGCTCAAAATCTGGGAAAGATTTTGCTACATGTATACTACCTATGTAAATACAGGAACTACCTATGTAAATACAGGAAACGTAAGATTCAAATGTACTGATTTGTTTACTGCTTTTTAAGGTTCAGAGCGATCTAAGGTAGAGCTTCTGATTTTACACTGATGTTAGATTCTGATTTTTTTATGCTTCAGTGATTTAGATTTCTTGGTTAACCTCCTTCATTTCCTCCCAATCTGTTATTCTTTATTCAAGTGTTTAATCTAGCTGTTTTATTTTCATGTGTATTTTAAAATTATAAAAAGATGGAAATTGTGTTCACATGATTCGTAATCTTGTAATTAACATGGAATATAGATAGTCATTCTTATATCATATTCATTCCATTGAATTTATAGTCACATCTTAAATTGATTTACATTGAAATGAAATATCGATTTACTTTGGTAATGATTTTTTTTTTAATTTGTTTGCATTTATATTATAATTAGAAAATTTAATATTTTTAAAATAAAAATAAAACAATTTTATGAGTAACATATTAGTTCAAAGTGTTTTATTCTAAAATATAATTCAATTTGATGTAAGAGTTTATAATTTATTAATGAACATCATTTATTTATTTTTATTAGCTTAGTTATAAAATTTAAAAAGTTCAAAAATAAAAATAAAACATTTATGACTAAAATATTAGTTCAAGTATTTTATTATGATTTTTTTAATATATAATTCAATTTGATTTGAGAATTTATAATTTACTGTGTGTAATCATTTTTAATAGTTATAAATTTTATTAGAGATTAGTAAATTAACATTTATAATATTAAAAGATAATTCTTAATAAAAGAAAAAAAGAAAATATTTATAAAAGAAAAATAAAATAAATATACAATTTATTTTATAATTTCACTTTTAACTTTAAATGTATTTTTTTTTACAATCACACTTTTAATTTTAGATGTTTGTTTATAAAATATAAAATTCATAAAATTAAATTAACATATAGAATAATTGCACAATACCACTTAACTAATCAACAAATAAACATTGAATTTTTTATTTATTTTTTTATATTATAACATTCATAACTTAAACCTTTTATACACAATATCAAGTTAATTATAAAATCATAGAAAATTATTTATAAGAACTTAATTTTTTTAACAATTTAATAAAATATAATATAGTATAAATAAGAAAAATTTAATAAGAATTATAGATAAATTTATGAAATATTGATTTACTTAGAAAAATCAATGGTAAGATTGCAACATTATTCACATTTTTAAACCAACAAATAAACATTGAATTTTTTTATTTTTTTTATATTATAACATTCATAACTTAAACCTTTTATACACAATATCAAGTTAATTATAAAAACATAGAAAATTATTTATAAAAACTTAAATTTTTTAACAATTTAATAAAATATAATATAGTATAAATAAGAAAAATTTAATAAGAATTATAGATAAATTTATGAAATATTGATTTACTTAGAAAAATCAATGGTAAATTTATTTATTATAGATAAATTTACTTACCAATCTATTTTAACCAATGAAGAAAAATTAATTTATAAGCAACTTAATTTTTTTAACAATTTAATAAAATTAATAAGAATTATAGATAAATTTATGAATTATTAATTTATTTATCAAGAAAAAATCAATGGTAAATTTACTTATTATAGATAAATTTACTTACCAATCTATTTCAACCAATCAAGAAAAAATTAATCATTAATGATTGCAACATTATTGGCACATCTTTTAAACTACCAAATAAACATTGAAAACAAATTTATTTTTTATATTATAACATTCATAAGTGAAACCTTTTTATACACTATGTGCCAAAGTTAATTATAAAAACACATAAAATTATTTCTAACCAACTTAATTTTTTTTAATAGTTTAATAAAATAGAATTTAAATTTAAATATAAATGATATAGAGTTTAGATTTGTTATATCTCTCATATATCAACATAGGTAAATTTGAAAATATTTTAAATTATATAATTTCGAAACAAAATAAATGAATTTGTAGAAGATTATTTTTATGAAAGTGATAGAATCTAACCCCAATACTAACACTAATTATAAGTCTAACCATAACCCCAACCCTAAAAAAAACATTAATTAACTTCAAACCTAACTCTAATTTTTTCCAACCCTAAACATAATTATGATTCTAAAATTAACATTAATAACACTCTAATTAAACCATAACCCTAACCCTAAAACTAACCCCTGCCTCAATTGAACCATAACACTAACCCCAAGCTTTATTATAGAACCTTAATCTTTACCCCAACCCCAACCCCAATCCTAATTTTGCCCTATACCTAATTTTAATTAAAGTCTAACCCTAATTGAACCTTTTAAACTAACAAATAAACATTGAAAACAATTTATTTTTTATATTACAACATTCATAACTTAAAATTATAAGAACACATAAAATTATTTATAAGCAACTTAATTTTTTTTAACAATTTAATAAAATATAATTTAAATTTAACTATAAATGGTATAGAGTTTATATTTGTTATATCTCTCATATATCAATGTAGGTAAATTTGAAAATATTTTAAATTATATAATTTCAAAACAAAATGAATGAATTTATAGAGGATTATTTTTAGTAAAGTGATAGAATCTAATCCCAATACTAACACTAATTGTAAGTCTAACCATAACCCCAACCCTAAAACTAACACTAATTAACTTCAAACCTAACTCTAATTTTATATCCAACCCTAAACATAACTATGATTCTAAAACTAACATTATTGAAACCCTAATTGAGCCATAACATTAATAAAACTAACATTATTGGCACATCTTTTATATTAACAAATAAACATTGAAAACAAATTTATTTTTTATATTATAACATTCATAACTTAAACCTTTTATACACAATGTCAAGTTAATTATAAGACACATAAAATTATTTATTAGCAACTTAAAGTTTTTAACAATTTAATAAAATAAGAAAAATTTAATAAGAATTATAGATAAATTTATGAAATATTGATTTACTTATCACTAAAAAATAATAATAAGGGTTCATTCACTAACTTCACTAATGTTCATTCACTAACTTCTCTAATGTTCATTCAATAAGGGTTTAATTAGGGTTAGGGTTAAGTTACGGTTTGGGTTAGAGTTAGGGTTCAATTAAGATAAGGAATATTATCTGTTTAGTGTTAGTGTTCAATTATAGTTATCTAGGGTTATGATACAATTAGGATTAGGTTTCTATTAAGGTTAGGAATTAATTAGGATTAGGGTTCAATTAGCATTTAATTAGGGTTAGGTTTCAATTACAACTACGATTAGGATGAGCATTTAATTAGTGTTGAATTATGGTTAGAATAAGAATTTAATTAGCTTGCAATAGATGCCTCCATAATGATAACTCTAGGCATATTATATATATATTAATATTTAATATATGTATGCTTCAATTTGGGTTAAGGTTCAATTGATTAAAAATAGGTGTCTTGAGAAGGATATCTCTTAGCATACTTTACATATATTTGTTAAATATAGGTATGCTAGTTATATAACATTTTTATTACTTATGTATATTTATTTTCATCAAATAAATCACATTTTACTTAATTTTAATTTAAAAAATATTAATGTTATATTTTAATGAGAAATTAATTATTTTTTAAGTTGTATATACTAGTATTTATAATACTATATATATATTATAAATTATAATATATATATTATTGTATTATATTAATATTATATACTGCAAATATATAAAATATATACTATCAATTATAGACTATTATTTATATGTTTACATTTATATTAGATAGTTTTTTATTTTTATTTGTAAACACAACCAAAGGTTGCAAAATATATATTAATTAAAAAAAAGAGAGTTACATCATAGTAGCTAGGCAAGAAGTTTGCATCAAAATCTCACCATAACCAAAATACATATTCACAACATTATCTCTATCAAAGCAAAATGTATTAGGGGAGAGGGGCCTATAGTGGAGCAGGGTCTAATAGTGGGGATAGAAGTATTCAACAGTGGGTCCCATAGTAGAGCATCTTAATATCCAATTGCAAAACACTTTTTATCCATAAAATACACAAACTGACAAATCATGTGATGCCACATTAGTGCACCAATAAAACATGACTTAGTGCACCACTATTAGTCTCACTTGTTTTTTGGCCCTTTTTGGATACCTCAAAAAGCATGTTGATGTCGCATTATATTTGATGATGTGACCCTAAAACGAATATAGAAGCACTTGAGTTACCAAATAAAATGTTGTACAAAATTGGGATTGATTTGAAATTTTCACATAGAATTTTGAAAAACACGAAATTAAGGTGCTCCACTATGAACCCCTCTCCCCTATCAGAAAGAAAGCAAAACCCCTAGAATCAGTCAATATCGTCATAGAAGCCACCACCTTCCACCACAGCAGCAAGCAATGTCCAGTGCCCATTGCAGTCCCTCTGTCTCGATCAAGCCAAGTCGTCTGCAGAGAAAGTCACAACCCAACGGAGCCCACCTTCTATGGCGAGCGAGAGTGGGCATCTGCATTCATAATGAATGGTTGTCGTTCCACGTTGATCCCTTGCTGCAGCATGTGTACCATGTCATCCGCCCAAGGAATGCCTACTCCAAGCTCGTCCATGGTGACAATATCCAGGTCATCTTTGATAACGGTTGCCTTGAACACTTCACATAGCAAGAGCAAGCATTGAACCTTCGCAGTCCCTAAATCTATCAGTGTCGCCAGGAAAAAAAGATGAGATGTTGGAGTTCACCCGGTGCCAATTAGCGGAGACAGAAAAGTCTCTCCCACTCACCATTCTGACTGCTTCAATGCACAATACATCCTTCACAGGGCAAAGCTTCTTGAGGCGTCTATCTGTTATAAAGCCCAAGAAAGCCATTTGGTGTCTGGAACAACGCAGCCTAATTGGGGCCCTCATTTCTGAACTGTGTAACCCAAAATCCTTCATCCCAAGCTTAAATAAAATCTGTAATAACATCGCATGAGTTGTCAACTTTGATGTGCAGCAGTCCATACGCGTGAGGCAATACATGGCCATTAACAGACATCGTTGTTAGGACACACATTTATGAAAATGGTACATACCAATCTAGATCCAAGTTATGCAAACACAAACTGTATTAAGATTTAATGGTCTTATGTCATTCTGCTGTGCGCTCACATTGCCTCAAACTCTTATCAGTACCGACGAATAAGTGTCTTTGTCCTCAAAGCAGCTTTGCAAGTCGTCGCACGCATCCAGTGGTGCCATAATGGGGGCGTCGTCAATTCCACTCTCTGGTGTCATATTACCCATGTGCCAGATCTATACAATGTTGGCATAGACATGTGGGCCCTTTTCACACATGAACAACATTTATATTATAATATTATATATTATAAGTTTATAAAATATATGTTATAAACTATTATTTATATATTTATAAATTCTAATATTATATTAACATTTATTAATATAATATTTATAACCTAAATATATAAATATAATCTAAAATAAAAATATATATAATACTAAATAATACTAAAAAAATAAAAATGATTTGATTGTTTAAAACTCCTATCTCCCCTACGAGAAAACAGTTGGCTGCAGTAAAAAATATGACAAGGATGTGATTGCAGTTAACACGGAGAAAACAGAGTTGCATGGTGGGGCTCACATTAAGCGTCAACCTTTAGTGTGTGCTCTTTTAAGTCCGGCCATGAAATATATGTCATCTAAGTCTATTGCATGATAAAATCAGAACTAACAATTGCAGTTGGGGTCAAATCCTTAATCCATGATATCCTAATGTTAATATTCATGATTACCGTTCTTTGTCAAAAACAAGTATATAATATCCCATAAAACGATTCTTATCATAATTCAGGTCAAAAGGTCCTTAAAATACACTCTAATCAATTATTAATCAGCCAGTATTATAATTGAATCAGAAGCATTGATAATGAATACATGGTGTATTTGAATATAAGAATAGGATCGTCGAAGGATTAAAAGTTTAAACTTTTAAATACCATCAAATTTGTTTGGTGACTGGATACAAAACAAGTATCAAATGGACAACCTGAAACAGCAAACGGTTTTTTATAACTATCTTGCAGATCAATCAATAACGCCCGGTAAATCCAAACAAACAGAATACAAAGTCCGAGTAGCCTACCCCAATTGGAAGGAAGTGTCTGAAACCTCATTGTGTTGAATACTTGTTTTGTGTTGAGTGTAAGAATTATGTATGCCTTCAGATGACTGAGAATGATCACGAGCTTCCGAAGGCTCAATCAACAAGAATTCCAATGTAGTGTTATTCTCGAAATTCGAGCGCTGTTTCAACTGCTCAACCTACAGACACACCTTTCTTTTAATCAATCAGAAGAAATGCAATGCAGAGCAATGAAATATAAATGCCAATTTGACAAAACTTAGCTACCACCTCGAGGCGAAGTCTAGCATTCTCCTCCTCAATTTGCTTTCCCTGCTTACACCAAATATTTTTTTTTCTTCTGAGATAAAAGGCAATGGTTTGAATTACAAAGAACCTTTTTCAAAATTCCATTGTTAAGTATCAGTTGCTGATATTCCATCTTGGACGAAATAAATCACCATCAAGAAAAATGTGTTTAAACACACAAATAGTTTGTCAGATATGATATTACATGTCCTTTTACTTGTCAAAGTTCAGATGTCTTTTCATATTACTTGTGTGTTTAATGTGTATTTTAACATTGAATATGGCATCTAACCCTCATTCTATATATTCCACAACGTTACAGGGATGGGGATGGCAAGACGTTAGTCTCAGGGTCATTTTTGGTGGACAGTGGCATGACAGTTAAAATATATAGAAAAAAAAAGATAGTCAAATTTCTACAATAATATAACACGTTCAAAAAAATTGATTGTCTGCACTTCTCAGAGAATTCCACTGTATCAGACCATGGCCAATGCATCTTTAATCTCTTTGGCAACTGAATAACAGCTCTAATATCATATCAAGAATTTTAAAGTTTGAGACTTTTCTGAGCAATAAAATTAGAAATCCAAATTATTACTGTTAGTGTTAACTGTCATATAACTTATATAACTTATATGAATAGCTATGAATCTGAATCATGCTGTCATGATTAATTTAGTTGTTGTTATACTGTTGCAATGATATATTTAATATTGCTACTGTTATAGTTCTGTGATGTTATACCGTTGTTCTAATGCTGTCATGATATATTTAAGATTTTTTATTTAATGTTATGAACGATTTTTTTTTAAAACGTTCAATAAAATGGCTTTGCTATTGAAGACCTTTGGAGGACAGCCGAGGGATGTCTTAGATGTTCCCATTTCCTATTTCTGCAACACGTTTTGGAAATGTTTGAACTATTTTGAAAACCAAACATCCCCTTCCATCCCATGAAACATTGAAAATGGCATTTACCTCTCATCCTCTATATATGTTCAAGTTTGGTTCAAGATTGAAATTTAGCTGTGTTCCATATATATATAAATTAGTGGACAGCAATATAACACTGTTAAAATGATGTTGCATGATGTCTGTAGAAGATTTTATGCCAACCACGTTCCAAAAAAAATTGTTTGCACCTTTAATCTCTTTTGCAACTGGCATTAATAACTGACTTTAATACCATATAAAGAATTTTGAAGTTTGAGATATTTAACAATAAAATCAGAAATCGAAATTATTACTGTTAATGTTAGCTGTCATATAACTTATATCATTTAGCTATGAATCTAAATCATTCACCTCCTTCTTTCTTTCTCTCCAACTTTATAGTATATAATAATTATTTATCCAAAAATGATATTGTACATGATACTGCTTTATCTAAATATTACGATGAGTTCTTTAAACAAAATTAAGTGTTTTGTTAATTTATTTCAAATTGATGATATTCTTCCTACTTTCTATTTCCCATCCTGTAGTTCTATAGAGCTTGTTAATGAAACTTCTACTTTCGTACTATCATAAATAATGTTCAAAATTAACAAGAAGCTATTATTGATCAATTTTAAATAAATCTAATGCATGTTCATATTTCCTCTTATACTAGTGGTTCTCTACAACATTATATTCCTCCTAATTCTCTAATTTCACCTACATTTTTTAATGATGAATAGCCTCTTTTACATGTAAAGTATTAAATTGCCTCTATTTGTCAATTTTTTTTATGATGAGCATTCTCCATTCACTTTTCCTTATACTTTAAAAGGAGATTCTTGTAGTTGGTTTAATTCATGTAACAAAATATAATAAATATATTTCTTGTTCAATTTACACATTTAAAGAAAACAAATGCTTCCTTCTATCGTAAAAATATATTTATCCATCCTTTTCTCCTTCTTGCAACCGTGTTTAAGTAATTAAACATATGCTTAAAGTTCTTAATGGAATATGTATAATTTACCAAAACCTATGCATGCCTCCCTCATTTCTTAATTTCAAAAATCCAATTCCCAAATCATTTTCATACTTCTAGGACTCTCCATCCTAATGTTTTTATATGCACAAAAATCACCCCTCCTCCTCAATTGGTTAACATAGAAGTAGTAGTACTAGGTCTTCTTCCTCCTCCCACCTCTCCCATCTCTTTTTCTCCTCCTATTGTCACATAACATTATTTTCTATATTGTATGTATGACTCACAAAATGATAAACTTCTCCTAAACATTGTCACACACTTTATAAGGCCCTATTGAACAACTCTATCTAATCTAAGGGAAAGTGCACAAAGATGGGGGACTAGAAAGGGGTCTTAAGTGGCCACTTTTTTTTTGAAATAAGGAAAGACTGACCTTGGGTGAGAAATTGAAGATATTTATACTAAAAAATTTGAATATGCAATGAAAACAAGAGTCATAGTGCTCCAAATCTACTTTTTAAACTACATTTAAAAAAAAAAGGTAGAGATTAAGAGGTTTAAAAAGGGTGGCCACACAAAGTGGTTCTATTTTTTTCAAAACAACATAACACAACATCTAGTGTGGCCCTCCTAAAATGTTTCTTTTTTTGTATTTCAAAAATCACTTCAGTGAGAAATTAACCAACACCATGTAGTTTATGCGCAATTTTTCTACTAATTGTCAAAGTGGACATATCCTAAAAAACACAAAATTGAGTGTGCTCCCCTCTAAAATTTTTGAAAGCTAATTGAAAATCAATCTTTTTAATATGTGGAGAATGGAGTCTAGTTTCTAAAAGTGTAATTTATTTGAAATTTTGAACGGCGGTTAAAAAATAAAGTCAAAAATACCACACATTGGTTTTTGACAAAAAAAAGACACTAACAAAAGAAATTATAGATATGAAAACCTTAACATACTCAAATGTGAAAAAAGTTACATGGTTAGATAGCTAAGAGAGCTTAACATTATCATGGTATTTTTTGACTTGACATTGAAACACATGCAAACCTGATGGGGAACACGCTCGAGATTATGTCATTTTTTTTGCTATTTGCAAAAACAAGCCTTTGGACATTAAAAATTCACTCCAAACCTTTGTGTTGGAAGCTCAAGGAAAAACCTAAGCCAAAGGCTTGGAAATCTCCAAAGAAAACAATATTGTGTTATTGTTTGATTTGGAAATTTCTCTTTCTCTTTCTTATACTTTAAGTTATATTTCATCATATAATTTCAAGATGTTTGAGAATGGCTTCAGATCTCTAGGAGTTATATTATAGATTATAGGTCTTGGAAGATCTTATAATTTTTTAGACTTAGTCAATTTTTTGTAATCAATGGGTCACTCTCTCTCTCCCTCTCTAATTCTATCTCACCTCTCTCTCCCTCCTTCCTTCCCTCTCTACTTCTCACTATCTCCCCTCTCCATCTCTCTCTACCTACCACTCTCTCCCTCAATCCCTACTAGCCTCTCTCTCTCACACCTCTCCCTCCCTACCTCTCACTCCCTCACTCCCTTCTTCCCTCTCTCTACCTACCTCTCCCTCCCTCTCTTCCAACCTCCCGAGCTCTCTCTACTTTCTCTCTCTCTCTCTCTCTCTCTCTCTCTCTCTCTCCCTCCTTACCCACCTCTTACTCCCTCCCTCCTTCCCTCTCTACTTCTTTGTATCTCCCATCTCCCTCTCTCTCCATCTCTACTTCTCTCTATCTGTACTTTCCATCCCTCCATCAATCTCTCTCCCTCTTTATGTAGGAAGAGGTAAGTAGAAAGAGAAATAGTGAGAAATATAAGGAGAGGTATGGAAGGAGGAAGAGGTAGGTAGAGAGAGAGGGGAGATAGAGAGTAGATAGGGAAAGGGGGATTTTGGTAGGGAAAGAGAGAGAGGGAAGGATAGGTAGTTAGAGAGAGGAGAGGAGTGATATAGAGAAGTAGAGAGAGGAGGGAGGGATGGAGAGAGAGAGGTAAGATAAAGGGAAGTAGAGAGGGAAGGAGAGAGCGAGAGAGAGATGGGAGGTAGGGAAGGACAAGATAGAGAGGAATAGGTGATACGATAGTAAAAGGAAAGAGAGAGTGAGAGGGAGAGAGAAGGTGGAGGAAGTGAGGGAGAGGTAGAAAGGGATGGGTGAGATGGAGAGAAGAAAGGAAAGGTTGTATGAAGAGAGAGAGAGAGAGAGAGAGAGAGAGAGAGAGAGAGAGAGGTGTTGAACAAAGGTTGAAATTTATGTTAAAGAATATCTAAATATATGATTAGAGATGGCACTATCTTTTCATGAATTTAGTGTAAACCAAATGGAGTTGTTTTATCATACCTTTTTATGTTGGTAATTGTATTGTCATATCATTTTGAGATGCAAAGATTAGCAAAAATTATATATGTTACTAGCTATATTGAGTGTATGTGGTTTGGAATTATGTTGTATATCAAGAGTTATGTGTATACTTACAAAATCATGCATTCATCTATTCACTATGATAGAAGTAATCCAAAAGGTTGTACTAAAATGTTGTAGTTTAGTGTTGGATCACTATTTCTTAGGTCTCCTTTCTGGAGTTGTTGTTGGCTCTATGATTTGAGAGGAGAATATGTCTACACATGTTCTATCATTCCTAAGTTTTCAGAGGATATGTTTAGAATGTAAAAAGGTTGAAATGACAGAAGGTTCTTTGTACCTTTTTTTCAACCTCTTGGTGTTTGAGACTGGTGCAGTAATGGATAGTAGCATGTATGGTATTCAAATCTAGTGTGTGGTGTCATGTTAGGACCTAGTTAAGGTTCCTATGGAAGAACATGACATTAAGTTATTTTGGTGGCAATGAATTTGATTTAGGATCAACTTGTTACACATTTTATGGAATTTAAATTTAGATTCGCCCTATGTCATCTTGGTTATTTGCAGACCCTTGGCCAACATAGAAGAGTGTTAATGCACTTTTATGTATATATTCCTCAATTATGCTAATGCACAATGTGAAGTATAATAAAAAAGAGGGTGGTTATTATACAAGTAGATGATTGTGAAGGTAGATTTATTCAAGCAGAGTTGCATCCCAAAGTGTGTTTCATTATCAGAAGATCACAATGATTGTAGAAGAGTGTCTGTAGCTAGTTCAAAATTTTATGAGATGTATTCAACTGCAATTGAAGGTCCACAAGCTTTATCTATGTAATTCAATAGGACCGATGTTCTACCTATTGTAGTGATCTATGGTGGGGATTGGTGTCTCAAGTAGGTTGGTGCCTACAAATACAATTGGGGTTTGGTGTTTCCAATAGGTTGGTGCCTACAGATACAATTGGGAATTTGTGTCTCCAATAGGTTGGTGCCTACTTCATATTATAAAATTTACTTGTATGTTCTTTCTTTGTGAGTGGTGGAACCTTCAAAGTTTTCATGTTCCGCTAGTCTAAAATATCTTTATTTGGGTGGCTTCTTGGTCTCAAATGAAATAAGGGTTTAGGGTTTTATTCTATATTGTGGGTTTCTACTTAGTATATTTCCTCTCTTTCATAATTCTCGTTCTTTGATCTAATCCTTCATTGACTTGCTATAGTTGGTTCCAAGTTTACTTAGTTATGTCTCAAGTATTTGAGTTCATTCGGTTAACCAACCCCTTGTGCTTAGAGTTCCCTATTTACCCATCGCATAATATTTGCATATTACTTTGGTTTGGGGATTTATATATTTTATATGGTTGAAAATTTGGATTTGTTTGGCCTTTACATCCTTTGCAAAAAATAGTCTTGAGTCCTTCTATGTCCTTATGCGTCATTGTACCTAGTTGGTCCCCCTTTTAAAACAACTTGCGAGCACATGCTAATTGTCCTCACTTAAGTTCTTGCTTACTGTTTAGCATATCGCCTATTGTAGATTCCTTCATTACCATTTATTTTCAATTAGTGATGAGCGACGAACCTTTCCCTTTGTATCACTAGTCACAGATGGGTGTCAGACCTTGAGTTCCCTATTAGCGATGCACAATATGAAGGATTTCCTTCCTATCACTAGTTGCTTGTCTATCACTGATCGTTCAAGTGCTTCAAGTTTTAAATTAGCGATGTGTGACAACCTTATTACCCTTTGCATTTACTATTTCATTGTGTATCATGGATTGTTGCTCACTTATCTTTTCTATATCAACAATGAGCGTTGAAGTCTATGGTTCCACTATTTCATCATTAATTTGAATACTACTAAGGGTGACACTTTATTGACCCTTGATCTTGTAATGTGGACACGTGGCCAAATCTTGAACTATCACCACTTTTCTTTCATCGCTGATGTGATTCAGCTATTAGGATGTGGATTCGCGATGAGCGATGGGAAATAAATAAAGTCAAAGGAGGACCTAGATCTAATGACTAATACCTTATCTCAGATGTTGTTTGTATCGCTAATAGGATACACAAAGGAAAAGGAGAATTAGAGATGAGCATTGGACTGTTTATTCTAGTGCCCATCGTGCTACCTTAAACCATGACAGTTACAAATGGAGGTCTAAGGAACATATCAATGTTGAGTGATGGGATATTCGATGGAATATTTTGGGCCTCATCACCAGGGCTTAAAGCATCACAAATTTCTCCAAGGGAACATGAAACAAAGTAGTGATGAGTGATGGCTTCCAATGTAAAAGGTGATAAAAGATAAAAGGGTTGACATGGCAACATTAGTGGATATCGCTAAAAGAAAAAATAGAAAGTGTGAGGATGAAGGAGAGCCATGGATGGAGTTTTAAATATAAATGATAAATGACCAAAACTTGAAGTTAAACGACTAGGTGTCAGTTCACTCATGCAAAATTTATTTCACCTACATTAATGGTGAATATGCTCCATTCCTTGGCTATAAAGAAGGTTGTTGGGTCATTTGTCCTCATAATTATAACCATTCAGAATTAGAAGAATTAGTCAAGTTTGAGAAAAAGGCATGAAGAACTCAGGAAAAGAGTTGCAAAGACATTGAAGACTAGATTTTTCCTGGGTAAGCAATTAATCACACCCCTCTATGTCAATTGTGTTTGAATTAAGTTGGTTTAGGGAGTTAGGGAAGAATTCTAAAAGCTTTAGCTGCTTAGTGTTTGCAAGGGTTTGGATATTGTGAAAATTTGCTTAGGTTGGTAAGAATTGTACAGGAATTGGGAGTGTTTTTGTTCTACAAATTTGTTTCTTGAGAGCATAAACTAGTAAGCCCTTTCATAAATTGAAATTTATAAAACCCTAGCTATAAACAATGAGTCAGCCTAGTGAGTCCTTGGGGATTGCAAGTAAACCCAAACAAAAGAATCCTAAGGTTGCTAAACCTAGGTTAGAATCTTCAAAGAAGTCTACAAAATCAAAGGGAGAAAAGAGAAATCTTGCTAGATTCATGGAAGGTGAATCTAAAGATATTAATGAGGGAGGAACACAAATTCAAAAAAGACCCACAAGGAAGGTTGTCATGACTAGTAGATTGATTGAAAATGATACTAGAATTGCAGAGGTCCCTCTGCCTCAAAGTGGTTGGGAATTATTCGTATATACCTTCACCAGGAAATATGCAAACATCCAGCCCATCACGTATGGGGTTTCAACCTTGGGAGGGTAGTGGTGCCAAATGTACATTTGTGGAAGTTGATGTACTGTTGGAGCTGGCAAAGCACTATGATGTTGCAAACAAAATAATAAAAAATGAAAATGGAACTTCACTCCTTGAGGTAACTAGTGATAATATTGTGGAGGTGTTCAACTTGAACCCTAACTACACTATTAGCATCAATTTTACTGATTTGTGCAATGAGTATGAACAAAACAAGTATGGATATAGAATACACGTGCTTGCTAGGAACATGGAGGATGATAAAGGGGTTTTGGTACTAGAACCTTTTCATTGTGAGGAATTTGCAAATTACTTCAAGAATAGCTATTAATGCTTGGATCAAGTTTTGGCTCACAGGTTTGATGCAAGGATATAAACTACCTTGTTGGTAATGATCATTGATATTCAAAATTAGAATTTCAATAGGTGATTGATTATGCAGTGTATATTGTGGAAAAGATGTATAAGGGGTTAATTAGTTTAAAGGATGGTAGTTCCCCATTATCTTTCCCACACCATTCTTTATTGATACATATGCTTCTTTATGTAGGACAGGAAAAATGGAAAAAAACAAATTAAGCTAAGGCAAAAGGATGATGAAGGAAATGATTTGATTGTCCAAATGTGGACTCACATCTAGGACCAAAATTGTCCCCATTTAAATTATTTTGCTTTCTGTAATGTGGTGAGATTTGGTATCTTGGAGAGTATGGGAATTTCCCCTCTCTATATATAATTTTAAAAGTCATCAGAGAGATTATGTGCCCCCATGAGCTCGTAGAAGGATCAACAACAACTCACAATTGGGTGACTAGTTTTTTCACTCCCACTATACTCTGATAAGGGCCTATGGAGCTAAAGTGGGACCTCATTGCCTACCACTGTATGATTCTAATAGGTTGAATTCATGGAGATTATGTGGTAGCTGCATTTCATGGATAAGGAGCAATTTAGGACTCTTAGGAAGGGTTTACAAATAACCCCACAGTGTACTTTTTCTTATTTCAAGGCTACTACAAAGGAAGGATATGAGAAGTTTGGAATAATGTTGAATAACCTTAGGTTACCAATTGATGATGTCAGGAATTATGACCCTGAGGGATTTGTAAATGAGTTGAAGAGAAAGAAAGGCTTGTCTAGGTTTTCTCATAATTTTTTGTATACTAATGATGTGATTAGAAATTTGACAACTGATGGGGAAGTCACTTCAAGAAAGAAGGAATGGACTGTTATTTGTGACATTGAAGAGGATATAATGAAGAGGAATGCATTTTATGTAATTCCATATGATGAGATTTAGGACCCTTATGAAAGGGCTATGACAAAATTGAAGGATTTCTAAAGTGGTGAGTTCAAGGTATAGGTCAAGGAGGCTATTGAAAAGGCAAAAGACTTTTTGGAGGAGCAACATGAGGCTATGGACATTCTAGAACAACCTTCGGAGGTTGAGGGATGGGATATTGAAATAATTGGAGAATAGAAATCTGCAGAGCATATATCTGATGATGAGGAGGTGGAGATGGGATTCCCTTCCCCTAAAATAAATGATGCTCTTGACCCATTTGTTCCCCAAGATAGAATTGTCAAGGTGGAGTATGATGAAGAAATTGATGATGATCCTCATATCAAGGCTTGTGATGAGTTTCTTGCTGATGGGGCCTTTGTATAGACTAAGGAATTTAAAAAATTCATCATCCAGTAAGGAATCCAAGACATAAAGAAGAGAATTGAAGAGGTTAAGGCTAGTGTGGACTCTTCTCGACAAGAGGATGTGGAGAAGGCAGAAGAGGAGAAGATCATGGTTGAGATATCAGTAATTGCTCCTATTGAGGCCAGGAAAATTGTCAAGTAGAGTGGTATGATTTTTCTTCAAGGATGGAACCTCACTATTGCTATTGCACTTGATAAAATAACAAAGGACCTTCAACCCTCTATATCAGAAGAGCATTTTGATAATTGTATCTTTGGATCAAGTTTCAGTCCAAAATTGCATACTCTGGCAATTTGGTCAATAGCTCCCAATACTGGAAAACCTGAGGTTTTCAAGTCTATTGAAGAATTTATTGGTTCAATTGTGGTTAAGATAGCCACTAAAATAACTTCAATCTAGGCTACAATGACCGTGCATGCTACCATGTTGAGTGTCAAACACTGCACAAATATCCCAAAAGAAGTATGATGATTTATTGAATAACTACAACACTCTTTTAGATGAGTGTAATAAGATGAGGGCCACTGCATAAGCAAGCAAATCAATAAGAGCATTGCCTTCCCCCTCTTCATCTTCTTCAAAACTATTAGCTCAAGATAGGGAGAATTTGACACTAAGAATTCAAAGTTTGAAGAAGAAAGTGCAAGTGGAAAAAGATAATGTCAAGAGAGCAAAAGAGGAAACTACAAAGGTTGTTGATGGCATTTTTGATGATGTCTTGAAGCATAGAGTTTCCAAGCTAGTAAACAAATCTTACAATGTTTGGGGAGCATACAAGAGCATCCATGAGGCTCATGAAAGGTATGTGCAAGTTAAAAATGCTTTCTAGAATGAATAGAGAAAATGGAGTGCCAGATTTGGAGCCTTGAAGGAAATGTTGCCTAATATGAAAGATGATCTCGAGGCCCCAACAAATATACCAGATGTGTTAAAAACAAGGAACTTGCTGGGAGGAATTTTAGCATTTCATGGAAATTTAGGAGTGCAACTACATAACAAATTGAAAATGTTTAGAGACATGGAAGGGAATGGAATGCCAAAAATATTAAATGATGAAGGTAGATTGAAAGAATTTTCTACTTGGAAACATGAGTTGGGAGGTATGCTCCCACATTTTAAGGGATCATTTAGCCTTATAGATTACACCATGTTCAACTTTGCAGTTGAACACATGACTGGAATTGAGGTAAGGATGGATGCATTTGTTAAAGAGGCCTACATTTTGATTGATGCTAGGTATAACCTGCAGAACACCAAGGTGCGGGAATTACTGGATAACCAATGGCCCACCGAGGAGGATTATAATACATGGCTCAAAAAATTTACCTATTAAGCCTTAGATGAAGTATTGAAAAATATTATATCCGCTTGGTTATGAATTGATGAGAAAGTGCTGACATGGATGTGGTTTCTACTATTCTTCTTTTATTGCTTTATGTTTTAGTTTCTGCTGACTTGGTTGCATGCGGATTATGTTTTCTCATGAATGGAACGAATATAATGATGAAAGATTCCCTTTGGAGGGTAGGAGTGATCTTCCTCAACAAATGGAAATGAGTTTTGTCTTATATGTTTTCCCCCTCATGGAAATGCAAATATAACTGCTTGGGGATGTTTTACAATTGAAATTGAAATGTATGTCAAATGTAAAATGTGACTGTAAGTGTAATTTGGCCCAAAGCTTGTTGCTCCCTTGTTATTATAAAAGGGAATTCAAGGCTATTTGCATGGGTCTTTGGTTGGTTAAGCATTCAAAATCATGTAATGAGTTTTGTAATTCAAGCATAAAGGAATAGAATAGTATTTTTGAGTCTATAATAGACATAATGGTTTTACAATAGTGACAACATCTTAATGAGAAATTGCAAATTCTGGAATAGTTTCTCTCCTTGTGTATTTTTTCATATGGATTATTAATAAAATGATCAAGAATCCTTTTATTGGTCTTCAATTGCTTGGTTGAATCTATGGTTTCATCTATGATTTAACTGAAGGAGTTAGTTAAAATGCTTTGATGAGATCATAGGTTTATGTAATTAAGTATAATGATTTGATAAGAAGTTTTTATTCTAGGAAATATTGAATTGTTTTATTGTAAAGCAATATCACAATGGTCTATGAATGTTTAGCTTAATCACTATTGTATTATAGTTTATTCCATATTAGAATTCGTTGCCCATGGATAAAGCATTGATCTATTATTTTGGTTATCTCTAATGTAATTGAGACAACCTTACCTACCAAAGAACACAATCTTAATGAAAACCATTCATATACCTTTAGTTGCTCTTAGGCTTCATGATAAATTACCCATTCCTTGCTTTAGATGGTTATTTGTTAGGGAATTAGCCAAATTCTCAAAGGATTACATATAACTTGCATTCTATAGGAATGTACCTTTTATTTGCAATGTATGTGGTAAATGGCACAAGAGTATCATTAAGTGCATTGTAAGGATCAACCTCTTGGGTCTTGCAAAGCTCGAGCTGCAAAGGGAAATCCTAGCAAATTTTCACTTAGTTGTTGGCCAATCCTCACCATTGTCGATCATGGAATTATGGAAAATTCATAGGAAATCGTTGAGATTAAGTTTGGTTCTTAAGAAATATCCAATAGATTGGTGACTCTGCTAGGAACAATGCTAGTCAAATATCTCTAGGTAAGATTTGGTACAGTCAAAGTCAAATATTCTCATGGTTTTTCACTATTTGGAGAACAATTTACACAAATTCTCATCAATAGTTCAAGTCCAGTTTTATGCGTCAAGTTGTGGTTCCATTTTCTATTTCATGTAAGGTTATGTTCAAAGTTCTCTTTGAGATTGTGAGTGCATCTCCAAAGCATAATGAAATTTTATTTCCCAGTATTGTGGGTGGCGACTCTGAAGTCTCTTTTTCCAGTGCAAGGTTAAATACTCAAAGAAGGAAGGCGAAGAACTCTAAGAAGAAATTTGACACCATGAGAAGAATCAAAAGCTATAGGAAGAAACATCATGAGTAGAAGTTGGAGTCCAAGACATGAAAGGAAAAACAACCAACATGCAAAGAAAATAATTTTGAATCGAGTAAGTTTAACGAAAATCCTGCTAATGCATCTCCCATTTAAAATGATAATATGCATAATGAGAGGGCCCATGAAAAGGCACATGAATTTGGTGTGCCTGATACCAATGAGGAAGGTTTTCCCACTAATTAAATCCATGATGATCACCATGAAATGTCAAGGAAAGAAGAGAGGTGGGAATTTTGGGAAAAGGATAAAATATTCCCAACCAGAAGTGGATCCCTTGGTAGTAAATCAGTGTTTAATGATGGTAAGTTCAAACCAAGGGGTAAATCCCATAGTATAGCCTCACATCATTCCCCTGAGAGAGAACCAACCAATCTTACCTTTTACACTCCTAAACCCAGTGAGTCTGAAGATGTCCTAGAAGATGAAGATGGCATAGATAAGGATATGCAAGCATTAAAGGAAGAAGAACTTAGACTCAAGGAGTTAGAGGAGATACAAGCAAAGGAAAGAGAGGAGAGAATCAAAGCTAAAATGCTAGAAAGAGATGCCCGAAGGAAAAGGATTGAGAAGATGAAACAAATGGTGAAGGAGTAACCAATTCCTGAAGCTCCTCCTAAAACTACTAGTAAGACAATTCCCAATCCTCCTAAGGTAACCATTCCTATGGGGACATCTGCAGAAAATACTTATACCACCTTTGTTATAGCTACTAACATCTTAGATCCTTCTACTAATGCTAAGAAGTCATAGCCAGTACATTATGGAAAGAAGCATATAGGCCAACCCAAGAAAACCATCCCAACTAGAGGCATGAATACTAATACAAGTACAAACACTTCATCTATTAATGCATCCACCAAAGATGCTAAGACCAATTTGATTTCATCAAATACACCTCCTAACCCTAAAATTTTGAGGTTGCAGCAAGAGTTAAATAAAATGGAGATTGAGGCTGCAAATGTAGAGACAAAAAGGAAGATTTCATTCATTAAGTTCTCTATCCTTGATCCAGTAGCTTCAAGCTTTTGTCACACTAATTTTGATCCATATAAGACCAAGTCATATGGACATAAATTCCTAGTGGAAGTGGTGATGGAGATCAGGGCGGTGGAGGTGGAGGTAACTAGGAGAATAAGAATACCTACTCTAAAGATGGAGAAGGAAGTGGTGGTGGTGGAAACAAAAGTGGAGGTGGTGAAAATGGTGGGGGTGGAAATGGAAAAGGTAATAACCAATTTGGTGGTCAAGAATACAATGAGCCTCAAAAAAATCATAGAGATCGAATTACCAAGAGGCCAATGCAAGTGGATAGGTACCAACAATTATGCTTTATTGTGAATCCTAGTTATCCAAATTAGTTCCCTAAGGACATAAGGTCAGCCTTGGTTAAGTTATCTAGTAACAACGCTATAAGTGGTGAGGATCACCTGAAAGCATTTGCAAATGTGATGGATGACTTTGAAGTGGAGGTTGGAGAGGTGTTGATGAAGATTTTCATGCAATCACTCACTAAGGATGCTAAAGAATGGTATAGAGGTCTACTAGCTGAAAGTATTGGTTCATGGGAAGAGTTTAAGAGGCTATTTAGAGAACAATACAGTGATAAGACTAATTCAAGGTTCCTCTTGAATCAATTTAACAATTTATCTAAAGGTTCAAATGAGGTAGTTGTTGATTTCAATGTAAGGTTTCAAAAGGCCATGAACAAACTACCTCCTCATTTGAGGTGCAATGATAATGTATGCTTCATAAACTATTGTAACACATTTGATGCAAAAATGAGCTATCTTTTGTTGGATAAGAATCCTCAAACATTAAGAGAAGCTTTCAAGATGGAAATCCACATTGAAAATATCAGAAGAGCAACTAGTAAGGTTGGGAGAAGAGAAGATGTCAAGATCATGAAGAATCCAATAAAGGAAGATAAACACTTTGGAGCAAAAGGGTCTACACTTCAAGACAAGATTGATAATGTTGCAAGTTCTATGAAGGATATTATTTATAGGCTTGCAAGGCAAGAGAAGGGGCTTACAAATGAAAAGCCAATTTTTTAGAAGAATGAGAGACCTCCTCGGTTGTAGGACCATCCCTATAATAACAATTGGCAATAATGGAAAGCTAATTTAGAACAATCAAAAGAACACACAAGGTGAAGTTCCTCCTAATCCATTGTAGAAGAATTCAGTCAATATTGGTGATGAAACACCATGGTGTGTTGTCTGCCAGTTGCCACATGCTTCTCAAAAATGTTCAATAGTGAGGCATTTTGAAGAAGAACAAACTTAGTAGGATGACTATGATCCAATGGAAGAAAATGATGTTGAAGTACATGTGATTATTTATAGATTAGACTTTGCTGATGAATAGTGTTCTTCAAAAGAGGATTCAAATGAAGTTGATGTTGATTGCTAGAGGTAGAAATCATATTCCTATCATCAACAAATATTCCTTGATGAGGATGAAGAGTTTAAGGATAATATATGTGCTATGGAGACAAAAGAGATGGATATATCCTTGAGAAGACCTTCTGACAAGGAGTACTAGTAAATGACTGTAGCATTGTTGGAGCAAGCCAAAAATGCTCACAACTTGAGAAGCAGAGTTGTTAATTGTGACCAAAGTAAGCCTGATAACCTATTCATGAAAGAGCAAAGTGCAAAGAAATAGGGGGCTAAGACAGAATAATTGTCCAAGTTTAAGAAAGAAGAGGTCAAAACTAAGGAAATTAAGGGACCTCAGAGTTGGGCCAATAAAGATATTGTAGCCAAGAAGCCTGATGAGGTTGTTTCAATTGTTAAAGTTAAGACTCAAAAGTAATGAGTTAATCAAGAAAAGAAACACATTAAGAAAGAGACTGAGAAGGAATTAGAACTACAAAAGGGTCAAGTTGAAGAACAAAGTGTAGTCCCTTATGAATTTCCAAAGTATAATCCAATTGACATGTTTAAGTTGTTGTCTCAAGTAAAGGTGATTGTTCCATTGATGGAGATGATGAGAATTGATGAACATAAGCAGAAGGCAGTGGCCCTTATCAATGGTGTTGCTAAGGCCTATGAATATGAAAGGGTGTCTACTCATCCTCAAGTGAGTGGGAATCAAGTGTCTGAGGAGGTAATGGAGGGAAGCCTTAGTGAAATCCCTCAAATTTATTTGGGCAATACTATTATAACATGTCCAAATAATATTCATAAATTATATGTAACTCTTATTGTTGATGGTAAGCTCCTAAAGAACTATATGATTGATTTAGGAGCATCATCCAATATCATGCCTGTGGAGATAATAAAGGAGATGGGACTGAAAAAAATTATGCATATGGCAAGTGTTATGTCATGGATTTTAGAGAAATCCCAATTATTGGAGTCTTCAAGGATGTTCCATACAAACACTAGTAGAATTTGGCAAATAAATAACTACATGACCAAAAATTTTAGTCACAACAACTAAATATGACTAAATTCTACTCATTTTTTGCAACACAACTATAAATGACTAATTTGATCATCATAAGTGACTAATTTGATCGTCGAGAAAAAACACAACTAAATAATTAGCCACAAATAAAAATTAGACAATATGATATTAAAGTGGATAATTAAAAAAAAAATTATTTGAGGGAGTGGGTTGTATTATAATATAATATAATAATATATTATATATATATATTATCTAATATTATATTATTATCTAATATTATATTATTATTAATATAATATTATAATATATAATATATATATTTTAGAGCTAGAAAGGAAAAATTGTTGCTCATTCCACATCTATTTATGTCTTTGTCAAAATACAAAAGGAGATATTAAAGAGCTTAGGAGGATATAGGAAGTTGACAGGTGGGAGCAGAGGAATGACATTTACTCGAACAATCGATCTCTCAATCAATCGAGTCATATATAGATAGGGGGAAACTATCTATTCTATAGCCGCACCCAAATATATATCAAAGATTGCCCCAAATAGTGGGAGCAACATAAATCATCAGGTGGTTGGGATCGAGGGACTCTCCAATATCTATCTGGGTACGACTATAGAATGGATAGTTGGCCTCCTATCTATATATGACTCAATTGATTGAGAGATCGATTGTTGGATTAGATGTTGTTCTACTCCCACCTGACAACTTCCTATATCCTCCTAAGTTCCCTGATATCTCCTTTTGTCTTTTGGAAAAGACATAAATAGATGTGGAATGAGTAACAAAAATTCCTTTCTAGCTCCAAAATATATATTATATTATATTATAATATTAAATATATTATAATATTATATTATTATATAATATTAAATACATTAAAATATAAATATAATATTATAATATTAATAATATAATATTATATAATATAAGTATTATATTATATTATTATATAATATTATATAATAATAATATAATATATTAATATAATATAATATTATTATTATATTATTATTATATAATATTTTATAATATATTTTAATAATAATTATTGTGCAATAAGTGGGAGATTTATGAAGTAGAGATTATTTATTTTGGATTCCATTTTGAAATCCGTTTTGGCGGGAAAAAAAACCTAATCATTGTGCCCTAATTTCATTTTAATAAACATACTCTAAAGCCCTCATTGAAACCTTATTTTTATGCTACAGCTCGCTGAATTGGAGAAGTGAAAGGTGAATACCAGCGAGGAAGAGTTTGGAGGAACCAAAACCAATAGCGACAAGGAAAGCAATAAAAAATGGTGGAAAACATTGGATAGGAGCTTGGTCCTAGTTTGTCTTTAATAAACATACTCTAAAACACAAGATAGGAGCTTGGTGAAGGGTCAATCCGTTACTGCTTCTATCCAACTAGAGGGAGAAAGGATAGGATAGGAAGAGGTAAGGACGCAGGTCAAGGTTTTGATCTGGCTCTTCATTCCAACCCTTTAGAGGAGAAGTGAAAGGTAAAGGATCTTGGCCGTAATTTCATTTTAATAATATACTCTAAAACCCTCATTTAGACTTTGGCATGTTTGATACTCAAAGCTATGCAATACATGATTTCAGGAGATTCCACTGAAGGTGATATTTCTTTCAAAGGTTTATATTCAAGAAAATATAAAGTTGTGTAGTCTTTGAGTTCAAGAGATGCAACCAAAGGCCAAATTTGGTTTTAAGGGTTTAATTGCAAGAAATAGTAATACTAGGAACAAATGTGTCCTTATATTTTTTAAATTAGGGTTCTCAATAGAATTCTTATTTAACTTGACTTTTCTTTTAATAGCATATTGTTAGTTGCAAGCTATTAAATTAGATGGTAGAGATCCTTGAATCATATTAACTTGAATATTTTGGTTTTTTGGGTCAAAATGTCTAGATTGAGATCCCATCATCCCACACATGGACTTCTTGTGGGGTGTGAAACTGTTGACATATAGTGGTAACAAGAGAGGGAAATCTAATACAAATTCACTATTTAACAATGCATGTGCTGAGATAGATTTTTTTGAATAAGGAGAAACACATTTTATAGTATTCATTGTGTTGCAGGTGCAGAAATAAAGGTTCTTGACTTTGAAATTCAAATGACACTTTCAAGAAAAGAAATCCATTGATACAGAGTGATTCTTTGTTTCTATTTTTATGCCTTTTTGAATTCTTCAATTCTTCAATAAATGATGTAAAACAGTTAGTGAGACAAGTTGCCAGTGAGGAAAATCATTTATATGTTTTTACTTGCTAGTGAAGCTATAACTAGTGAGTTTTTGCTTTGCCAGTGAGACGATTATTAGTGAAACATTGAATGTTATCAGTGAGGTTTTTATTTTCCAATGAGGCTTAATGAAGTAAATTTTTAGAGTGGTTTTTTCTTCTTGTATAGGGTTTTCCACTCATAAATATTGTGTTGTGGCTCCTCTTGATTTTTGATCTATTCATGTCTTATCAATCATATTTTTTCAATATTTTTTTCATTTCATGGTGCTTCTCTCAAAATTTGACTATCTATGATACTTGAAGTTTATATGCATAAATTGTGAGGATTAATTAAGTTAGATTTGATTTGTAACTTGAATCACTGATTCACCCAAATAAATGACTACCATGACTAAATAAATGACTACCATGACTAAAATAAATAACTACAATGACTAAATAAATGACTACAATGACTAAATAAATGACTACCATGAATAAATAAATGACTACCATGACTAAATAAGTGACCAATTAACAACAATCAATGACTAAATTAACGACTAAATATACTACCAAATCGATCAATCAAAACAACCAATAAATGACTAAAATTGGTTTAGTCATAAATTTGGTCACATTATAAAAGACTGGCAATAAACTACTAATGGTCATGTGACCAAGCTTAGTCATTTCAAATCAGTTTTTAGTAGTTTTTTTAGTCACATATTGTTGTTTCTATACTTATGAGATTAGTTGCTTTTCTTGACAAGAATTTTGTCATGAGCATAGTTGTGGTAAACATCCCACAAAACTATAGCATGTTGTTATCAAGAAAATGGAGTGCCTCTATGGGAGGTAGCATACAATGTGACATGTCCTTTGCAACTTTTCCAATTGAAGGAAAGGACATCAAGCTTGTGAGGGAGCCAAGAGCTCCACATATCATTGAATTTGTGGGAGAAGCAGATAGAATCCATTTTGTAGACACCAACATGGATAATTTCAGGATTGAAGAGTTACAAGAAGAGGAAGAAAAATAAACTACACCTCTAGAGAAATAAGTATTGCAGCAAGCTAACAATGATGACCTATACAATATGTGTTTAGATGGATTTTGTTCGAAAGAGGGAGCTGGTGCAGGGGTCATACTTATTTCTCCTAGTGGTAAGACCTTCAAGTTTTTATTTTAGTTATTATTTACATGTGCAAACAATGTAGCTGACTGTGAAGCCTTACTACTAGGGCTAAAGCTAGCTAAGAAACATGGCATTAAGAATAAGAGTCATTGGAGACTCAAAACTTGTAGTTTCTCAGGTTAGGTTAAAATATGCATCAAAGAATACTTGATTAAGGAAGTATAGAAATGTTGTATGGGACTCAATTGAGTATTTTGATGCATTTGGAATTGATTTGTGTGATGGAAGCTATTATAGAGTGGCATATTTACTTTCCAACTTTTCTCTCTTACCAAATGATATTACATTTGCTAGCATTTCAAAGGTTGAAGTGTAGGTTAGATCCTTAGTTCTTGACAACATCAAGAAATGGAAAGTTTTCAATAATGATGATGATGTATCTTGAAGTTCTTACAGTGTATAGATGAATATGAGGGTCAAGATATTGATTTTGGATCCTTTAAGGAGGAAGTGGATGGTAATGAAACAATATTTGTGAATGAGATTATCCAATTAAAGACTAATAAAATTCCAAAGGGACTGGTAGCATTGGAAAGGGTTTTTGATGGCCCTGATAGAATTAATACTAAGAAAACATCCACTCACAAGGAATATTTGGAAGAAGTGAATTTGGGAATAGAGAATGCTACAAAAATGGTTTATATTGGGAAGAAGATGAAACCTCAAATTAAGGAAACTCTGATTGCTCTGTTGAGAATTATAGAAATGTGTTTGCATGGTCTTATGATGACCTAAAAGCATATGGAGAAAAGTTATTCCAACATGAAATCCATTTGAAGCTAGATGCCAAACCCTTCAGGAAAAAGCAAAGACCAATAAATCCCACATTGCAACCAAAGATGAAAGAAGAACTTGTGAAATTAAGGGATGTTGGGATCATTAAGCCTATCAAGAATTCAACTTAGGTTTCAAATCTTGTTCCAGTCAAGAAGAAAAATGGTGACATTAGGCTCTATGTTGACTTCAAAAATTTAAATGTATTATCATCAAAGGATAATTATCCTTTGCAAAACATGGAATCCATGTTACAAAAGGTAAGTGGTTATGAGTTGTTATCTATGATGGATGGGGTCTGAAGCTACAATCAAGTGGTGGTCAAGGAATTTGAACAGTACAAAACAACTTTCACAACTCCATGGATGCACTTATGTCTATGTAAAAATTCCATTTGGATTGACAAATGCAAGGGCTACCTTTTAGAGAGCCATGGATTTGGCGTTTGCTGGTTTCATAGATATATTTTTAGTTGTCTTCCAAGATGAATTAACTATATACAACAAAAAGGACTTCAAAAGATCATTGTATGCATCTGGAGAAAGAGTTTAAGAAGGCACTAGAGAATGGAATTGCATTGAATCCAAAAAAGTGTGTGTTTGGGGTAAAGGAGGGCAAGATACTCAGGAATATTGTGTCTAAAGAGGGAATAAGGATCGATCTTGAGAGAGTAGCTTCCATAAACAAAATCCCACAACCAAAGAGTGCTAAAGGAATTCAATAATTCTTTGGTTAGATCAATTTCTTGAGAAGGTTTTTCACTAACTTTGCTGAGATTAGAAGGCCTATTTCAAATATGTTAAAGAAAGGAGAGAAGGTGGTCTAGAGTGAGGAGCCTAATCAAGAATTTAAGAGCATAAAGCAAGCCATCAAGGAGGCTCTAGTGCTAAAATATCCAAATTTATCCAATAAAATGCATATATTTTCTTTTGCATCTTTTCATACTATTGTTGTCGTATTATTACAAAAAAATGATGAGCGCTTTGAGCAACCCATTGCATTTTTTAGTAAGTCTTTGTAGGCTACAAAACTTAAGTATGACATGACTAAGAAGCAAGCATATGCCTTAGTTAAGGCTGTACATTTTTTTATAACATACCTAATTGGAGCTACAGTCATAGCTTTCATGCCAAGTGATGCAGTGAAAGATATCTTCACTCAATAAGAAACCATAGGCAGGAGGTGTAGATGGATCAATAGGATCCAAGAGTTTAATATTGATATCCATATTACTAAGTTGATGAGAGGACAAGGTCTAGCTAAGTTAATGGTTAAAACCAACTTGGAGGCCAACCAAGTGAATCAAGTTGGATGTGTTGACATTGCACCTATAGACTATGACATGCAGACTGGTGGGTGGTATAGAAGGATTTTTCAATATTTGAAAACCATGCAATGTCTTGAGGGTATGGTTCATAATGAGAGAATAACCTTCAAGTTACATGCCATTAAGTATGTCATCATTGATAATGAGCTTTGGTGGAGAAGCCTAGAAAGTGTGTTGCTCAAGTGTGTTGATGGAAAACAAGTGTTATAACTTTTGCAAGAGATGTATAATGGAGTGTGTGGTGGCCACTACATGGCTAAAACAACTACTCACAAGATTTTGAGGGCAGGATTTGGTGGCCCACAATTTTCCAAGATGCCCACAAGTTTGTTAAAACTTGTGATGCCTGCCAAATATTTTTTAGGTAATCTAATTTTTTTAGGGAATCTACCACTCAAATTGATTTCAGCTTAGGCCCCTTCCTAAAAGTGGGGTATAGACTTCATTGGTAAAATATCAAAAAAATCCAGTGTGGGGCATTCTTGGATTCTTGTTGCAACTAACTATTTTACAAAATGGATGGAAGAAATCCCCACAAAGAGGGAAACAAGTAAAGTGGTGATTGATTTCCTAATCATTAACAACATCTTAATCAGATTTGGGGTCCCAAAAAGGATTATCTTAGACAATGCCATGTGTTTCAGATCTGATGAGTTCAAGGACTTTTGTGATAAACATGGGACATAAATTTATCATCTTCTCCTTACCATCCTCAAGGGAATGATCAGGCTAAATCTAGGAATAAAAGTTTAATGAAGATTATCAAAAGGGTGATAGAGAAGAGTAAGAAAGCTTTAGACTCAAAGTTGAAGCTTACATTATGGGCTAATAGGGTTACTGTTAAGAAGGCAACTGGACATTCACCATTTGGTTTAGTTTATGGTCTGGATGCTAGACTTCCTTAGAACAATCTTCTAAAAATGTACAAGTTTGTGCAAGAGTATGATGAGAACATCTGTGATGAAATGAAACATCGAGTTGACAACTTGATATAGTTTGATGAAACTATAAGAGAAGCTCATGACAAGAAGACTAAACTACAGATGCAAGTCAAACACTTGTATGATAAAAGAGCTTCTCCTAGGAAATTTGAAGTAGGTAGTATGATATTGATGTGGAATGCAAGAGCTCGACATAAGGGAAAGCATGTGAAGTTTTAAGTATTGTGGTTAGGCCCTTATCTGGTATCAAACACACATTGTGAGGATTCATACTTTCTCCAAAGTTTAACAGGTGAACTTCTTGAACTACCAGTACATGGACAGTTCTTAAAGCCATATTTCTCTTGAAATATGTTATGCTCCATGTACATTGTATAGTCCTATAAATTTTGTACATAGGTTGGTTTGCTTGGGTTTGGTCTGCTTGCCTTGTGTGGGAAAGTCCTTGGTTTTTGGGTTCCTTGTGCTTGGTTTTCTTCAACCATGAGATCTGAAATATTGCCATGCCTGCTAGAGGCATGCATCCCCAGTTGGAGCTAATGGTAAAACCTTCAAAGTTTTCATGTCCCACTGGTCTAAAATTTCTTTATTTGGGTGGCTTCTTGGTTTGAAATGAAATAAGGGTTTAGGGTTTTATGATATATGTTGGTTTCTACTTAGAATATTTCCTCTCTTTCATAATCCTTGGTCTTTGATCTAATCCTTTGTTGACTTGCTATAGCTAGTTCCAGGTTGTCTTAGTTATTTCTCAAGTCTTTGAGTTCATTTGGTTAACCGGCCCCTCATGCTTATAGTTCCCCATTTACCTATCGCATAATATTTGCATATTATTTTGGTCTAGGGAATTATATATTTTATATGGTTGAAAATTTGGATTTGTTTGGCCTTTACATCCTTTACAAAAAATGGTCTTAAGTCTTTCTATGTCCTTATGCATAGTTTTACCTAATTGGTCCCTCTTTTATAACAACTTGTGAGCATGTGCAAATTGTCCTCACTTAAGTTATCGCTTATCTATTAGCATATCACCCATCACAAATTTCTTCATGACCATTTGTTTTCAATTGGTGATGAGGAATGAACCTTTCCCTTTGTATCACAAATCATGGATGGGTGTTTGACCTTGAGTTCCCTATTAGTGATGCGTGATATGAAGGATTTCCTTGCTATCCCTAGCTACATGTCTATAACTGATCGCTCAAGTGCTTCAAGTTTTGAATCAGCAATGTGCGACAACCTTATTTCCCTTTGTATTTACTATCTCATCACTTATCACAAATTGTTTCTTGCTAATCATTTTTATATCAACGATGATCGATGAAGTTTATGGTTCCACTATTTCATCATTGATTTGAATACTACTAAGGGTGACACTTGCTTGACCCTTGATCTTGTAATGTGGACATGTGGCCAAATATTGAACTATTGCCACTTTTCTTTCATCACTAATATGATTCAGCTATTAGGATTTGTATTGGCGATGAGCGATGGGAAAGAGATAAAGTCAAGGAGGACCTAGATCTAACAACTAAGATCTTATCTCGCATGTTGTTTGTATCATTGATAGGATACACAAAGGAAAAGGAGAATGAGCAATGAGCGATGGACTGTTAAGTCTAGTGCCCATCGTGATACCTTAAACCATCGAGGTTACAAATGGAGGTCTAAGGAACATATCACTGATGAGCAATGGGATATTCGATGGAATATTCCCCTCATCACCAGGTCTTAAAGCATCACAAATTTTTCTAAGGGAATAAAGAACAAAGTAGCAATCAACGATGGTTTCCAATGTAAAAGGTGTTAAAAGCTAAAAGGGTCAATATGGCTACATCAATGGATATCGCTAAAATAAAAAGAGATAAAGAACGAGGACGAAAGAGAGCCATGGATGGATTTTTAAATCAAAATTATCAATGACCAAAATTTGAACTTCAACTATTTGTTAGTTCACTCGCATGAGATTTCTTTTAGGCATTAATGGTGAATACACTCCATTCCTTGGCCATAAAGAAGGTTGTTGGCTTATTTATCCTCACAATTGTAACTATTCAAAAGTAGAAGAATTTTTCAATTTTGAGAAAAAGGCATGAAGAACTTAGATGAAGAGTTGCAAACATTGAAGGCTAAATTTTTATTGGGTAAGCAATTAATCGCACCCCTCTATGTCAATTGTGTTGGAATTAAGTTGGTTTAGGGAGTTAGAGAAGAATTCTAAAAGCTTTAGGTGCTTAGGGTTTGCAAGGGTTTGGATATTGTGCAAATTCACTTAGGTTGGTAAGAATTGTGTAGGACATGGGAGGGTTTTTTTTCTGCAAATTTGTTTCTTGAGAGTATAAACCAATAAGCCCTTTCATAAATTGAAATTTGTAAAACCCTAGCTATAAACAATGAGTTATCCCAGTGAATCCTCAGGGATTGTAGGTAAACCCAAATAGAAGAAGCCTAAAGTTGTTAAACCTAAGCCAAAATCTTCAGGGAAGTCTGCAAAATCATAGGGAGAAAAGAGAAATCCTGCTAGATTCATGGAAGGTGAATGTAAAGATATTGATGAGGGAGGATCACAAATTTGAAAAAGACCCAAAGGGCAGTTTTTCATTACTAGTAGATTGATTTACAATGTTGTTGGAATTGGAGAGGTCCCTCTGCCTCAAAGTAGTTGGGAATTATTCTTATATTCCGTCAATAGGAGATATGCAAAATCTCTAGCCCATCACCTATGGGGTCTCAACCTTGGGATATTAGTGGTGCAAAATGTGTTTGTGGAAGTTGAAGTAATGTTGGAGTTGGAAAAGCACTATGATGCCACAAACAAAATAATAAAAAGTGAAAATGGAAGCCTACTCCTTGAGGTAACCAAAGATAAGATTTTAGAGGTTTTCAAGTTAAACCCTAACTACACTTTCATCATCAATTTTACTTATTTGTGCAATGAGTATGAAACAAATAAGTATGTATATAGAAGACATGTGCTTGCTAGGCATAGGAATAATGATAAAGGAAGTTTTGGTTCTAAGGACTTAGAACCTTTTCACTATGAGCAATTTGCAAATTACTTCAAGAATACCTATTATTACTTGGATCAAATTTTGGCTCCCAGGTTTTATGCAAGGATACCAACTACCTTCTTGGTAATGATCATTGATATTTAGAATTGGTACTCCAACAGGGGATTTGATTATGCACCATATATTATGGAATAGATGCACAAGGGGTTAATTGATTTAAAGGATGGCAGTGCCCCATTATCTTTCCCACACTATTCTTTATTGATGCATATGATTCTTTATGTAGGACATGAAAAATGGAAAAAAAAAAAGCTAAGGAAAAAGGATGATGAAGGAAATGATTTTATTGTCCAAATGTGGACTCACATTTGGACCAAAATTATCCCCATTCACATAATTTGACTTTCTACAATGTGATGAGATTTGGTATCTTGGAGAGTATGGGAGTTTCTCATCTATATAAAATTTCAAAAGTTTTTAGAGAGATTATGCACCCCCATGAGCTCATAGAAGGATCAACAACTCACAATTAGGGTGACTAGTTTTTGCACTCCCACTATACTCTGATCAAGGCCTATGGAACTAAAGTGGCACCTCATTGCCTACCACTATATGTTTCTGATAGGTTGGATTTCATGTAGCTTATGCACGACAACTAGATTTCATGGATAAGGAGCAATTTAGGATTCCTAGAAAGGGTTCAATAATAACCCCACAGTGTACTTTTTCTTATTCCAAGGCTACTGCAAAGGATGGATATGACAAGTTTGGGATAGTGTTGAATAACCTCATGTTACCAATTAATGGGGTAAGGAATTATGACCCTGAGGGTTTTGTAAATGAGATGAAGAGAAAGAAAGTCTTGTCTGGTTTTTCTCATAAATTTTTGTATACTGATGATGTGATTAGAAATTTGACAATTGATGGGGCAGTGACTTCAAGAAAGAAGGAATGGATTGCTATTTGTGACATTGAAGAGGATATAATGAATAGGAATGCATTTTATGTCTATTTGTATGATGAGATTTAGGTACCTTATGGAAGGGCTATGAAAAAATTGAAGGATTTCCAAAGTGGTGAGCTCAAGGTAAAGGTCAAGGAGGCTATTGAAAAGGCACAAGCCCTTTTAGAGGAGCAACATGAGGCTATGGATATTCCAGAACAACCTTTGGAGGTTGAGAGAGGGGATACTAAAATAATTGTAAAAGAAAAATCTGTAGAGCATGTGCCTAATGGTGAGGAGGTGGACATCAGATTCCCTTCCCCTAAAATAAATGATGCTCTTGACCCATTTTTTCCCCAATACAAAATTGTCTAATGGGAGTACGATGAAGAAACTGGTGATGATCCCTAGATCAAGGTTTGTGATTATTTTCTTACTGATGACACCTTTGTGTAGACCAAGGAGTTTAAAGAATTCATCATCCAACAAAGAATCCAAGACATAAAGAAAATAATTGAAGAGGTTAAGGCTAGTGTGGACTCTTCTCAACAAGAGGTGTGGAGAAGGCAAAAGAGGAAAAGATAATGGTTGAGATATCAATGATTGCTCCTAGTGACACCAAGAAAATTTTCAAGGAGATTGGAATGATGTTGCTTCTAGGATGGAACCTCACTGTTGCTATTGCACTTGATGCAATAAGAAAGGAACCTCAAGCTTCTATATCAAAAGATCATTTTGATAATCGTATCTTTGGATCAGGTTTCAGCCCAAAATTGCATATTCTAGCAATTTAGTCAATAGCTCCCAATACTGGAAAACCTAAGGTTGTCAAGTCTATTGAAGAAGTTATTGGTTCAGTTGTGGTAAAGAGAGCTAGTGACATAACTTCAATCTAGGCTACAAAGTTGACTATGCATGCTACCATGTTGAGTGCTGACACTGTACAAATATCCAAAAAGAAGTATTATGATTTATTCAATATCTACAACACTCTTTTGGATGAGTGCAATATGATGAGGGCCACTGCAAAAGCAAGCCAATCAATAAGAGCATTGTCTTCCCCCTCTTCATCTTCTTCAGAACTATCAGCTCAAGATAGGAAGACTTTCACACTAATAATTCAGAGTTTGAAGAAGGAAGTGAAAGTGGAAAAAGATAGTGTCAAGAGAGGAAAAGAGGAAACTACAAAGGTTTTTGATGACATTTTTTACGATTTATTGAAGAATAGAGTTTCCAAGATGGTACACAAAGCTGACAACATTTGGGGAGCATGCAAGAGCATCCATGAGGCTCATGAAAGCTATGTACAAGTTCAAAATGATTTCCAAAATGAATGGAGCAAATGGAGTTCTAGAGTTGGATCCTTGAAGGAAATGTTTCCTATTATGAAAGATGATCCTGAGGCCCCAACAAAAATACTAGATGTGTTAAAATTAGTGGACTTATTGGGGGGAATTTCAACATTTCATGGAAATTTAGAAGTGCAACTACAAAATAAATTGAAAATTTTCATAGACATGGAAGGGTATGGAATGCCAAAAATATTAAATGATGAAGGTAGATTGAATGAATTTTCTACTTGGAAAGATGAGTTGGGAGGTCTACTCCCACATTTTAAGGGATCAGTCAAACTTACAGATTACACCATGTTGAACCTTGTAGTTGATAACATGAATAGATTTGAGGTAAGGATGGGTGAATTTGTTAAAGAGTCCCACATTCTAATTGATGTTAGATACAACCAGCACAACACCAAGGTGTAGTAATTACTAGATATCCAATGGCCCACCAAGGAGGATTATAATACATGGCTTGAAAAGTTTATACATTAAGCCTTAGATGAAGTATTGAAAAATATCATATCCTCTCGATTATGAATTGATGACAAAGTGTTGACATGGACGTGGTTTCTGCTATTCTTTTATTTCTTTATGTTTTAGTTTTTGTTGATTTGGATGCACATGGATGATATTTTTCGTGTGGATGAAAGGACTACAATGATGAAAGATTCCCTTTGGAGGATGGGAGCGGTCTTCCTCAACAAATGGAAATGAGTTTTGTCTTATATGTTTTCCCCCTCATGGAAATGCAAATATAATCACTTGGGGATGTTTTGAAATTGAAATTCAAATGTATGTCAAATGTAAAATGTGACTCTAAGTGTAATTTGGCCCAAAACTTGTTTCTCCCTTGTTATTATAAAAGGGAATTCAAGGCCAATTGCATGGTTCTTTAGTTGGTTAAGCATTTGAACTCATGTAATGAATTTTGTAATTCAAGTACAAAGGAATAGAATAGTATTGAGTGTTAGGTCAATTTTGAGTTTGTAATAAACATAATGGTTTTACAGTAGTGACAACATCTTAATAAGAAAATGTAAATTCTAGAACAGTTACTCTCCTTTTGTATTTTGTCATATGGATTATTAATAAAATGATCAAGGATCCTTTTATTGGTCTGCAATCATCTTGGTTGAATGTACGGTTTCATCTATGCTTTAACTCAAGGACTATGAGAAGATCGAAGTAGAAGTTGTGTTAATAAGAAAAGAGCTTGAGAAGGTGAATCATCAGCTGCAACTGAAGTTTGGAAAGAGTACAAAGGATCTAGATCAAATATTGGGATGTCAAAGATCTCCACATGTCAAAACAGGAATTGGTTTTGATGATAAAAAAACAAAGTAATAGAATAGGTTGTGAAGCCAACTAAAAGGAGTCTAGAAGTGATTGTAAGTGATGAAATCAAGACACAGAATGATGGTTTTTTCCAAGTTCATGAGAAGAAAATAAGATCTAAAAGATAGGGATACAATAACAAGTTCAATTATTCTTTCCAATTATTGTTTCAATTGCAATAATTTTGGTCATAAGGCTATGGATTGTAGAAATGCTTCGGTAAGAAGAAATAACTTTGTCAGCAGTAACACATTTGCACCTCTATACAATTTCAATATTGTTTGCTACAAATGCAAAAAATTTGGACACATTGCTAGGAACTATAGAAGCAATTTGTGAGTTCTCCTCTACTGAAAAAAAGGAGAAAAGTGTTAGAGCGTTAGATTCATGAATCATATAAAGTTTGGAAGAAGAATTTAAAAGAGAAAATTAAAAAAAAAACAATGATAGCTCAGACTTCTCTACATGCTCAAAATGAGAAGAACATGTGGATCATAGAAAACGGATGTTCAAGCCACATGATTGGAGATAAAAGTAAGTTTATGAATTTAAAAAAAATTGATGGAGGTTCTATGATACTTGGAAATAATTCTATTTCCAAAATCATCTGTAAGGGTGTTTTAATTCTTGATGGTAGTAGAAAAAAAAAACATGATGTTCTTTATGTTGAGGACTACATCATAATCTTCTAAGTGTAAGTCAGATGTGTGATAAAGGTTATAACTCTCTTTTAGTGTTGAAGGAATTGATTGAAGAAGGAAGCAGGACAAATAGTGACATAAATCATCTTAGTGAGGTAAATGGATAAAACTATCTTACACTATAAAGAGAAGAAAGTTGACTTTGGCACAAAATATTGGGACACATCAATTTTGATAACATTGTGAATATTTTCTCAAGAGGAATGGTCTGGCATATGCCCAAGATCAAGAAACCTCAGTCTACAATATGTAAACCATGCCATGAGGAAAAAAAAAAACAAAATGCATATTTCCTACATAGGAGTATTCCACTTCAAAGCCATTGGATTTAATCTATATAGATTTGTGTAGATAAATGAGGAAAAGGAGTCTACAAAGTGACAAGTATTTCATGATACTCATTGATGATACTAGAATGAATTGGATTAATTTTTTAGAGAAAAATAAAAAGAATCTGAGAAGTTTAAAGCATTCAAGAAATTAGTAGAGAATGAAACTGGAAGAACAATAAAAGTTTTGAGATCAGATAGAGGTGGAAAATTCACTTCCGATCAGTATGGTGAATTCTATGAAATACATGGGATTCAAAGGCAATTTTCTCCTCCTAGGACTCCACAATAAAATAGAATTGTTGAGAGAAAGAGTTGGACTATTTAAGTTATGGCAAGAACAATGTTAAGCCAACCGAATCTACTAGATATGTATTGGAGAGAAGCAGTTTAGACTACAGTATATATTTTGAACAGAGCTCAAATTAGACCTAAGTCTGATAAAACACCATATCAGCTATGGAGAGAAATACTAACTTCTTTCAGACATCTTAGCATATTTAGAATCAAATCCTACATGAAAAGGGATGAAGAAAACCTAGGTAAGTTTGATTCTAGGTTAGATGAAGGTATTTTTCCTTAGGTATTCAATGATAAGAAAAGCATACAAGTGCTATAATAAGAGATTGAAGAGGATTGTGGAAAGTGAAAATGTGAGAGTCAATGAGACAATTCAATATACCAACATTCTAGAAGTAGAAGATGATGAAGATCCAACCCGCAACAATGATGAAGACTCAGAAGCTAATTCTAAGAACACTGGTACAAATACTCCAACAAGGTACGTATAAAAAAATCATTTTAAAGACCAGATTATAGGAGACAAAAATTAGAAGACCAAATGAATTGGTACATTTTGTATTGTTGTCAAAAATTGAACCAAAGTCCTATACATAAGCAAGGAAGGAACAAGGATGGATATCTAAGCTATGGAAGAGGATTTGACTTAGATAAGGAAAAATGAAACTTGGAAATTGGTCCCAAGACCAAAAGGAAAGAATGTCATTGGTACAAAGTGGGTTTTCAAAAACACACTGAATGAAGATGGAAAAGTAATCCGAAGTAAATCCGGACTTGTGTGTAAGGGATATGCTCGGGTTGAATGTATTGATTTTGAAGAGACATTTTCTACGGTAGCAAGAATGGAGGCTATCAAAATATTTTTGGCTCTTTCAACTTTCAATAATTTCAAAGTATATCAAATGGATGTGAATTCAGTGTTCTTGAATGGACAATTGGAAGAGGAGGTCTACATTGAGCAACCAAAAGGGTTTGAATATTTATACAACCCAAATTATGTGTACAGATTGAAGAAGGATTTTTATGGACTAAAACAAGCCCCTAGAGCTTAGTATTCCATGTTGGCCAAATATATGTATCAAGGATTATAGAGAGGAAGTGTAGATAGTAATTTGTACATTAAAACATAAGGTGATCAACTACTAATTTTTATAGTTTATGTCTATGATATTATCTTTGGCGTAACTAGTGATGACATGTGCAAGATATTTCATAATGCAATGTAGAGTGAGTTTAAAATGTCAATGTTTTGTGAATTTTATTTCTTCCTTAGTTTATAGATTGGACAATCAGAAAAAGGCATATTCATTTCTCAAAACAAGTATATAAAGGTAATGTTAAATAGGTTCATGATGGAAGAACACAAATCAATATGTACACCTATGGTTATAGGTTGTAAGCTGAGAAAAGATGATGAATATTCTTTGGAAGACCAAACCTTGTATAGATCCATGATTGGAATTTTATTGTATGTGATTGCATCTAGACTATATATAATGCATGCAGTTGAAGGGTAGCTAGATTTCAAACAACACCAAAGGAAACTCATGTCAAAGTTGTAAAGAGAATATTCATGTATCTAAAGTATATAAGGGATTTTGGCCTATGGTATCCAAAGAGTGAAATTTTCACTTTGATTGCATACACAGATGCAAATTTGGTAGGAAGCATAGATGACCGAAAGAGTACATGTGGTGGAGCTTTATTTCTTGGTGACAATTTAGTGTCTTGATTAAGCAAGAAACGAGTCTCAGTTTTATTATCTACAACAAAATATAATATATTGTTGCAACTTTATGTTGTACTCAAGTGTTATGGATGAAATGAGATCTAAAGGAAATGAAGATTGAATTTGATGAAACTATTTTTATTATTTATGATAATACTAGTACCATAAAAAATTTAAATCTCTAATAATGCACTCAAGGAAAAAACACGTTGCAATCAAGTATCATTTTTTGAGAGAGAAGGTTATAGAGAAGGATGTAAATTTGGAGTTGGAACCTCTTAAAATATTTGTTTGATGTGGAATGATGAGTTAGGATATAATGTATTCACACCAACTTTCAAAGAGACTCCACTCAAGGATAAACCTAGAGATCTCAATGCAAAGGAGATTGGAATCTTGCAATAGGGTTGTCCTAGAGACTAAATGATAGCTAATCAGGGGTTCACCAGCAAGTGTAAACCTGGAAAAGACAATGAAATGGAAAACACAGTGTGAAATGAAAACTAACTCTAAATGACCTCAGAAAGTGAACAAAATGTAATAGAAATACATGAAACTGAAAGTGTGCCCTTGGAAACCTTGAAGTGACTAGAAACAACTCTAAAATTCTTGAAATTTTGACTTTTTGACCCATTGGAACTCATTCACCAATTTGGGCGAATCAGTCCCATATCAAGATTTTTGTTGGGAGTTTTTTTCGGGAAAGAGGGCATGAAAATCTATAAACATAATTGGCAAACAGCTACAGTGGTAATCATTTTCCACTCTTGGCAAATTAGTCTTGTTCCACTTTTCTAGAATTTGAAATCTCTGATCTGCACTCCAACACCTACCGTTTCCTTCCAATCTGAGTTCTAGATACTAACTTGCAAAAAGCACCTACAAAATAGAATTCAACTCAATTTGCTAATGGGGGGTTTTCCTTGGTCAAACCCCTAGTTTAGTAATTAAACCTTGATAAGAATAAAGAAATGTGCATGAAAAACCTATCCTTAAGTGTGTCTAAGACTAAGAAATTTGAAACATGATGCAATCGTATTCTAATGTGCAATAATATGATGCAATGATGGAAATGTAAAGATGAAAGACTCACTTGTGATGATCCCTAATCACCCCAAATGGGCTCTAATGATGTATGTATCTTCCTTAGGCTGAATATAGAGTGATAATGGAAGATGGAATCACTTAGGAAATAAGTCTTTAGGCTTGGCTTGATGGCTAGTTGCATCTCCCCAACCTAGAATCCATCATGATTCACAATGGGCATCCATGATCAACCCTTGACAATGCTATATTTTGATTGAAAGTGAGCTTGAAGACCTGCAAAAATGCTTTGATGCTGCTCCAATGCTTCAACTTTACTTTCTCTTGAAATGAGAATGCTCTTGTGAAAGCTTTGCTTGAAGATTCTTGATGCTTAATGCTTGAAAATGCTTACTCAAAGTGCTTAGATATGATGAAAATGACTTAGAAGCTTTCTTTTATATGCATCAACACCTAATTGACCATTATTTAGATCTCAAAGGCCAACACCCACCAAAAAATTGAATTAAATTGATGAATTCCCACTCAAATTTGAAAAAGATCCCAAATGGGACTCATTCACCACACTTGGAAAATGGGTCCCACCTAAGGGGACTCATTTTTCCAAGATGGCGAATGAGTCCCACCTTAGCTTTTTGAGGTGGGTTTTTTAATTTTTCAGCGCTTTGAATGATTTTATAGGATTTTTAGGTGAAATGAGCCTCAAGATCCAAAATAATGGGTCCTAGGGGCCTACAAATGATGATTTAAAGGATAATTAATGCAAGGGTACCCAAGATAGGTCCAAATTAGACCAACTATTGCACTTTCTCAAAGAAGGGAGTACAATTTTGGTGGTCACATTTAGCCCTCACTTTAGTGCCCATATGAGCCTACGTGCATACATAAGCTAAAGGATACTTATTCACAATACAAGAGAATAAAGCCCCTAGTGTAGTCATATGCAAAACCACAATGTTAAGAATGACATCCTATGACTCAAATTCATTATTTGTCCACAAATCCTTTTATCTAACTTCTAGAAATCAAATTTGAGGGTAGATGTATGCTCCCCTTGATTCTGCTTGCTTACAAAGGTGGAATCAAGGTAGCAATCTAGCCACATTGAATGAGATAAGTCATATAATAGGGAATTTCCAAGTACCATGCCATTTAATTATAGATAGTTGATGATGTTGGGAGTGGAATCATGATTCCAACGCAACAAACGGCATTGAAAATGGAGTTCTATAGCACCCGTTATGTTGATTTTAATGAAATACACTTTGTAACCCTAATGTAGTAAAAACCCTAGTTTTAACTTACATAAGAGAAAGAAGTGAATTAAATTGTAACTTACTTTATCATTTACCTTTGTGTAGCTTGAAAGTGATTGAAGAGGAGTGAAAGATGCCTAGCAAACAAGATTATAGACTTGCGAGATTGGACATGCTGTGGGACCAGGTGGCACGCAGTGAGTGTCATCATGAGGTGAGTTGAATTTTATGCCTTTGCTTTGTTCTTATGTAGTTATTTTATGATTTTTATGCATTTCTAGGTTAATTTAGGGCCTTGGAAGAAAAGTTCGCAAAGCATCCCATTTCTTTGCAAAGTGTCCCCTTGTTTTGCAAAGTGTCCCTTTTGTTTGCGAAGTGTCCCACTTTTTCACAAAGTGTCTTGTTTCTTTGCGAAGCATCCTAAAAGGGTTCTACAATGTCTAGAGCCTCAAGGAGAGCACACTAGAACAAATTTAGTACACTTTTATGAGTGTTGATGTAAAAATTGAACAGTTTTATACTGCTTGTACAACATACTTTTTCTTTTTTGTTAGGTTCCCACCCATTCACATCAGTGTCTAGGTGGCAGATTAGTCTTCTAAGAGATTTAGCCCCCACTCTTTTAGTGGAGGATACAAAGTTACTATAAACTATAGGATTATATTGGGTGTACCTCATTCACCCCATGAGGTACCATGATGCGATGTTGATAGCGCTAGCAGAGCGTTGGGATGTTGATACATGTACATTCCATCTACCAACTAGAGAGATGACTATCATGTTGAAGGAGGTACACTGCATACTTTGAGTTCGTATTCGGGACCTGAGCGAGTATGTTTTCATGTTGAGTGATCATTTTGTGAAATGAAAAATGACATGTGGTATTTCCTTTGTGAACCAATACATGATGAGAGAGTTCTTGGAAATATGTGCCTCAAACTATACAGGCTGAAACCTCCATTAGAGCTAAGTCGGTGTGACATCTTCTTTGTCTGGCCAACTAGAAACTTGATTCATTCTGTTTTGAATAGGTTGTTGTGACCTTGCAAATGTCTTGCCGAAAGGTTGCACTGTGGAGTCTATTACTGTGACATAGTATATTCATTATGACCTCATAGCGCTCGGGAGACCTCTGGCCGACAGGCCATTCAATCATATTTCGGGGAGACTCTTGGCGACCATGATCTTCGGTGTAACACTATGGCTCGGTGAAGCGTCTTAGAAAAAGCTAATGTCTCACCAACAGGAATATTGTTGGTGTCTTCGCCATAACGTATGGCTCAGTGAGAAGTCCCAGCGAACGGAGAAAGTCACGCCAATGGGGAAACATCCATACGTTCTTCGGAGTAACTCAAAGCGATCGAAGAAACCTCTTAGCGATGGTGAATGTCTTGCCAATAGCCGATGGCTATTGGGGTAACTCTTGGTCTCGGAAAGATGTCTTAGCGAATGTTGAAGGTCTCACCGAATAGAACATCTTGTAGGATCTTCGGTATAACTCTTGGCGACAGATGAAGCTTTTGAGGTAAGTCATAGAGCTTGGTGAGAAGTCTTAGCGAGAGCTACATGTCTCGCCAACTTTGTTTTATGTTGGAGTCTTCAGGGTAAGATATGGAGATTGATATGTTCTCTCAACAAAGGGCAATGTCTTAGCGATGGGTGAACACTTCGGGGTAACCTTTATGTCTCGGAGAAACCTCTTGGTGATACCGGTATGTTTTTTCGACTATCTTTTGGAGCTCGATATGACTTGTGTCTTCGGTATACCTTTGGTGACTCGCTATGATCTCCTGGCAAATGCGATAGGTCTGGACAACTGCTTGGTGACTCACTGTAACTCATGAGGCTCAATAGAACATCTTAGCGATAATAGAGTCTCTTGGTGACATCAATATGAAGTCTATGTGGCATCAGCAAGACACTGTTAGTGTCTCACTGAGATGCCAGTACATTGTGAATTTTGTTGACCAAGTAAGACTATCTGATGTGGCATCTCATGGACAAATAGGAGGAGCCGAATGGGAACAGTTGGAAGACAGTCAGTTGCGACGGTTCTGTGAGGAAGTTCTACAGACAGAGTTCGACATGGATATACTATGTGATTGTAGTTTGTAATTGGTTGGGTTGAATCGATAGGTTGTTGAGTGATTGTATCAGTGGATGAATTATGTGGACTGTAACGTGAAGATTCATGTACAAGAATGTTAATGGTGAATGCTACTGTATAATGACCCCAGAAAGATAAGTCTGGAATTTGTATGTAATTTCATTACTGTAATACAAAGTGATTTCTCTTGGTGTGGCGGGTTTTTCTCCCGTAAGGGTTTTCCCACGTATATCTGGTGTTCATGTGTGATTGTCAAATACTCTATTTCTATTGTCTGTTTCTTAGTGCATCTTAATTGGATTGTAATTGTAAATTTTAAAGTGTATCTACATTCTTTCCTGAGGTATTGACATTAGGAGAATGTTTTCTGCATCTAATTTTCCTTACAAGTGGTATAAGAGCCTGGCCAGTTGTGTTATCCTTGTGGGTACATTGGGTTTTTTGAGTCAGTTCTATTCAGTGGGAGTCTTGTAGAGTTTGTCAATTTCTAATTACAGATTAAGATGGCTAGTACATCTAGAAAGTTTGAAATAGAGAAATTCAATGGCAGTAACTTTGAGTTGTGGAAACTCAAGATGGAGGATCTTTTGTTGACCGTGATCTTTGGATTGTTGTGGCTGGAGTGAAACCTACAGGCATGAAGCAAGAAGATTGGGACCTTGCAGATAGGAAGTCTAAGGGGTTGATAAGGCTATGTTTGGTAGACTCAGTGCTTCTGAATGTGCATGAGGAGAAGACTGCATCTTCCTTGTGGGAGAGACTGGCATTTATTTATCAGGGGAAGTCCTTAGTGAATAAACTATTCCTGAGGAAGAAACTATACTCTTTGAGAATGCAGGAAGGAGGGTCTGTAGCTGATCATTTGAACACATTTAATATGATGATTGCTCAATTGACATCTATTGGTGTGAAGACTGAAGAAGAGGATCAATGTATGCTTCTATTGTGTTCATTGCCAGACTCATGGGATCATCTGGTGATGGTGATTGGGAGTACAACATCCAGTTTCAAGATGGAAGATGTTGCATCTTTGCTGTCAGAAGAGATGAGAAAGAAATCTTCTGAGATGGCGAAGGAAGCTCTTGCTATTAGAGGGAGACTGAAGGAGAAAGGAAAGAAGAAGGAAAAGAAGTCCAAATCAAAATTAGAAGGGAGATCAAAGTCTCCTGGCAAGAAATCCAAGGTGAAGTGTTGGAACTATTGGCAACTTGGTCATGTCTGAAGGGATTGTAAAGAGGAGAAAAAGAAGAAGAAGGGCTCTTCTGATAATGGTTCTTCTCATAGTGATGGTGATGCCTTCATTGCAGCCTTGGCTACACAGGCATCAAATGATGTCTGGCTGATTGATTCTGGAGCATCGTTCCACATGACATCTCATAGAGAGTGGTTCACAAAGTATGAAGAATACGATGGTGGAAAGGTGTACTTGGCGAGTGATTCAACTTTGGATATTGTTGGTCATGGAAGAGTCAGAATACAATTCCCTGATGGCAGAGTGAAGGGAATTAATAATGTTATGCACATACCAAGTCTGACTCAAAATCTATTGTCTGTAAGTATGCTGAACGATATTGGAGTACAAGTTACGTTCTTTGGAAGTGGCTGCAAGATGACTAGAGGTTCAATGGTGCTGGCTAGAGGTGCTTGAATTGGTACCCTGTACAAGCTGGATGCACAGGCTGTTCAATGCAATAGTGTCTCTGGAAAGTCACTGAAAGCCGCTCATGGAGGTAAAAAGGGAAATATCCCTAATTATGTAAATTCTATGGAAGTAAAACTTCCTGTCGAGAAGACTATGCTTTGGCATCATAGGTTAGGCCACATAGGAGAGAAAGGTTTAAAAACCTTGAAGAATAAAAACCTGGTTGAGGGGCTCAAAGATTGTAATCTTGAATTTGAATTATGTGAACACTGTATATATGGAAAGCAGCATCGTGTTTCATTTTATTCTAGTCCTCATAAATCTTCTGGTTTGTTAGACTATATTCATTTAGATGTGTTTGGTCCAGTAGATGTTCCTTCTTTGTCTAAATGAAGATACTACGTGTCATTCATTGATGATTATTCAAGAAAAGCATTTGTTTATTTTTGAAAAGTAAATCAGAAGTGTTCAGTCGATTTAAGGAATTTAAGAACCTTGTTGAAAATTAGATTGGTAGAAAAATAAAATGCTTAAGGACTAATAATGGTGGTGAATTATGTTCTGATGAATTTGAAAGATACTATAAAGACCATGGAATCAAAAGACATAAGACTACACCTTATACTCCACAGAGAATGGAGTTGCTGAAAGGTTCAATAGGATAGTGATGGAGAGAGCACGAAGTATGCTCAGTAGTGTTGGCTTGGAGGAGAAATTTTGGGCTGAGGCTGTATCTACTGCATGTTATTTAATTAATCGGTCTCCAAATTCTGCTCTTGTTGAGAAAACACCTTTGGAAGCATGGTTTGGTAAGAAGCCCTCACTTAGACATGTTCATGTTTTTGGTTGTGAGGCATATGCTCATGTGCCAGATGTGAAAAGATCTAAATTGGAGAACAAGGCTATCAAATGTATTTTTATTGGCTATAGCGCTGTTATAAAAGGATACAAGCTTTGGAACCCTGATACAGAGAAGGTTGTATATAGTATAAGTGTAATCTTTCGTGAGCTGAAACCTTCCACTTTGGATCTACAGTCAAAGACAAAGTCAGATAACAATAAGGATGTAGCAATAATTCCTCCTACACTTGAGAAAGAGGAATTGGAAATTCAAAATGTACCTGAAACTGAGGAGAGCTCGAGTAGTTCTGAAAGTTCTAAAGAAGAAGAACCTCAGCCTCAGCAAGTGAGGAGGTCAACCCAAGAAAGAAAACAACCAGATAGGTATGGGTTCTCATTGATTGATTCTACTTGTGCCTATGCTTTGATTTCTAGTACTGATGAGCCTAGGACTATGAAAGAGGCATTTAAAATGTCTGATTTAGATTCTTGGTTGGAAGCCATGGAAGAAGAGATGGCATCTTTAGATAAAAATGAAACTTGGAGTCTGCTGCCCTTGCCTAAAGGTAGAAAGGTTGTTGGCTTCAAATGGGTATTTAAGAAAAAGATTGGTCTGGATGGCAGTGTAGAAAAGTACAAGGCAAGACTAGTTGCAAAGGGTTATTCCCAAGTAGAGAGAATTGATTATGGGGAAATATTTTCTCCTGTAGCAAAGATAATGTCCATTAGATTTATTTTGTCACTTGTAGTAGCTTATGACTTAGAGGTTGAATAGATGGATGTGAAGATAGTGTTTCTTCATGGTGATCTTGAAGAAGAAATCTATACATGTCCCAGCTTGAGCACTTTGTTGAGAAAGGTAAAGAAAAACTAGCATGCAAATTAAAGAAGTCTCTGTATGGGTTAAAGCAGTCACCTAGAATGTGGTACCAGAAATTTGATACATTTGTATTGTCTTTGGGATTTGTGAGATCAAAATATGATCACTGTGTATATTATAAAGCTGAAAGTGATCAAGTATTAGTTATTGCTCTCTATGTTGATGATATGTTGTTCATAGGAAATAACAAGCTAGTGATTTCTGATCTTAAGTCTCAGTTGTCTGCTAAATTTGAAATGAAGGATCTTGGTGCAGCAAGGTATATTCTAGGGATGGAGATAACTAGGGACAGGAAGAATAGAAAACTATGGCTCAATCAAAGTAAGTATATCAGAACTGTTCTTGAGAGATTTTGTATGAATAATTGCAAACAACTAGTGGTTCCAGTCATGCAGGGAATGAAGCTATCTGTTGAGGACTGTCCAAAATATCCTACTGAGATGGAGGACATGACCAGTGTACCCTATGCTAGTGCAGTAGGCAATCTTATGTATGCAATGGCTTGTACATGGCCAGACATTGCCCAAGCAGTGGGAGTACTTAGTCGATTTATGGCTAATCCAAGAAGAACGCGTTGGGATGTTGTGAAGAGAGTGTTTAGATATTTGAAGCGTACTTTAGATTTCACTTTGTGTTACCATGGGAATTCAGTTGAATCACAGAGGACTCTCAGCGTTCAAGGTTATGTAGATTCTAATTGGGCAGGGGACATTGACAGTAGGAGATCCACCAGTGGATACATATTCATGATGAATGGTGGTGCAGTGAGTTGGATGAGCAAGCGACAAGCTGTAGTCACTTTGTCCACTACAGAGTCTGAATACATGGTAGCTACTCATGCTTGTAAAGAAGCTGCATGGTTGAAACGTTTGTGTTCTAACATTGGTTTTGATGCAGGGGAAATAAATATTTTTTGTGACAGTCAGAGTGCAATTTGTCTAGCAAAGAACCCTACTTTCCATGCCAGGATGAAACATATTGATGTACAGTACCACTTTGTACGAGATATGGTTGAGGATGGAAAGGTCAGTTTGGAAAAGGTTGACACTCTAAAGAATGTTGCAAATTCATTGACGAAGCCAGTGAGCACAGACAAGTTTAGGTGGTGTGCCAGTTCAATGGGCCTTAGTGCCCATGATTTTCAGTAAGTTATGATGTGCTCTAGAGGTGCCTGTATGATCTTCGTCAAGTGGGAGATTGCTGGAAATATGTGCCTCAAACTATATAGGCTGAAACCTCCATTAGAGCTAAGTCGGTGTGACATCTTCTTTGTTTGGCCGACTAGCAACTTGATTCATTCTATTTTGAACAGGTCGTTGTGACCTTGCAAATGTCTTGTTGAAAGGTTGCACTATGGAGTCTATCGCTATGACATAGTGTATTCATTATGACCTCATAGCGCTCAGGAGACCTCTGCCCGATAGGCCATTCAATCGTATTTCAGGGAGACTCTTGGCGACCATGATCTTCAGTGTAACACTGTGGCTCGGTGAAGCATCTTAACGAAAGCTAATGTCTCGCCGATAGGAATACTGCTGGTGTCTTTGCCGTAACGTATGGCTCAGTGAGAAGTCCCAGCGAATGGAGAAAGTCACGCCGATGGGGAAACATCCATACGTTCTTTGAAGTAACTCAAAGCGATCGGAGAAACCTCTTAGCGATGGTGAATGTCTTGCTGATAGCCGATGGCTATCGGGGTAACTCTTGGTCCCGAAAAGACGTCTTAGTGAATGTTGAAGGTCTCATCAACAAGAACATCTTGTGGGATCTTCAGTATAACTCTTGGTGACAGATGAAGCTTTCGGGGTATGTCATAGAGCTCGGTGAGAAGTCTTAGCGAGAGTTACATGTCTCGCCGATTTTATTTTATGTTGGAGTCTTCGGGGTAACATATGGAGATCGGTATGTTCTCTCAGCGAAGGGTAATGTCTTGGTGATGGGTGAACACTTTGGGGTAACCTTTATGTCTCGAAGAAACCTCTTGGTGATATCGGTATGTTTTTCTGACTATCTTTTGGAGCTCGATATGACTTGTGTCTTCGGTATACCTTTGGTGACTCACTATGATCTCCTGGCGAATGCGATAGGTCTGGGCAATAGCTCAGTGACTCGATGTAACTCATGAGGCTTGATAGAACATCTTAGCGATAACAAAGTCTCTTGGCGACATCGATATGAAGTCTATGTGGCATCGGCAAGACACTGTAAGTGTCTCACCGAGATGCCAGTACATTGTGAATTATGTTGACTGAGTAAGACTATCTGATGTGGCATCTCATGGATGAATAGGAGGAGCCGAATGGGAATAGTTGGAAGATAGTCAGTTGTGACAGTTCTGTGAGGAAGTTCTACAGATAGAGTTTGACATGGATATACTCTGTGATTGCAGTTTGTAATTGGTTGGGTTGAATTGATAGGTTGTTGAGTGATTGTATCAGTGGATGAATTCTGTGGACTGTAACGTGAAGATTCCTATACAAGAATGTTAATGGTGAATGCTGCTATATAATGACACCAGAAAGATAAGTCTGGAATTTGTATGTAATTTCATTACTGTAATACAAAGTGATTTCTCTTGGTGTAGTGGTTTTTCCCACGTATATCTGGTGTTCATGTGTGATTGTCAAATACTCTGTTTCTATTGTCTGTTTCTTAGTGCATCTTAATTGGACTGTAATTGTAAATTTTAAAGTGTATCTACATTCTTTCCTAAGGTATTGACATTAGGAGAATTATTTTCTGCATCTGATTTTCCTTACAAGAGTGAGTGCACATATAGATCTAGCGATTCTTCTATACTCACAGGACCCATTGGTTAGATGTATTATGATGCTTACAATTGCACTATTACTCATCCCAGACTGTCGGGGAGCACACCTAGAGGGAGGAATAGTACACCTAATATGAGGGATGGTAGAGAACCAAATAGTATATTCCTAGGGGTGATGTATTCTAGCTCACTTATATTATGATCTTGGATGGTTTTTCTTTGGGGAGGTGGACAGTATGGTACACTATACACTTCTACAAGTTTGGTGCCCTTAGCATATCACTTGTGCTAGACCTACTAGCTTCCCATGTCTAACAAACTTGGGGTATCCTCGGGCCTTCAACTATCCTCTATGATGGTTTTGGCAGTATGGTTATTTACACTTCTGGAGAGTTTGATTTGACCAACTAGCGGAGGATGAGATCCTTTGGAGACCTTATCATCTTGTGCTTCAGTGGTCAGATCACACTTGACAGATGAGGAGATTATAGCTTGACAAGTTTTTGATTGGAAGACACGATTACATAGTGTTTCCTTTCTACTATGATTAGGTCATGCAATAATTTCGACAGATGCTAATAGCATCTAGGGCATGACCCTTCTTCAAGAGATTAGTGCGGAGTGCTCAACGACATGGTGATTCGGTATGGTTCACTATAGAGGATATTGTCCATAGTGACTCTAGGTACTCGGATCACAATATTCCTTAGATCTCTAACACAGATGGCATTGGTGCCATAGATGACTATGAGGAGTGGTGGATAGTATTACGACTAGCTCTCATGTTTCTACTAGAGGAGCCGATAGGTGATGGAAGACCACTCCCAGATGAGGGAAATGAGGTAGAGGATACGGTCGAGGAGACATGCTACAGGGATACAGACATATTTACAAATTTCATATATGAGGAGTAGATGAGGATGTAGGTCTTGACTATGATGGCCAGGATAGAGGGGATGATGAGGAGGAAAAGGAGGACAAGGAGGAGTGGTCCATGAGCAAGGGTGGTGAGGCAGCAGATGAGGATCTAGCAAGGCACAAGTGAGGAGATTTCTATCCCATTTGTGTGACTAGATCATGAGCGATAGCTACAGCAGGCACCAATACCCACAGTCATGGAGAGGCTAGCACATCCTCCATGCCCCCTACACAAGAGGATGTTGATTTTACATAGCCTGCCAGAGATATAGGTGATGATATTTTGTTCATTGTTATACTTCATACTTGTGCTTATGCTTTATATATATCATGATGTGTACTAATTATTTATTGTTTCTATCTTGCAAGATCTGTGAGAGACTTTTGGGATCTCTATCGACTGGTGGCTACAGAGATAGTACCCCCATCAGCCAACGAGGAGACCACAAACTTAGACTATGTGCCCCAAAAAATCATGGATTAGGACCTAGAGTTGTTTAGGCCATACATTAGACTATGGGCAACATATGAGAGTTTGAGGAGGCAAGTTCATCGAGCCAATGCTGCCCAGAGGCATAGTCATCCCGAACCCTAACAGAGTTCAAGAGACTAAAGGCAGAGGTAGCAAGTTATAGGGGAAGAGAGATCAGAAATCAGAAGCACATCGGGAGGCCCTTGGACAGATATGGAGCTTAGAGTTTTCTCTTGGTACATTTAGTGGATTGTGATCACTATCGCACACCACCATCTCTTGATAGACTGCTACTAGACATATGCAACTACCAGGTCCTAACAGATCTAGTAGTCATAGGCCTCAATAGTATTGTATATATTGATGACGTACACAAAACTTATATATATATATATATGTATATATGAGCACTTGATGGTTTATTATTTGTGTTGAATGTTAAATGACAATGTGATTGAATAAATAAACTTTGTAAGATTATTTAATGAATGTCTTCATGATTTAACATGCATTATGTGATCTAATTAAAACTTATTACAGTTTCTCTTAGATGCAACATTGTGATTAAGTATGTTTTACTAAATTAAATGCACCTATGATCTAAATGAAGAAAATTAAATGCATATATAAGGATCTAATCTAAATTAACACACAAGATGAGCTTGAACAGTATGAGACCTAAAGTAATCACTTAAAAATGAATTAAATAATCACTTTAGTGTTGAAGACACACAAATAATTTTGTGTCAAGAACAAAGCAATGAGAGAGTATACAGAATGTCATCCTCTAACTATAACATCATTGTTGTATCATTCATACCATTCAAGAGGATTAGACATAATACCGGCACAAATGTGCAACATTGATAGGTTCTTTGAGGGGTGTTCCATCTAGTTTAGTTAATGTATTTTCACTAGATCCATAACTTTTATCAATTATGTAAGGTCCTAACCAATTAGGACTAAACTTTCCTTTTTCATTCGGGTTGGCATTGACGTTACGTTGATTTTCAAATAAGACAAGGTCACCTTTGTTGAACACATGAGGGATAACACTTTCATTGTAAACATGTTGTTGTCTTTTACAATAAGCTTGAAGATGCTCAAGAGTGTTGATGTTGTGGACACGGAAAAGGTAACCCTTCTACTTTTTCATGTTCAGGCCCTTCTAGTGGATTTTTGCTTGATTTTTCCTAGGTCTAATGTTGTAATGTGGTCAACATGTTCACATTATGTCTTGGACCCTTGTGAATCATTAAGACTTCTAGGTTGTCTTGTAAAAGTGTTGTGAAGTGTTGTAACCCACTTTCACACTTTTCTAGGACCCTTTCATCATAATTCACCTAAATAACTCCTTTTTATCACTTACCAAGTCTTATTTTAAAGTGTTGTAAAGTGTTGTAACCCACTTTAACACTTTTCTAGACTTATCTTCACAAATTCAACCCTTTCTCATGTTTAAATGACCCTTTAATACACTTTCCAGTTGTTTTTAAGTGTCTTTTTGAGGATATTCCTATTGGAAAACATTTAATGCCCTTTAAATCCTGACACCCACTTAATTTTCTTAAGTGGGATTAAGTCACCAATAGGGGAGACTTAGTCCTTTTTGACACAAAACTCAAAATAATTTTGAATTTTTGGCAGGATTTTGTCCTCTAACCCTTGAGGTTGGCCTATGATGTGTTATTTTCGAGAAATTTTAGTAAAATCATGTATAAATAAGGGTTTTTCACCTCATTTTTCATCTTCTCCCATCTCCTACAATCTCCTAATTCATCAAGCATTCAAGCATCCATTCACTTAATAATTCACAAGCATTCAAGCAATCAAGCATTATCAAGCCATCCATTGGAGTACTTCATTGCATATCTTCATATTTCTACATCAAGGATTTGGTAAGTCTATGACATTGCATGTTGTTTATTTATCATTATCTTTCCATTCTATTTCATTTTATAGGGTTTGATTACCAAAGTGAGGTTTGACCAAGGAAAACCCCCATTCTCTAACCCTCAACCATTTTTCCCTCCTTGCATGTGTGTTTGCAAACTTTTGTAGGCAGATTTGTCAAAGGAATTGGTGTTGAAAAGTGATCAAGAAGTCTTCAAAGTCAATCAAGTCATCACAACCCTAATTCAAGCTTGGAGATACTTTTTATCCCGTTTTCTACGGAATTAAGTGCGAACACCTATCAGAAAAGAAAGTGCAGAATTGAGGCTATAAGATTTTGTCCCAAAATTCCCAAGATTTGCAGGTGAACTAAGTCACCACTACTGGCAGATTAGTCCCACTTTTGGGCCTGAAAAGTGATTTTGACATTTTTGGACCCATTTGGTGGATTCTTGTTTCGACAAAGTTTCCTGAAACTAGGACTAAGTCACCCAACCTGGCATAAGTGTCCTAGTCAATGTTTTCAATCAAAATTTTAGGATTCCAGAATCTCCCAGCATCAAGATTCAGATTTCAGGTCCACCTCTTTGATTTTGTTCTGTTATTTCATCATTTACTTGCATTTTTAGGCATTTATGTATATCACATTGTGTTTTCAAATAAGTTGCATTTCTTAAGTTTTGCATCATTAGATCATTTCATTTTCAAATGAGTGCATTAGTACATCTTAATTAGACATAATACATCTCATACACATTAATTTTGAGTGTAGACAATTGCATTTGGACCCCATTTCTCTCTCCTTTTAGGTGAAAAACCCTAGAAGGAGCAAAGCAAGTGTAGGCAACCCAAAATTATTGTCTATAGATGCGTTGTTCATCGAGCATTTCAAACTGATGCAATAATTGTTCTTTATAATTTTTGTCATCAATAAGCCCTTGAAGGGAAATTCTTAATGTAGGAATCTCTAACTCCAAGGGCATTATTGCCTCACTCCCATTGACAAGATTATAAGGTGTAGTTCCTTTAGATGATTTGACACTTGTGCAATAGGCACATAACACATATTGTAATTGCATGTGCCAATACTTATGATGCTTGTTAACAATTTTCTTTAGGATTTGTTCAATTTTCTTATTAGTTGATTTGGCTTGACCATTAGATTGTGGGTAGTAAGGTGTCGAAAAGCGATGTTGTATGTTAAATGTTTCTAAGAACTTCTTCACATCATTATTCTTAAATGGTGTACCATTATCAGATACTAAAGCGGGAAATATTGTGTTCTAATATGAAATGACATATTACATCAACTGTTGTTGATTGAAGGGGAATGACTTCTACCCATTTTGTGAAATAATATGTTGTAGTGATTATGAATGTATGTCTAGCAGAAGAGGGGGGGATATTTTTCCTATAATGTCTAAACCCCAAACCACGAAAGGCCATATCGGGACTTGAGCTCAAAACTCGTAAGTAGAAGCATGGATCAGATTGCTATGCTCTTAACATTTGTGGCATTTTCTTAATAATCAAAATAGTCTCGTTCCATATGTCTCCAATAGTATCCAATGCAAATAAGTTTTTGAACTAACTTTTTTCCTCCAAAATGGCCACCACAAGCACTTGCATGAGCTTGTTCAACTGCTATGGGGATTTTGGATTTGTCAAGGCATCTAAGTAAGAGACCATTGAATGATCTCTGATACAACACATCAATTAGAATTATGTACATAGATGTGGGTTTCCGTAAGTGAGCCCAAATGTTCTTTGTAGTTGGCTCGGGAAAGGTACCGTCTTTTAAATAATGTTATTGTATTGTACCATTCACTCAAGTCTTCCTTGGTTGCTAATATTTCCTCTATTTTATTGTCCATTGATGGTTTTATGATTGGATGAATAGTAAACGTAAAGTCCTTTGAAGGGTCTTGAGGCATTATAAGAGAAGCTACACTCACCATTGCATCTACATGCCAATTATCTTTTCGTGTAATGATGTCAATGGTAAATGATTCAAACTTCTCTAACAAATTCATGTTGACATCCTTGTATTTTCATAATTTTTCATGTTTTTATTGATATGTCCCATTTATTTTCTTGATTACTAATTGCGATTCACCAAAAATCTTAATGACTTTTGAACCTAAGATTAAAGTAACACGTAACCCAACAAGCAATGCTTCATACTCAGCATTGTTGTTTGTACATAGGAAATTTAGTCGATAGGACAAGGGAATAGGATCTCCTATGGGTGGGATTAGTATAACCCCAATGTCAGAGCTTATTCTACACTTAGATCCATCAAAGTATAATTCCCATGTATTAGTTTTGATTATCAACACATTATCATTGGGGAAAGAGTCATTACTAGGCAATGCCAAAGGGGAAGGGTCGTCAACCAATTGGTCAGTCAAGGCTTAACCTTTAATTTTTTTTTGTGGAATAAATTTAAGGTCAAACTCAGTCAACAACATAACCCATTTACCTAGACATCCTGATAGATTTGTTTTATTAAAAATATGTTTGAGAGGGTCACATTTCATCATCACATGTATTTCTACATTCAATAAATAATGACACAACTTACTGGTAGCAAATACAAGAGCCCAACATTTCTTTTTTGTTGTTGTATATCATTTCTCATAATCAATCAAAGTGGGGCTAATGTAATAAACAAGATGTTCTTTACCATTTTTGTCTTGTTGAGCCAACAATGCTATGAGAGCATGGTTTGATGTGGCTATGTAGAGGATGAATGGTTTGTTTTGTATAGCGGGTTGTAAAATAGGCGGAGTTGCAAGATATTCCTTCAAACTCTCAAAATCATGTTTACAATCCTCATTCCAATCAAATTTCACATCCTTTTTGAGGAGATGTTTAAACGATAATGTTTGATCGACTAGAGGTCCAACAAAATGATGGATGGCTTGAATTCTTCCTTGTAACGTGCACAATTGAGAAATGGTTTTAAGAGGTGGCATGTTGATGATAGAATCAATCTTCTTTGTGTCCACCTCAATGCCTCTGTGAGATATGATAAAACCTAGAAGTTTCTCACTATCTACACCAAAGAAACACTTTTTTGGATTTAGCCTCATGTTGTATTTTTGCATTCTCTCAAATATTTTTTGAAGGACATTCACATTTTCTTGTCTTGTTAAAGATTTGGATAGGATTTCATCGACATAGTCTTCCAAAATATTATGTATGTAATCATGAAATATTAATGTCATTGCTCATTGATATGTAGCACCCCCATTCTTTAATATGAAAGGCATCATAACCCAACAAAACGTGCCCCAAATTGTTGTGAATGTTGTTTTGTACTAATCTTGAGGGTTAATAAAGATTTTATTGTATCAAGAAAATCCATCCATGAATGAAAACAAAGCATGTCCCATAGTTAAGTCTACTATCATGTCAATATTAGGAAGGGGAAAGTCATCCTTTAAAGATGCTTCATTCAAATCATGAAAATTTGTACACATCCTAATATGATTGTCAGGTTTTGTAATTGTGACAATGTTTAAGATCCAAGGAGAATAATCTATAGGCCTTATGAAACCAGTGTTAACGAGTTCTTCAATTTCATCCTTAACTAGCAAGGCTATTTTAGGGTTCATTTTTTGAATCTTCTTTCTAATAGGCTTAGCATTTTCAACAAGGACTATGTTGTGTCTTACCATCTTAGGGTCAATTCCTGACATGTTTGAATAAGTCAAGGAAAAAAGTTCAGGAAAGTCATGAAGCAAGGTTGCAGTATTCTCTTGTTCTCCATCATCAAGGCATTGACCTATTTTAATGACTTTCTCTTTATCATTGATGTCCATTGCTATATCCACTGTATCTCCTAAAGGAAGTGCATTTGATCTTGGAAATTCAGGATTGTATTCTTCATTGTTCATGTCTGTCTCACCACTTTTGTTGTCTCCATCTTTTTGTTTAGTGCTTATAATAGCACATGTAACCTTTTTCTTGTGAGGAGTAGATGGTTTATCATAAACTCCTAGCCTTTGTTTCAAGGCTTCATCATCTTCAAAGTACTCCCATGATAGTGGTACATCAGTATCAAGCAATTTAGGATGCTTCATAGTGAGATTGATTTTTGGTTTGCACATGATAGTGTTGATGTTTAACAATGGTCTCTTTGATGCTTGTGTGATCTTAGAAGGACAATATCCCAAACCAGTCTTTGTCTCTTGTGTGTTAGGCTCTATAGGAACCCAAATTCCTTGTTCTTTCTTCCCAAATTCTTTACCATTATAACCTAATTATTTCACAAGCTCATAACCTCCCCCATAATTTTTTTCCATTTCTTTTGGGTTTAGTGGTTGTTAATAATCGATCTCATCAAAGTTAGTTGTGTAACTTGTATTTTCTTCTAGAGTGGATGAGGTAGATGTTCATGAATTTTCTTCCAAATTTTGAGTTTGCATGACCATTTGTTGATTTTGGTTGTAATCTTCTTTTCTTGTGATTATGTACTCTACATAAACGAGGGTGTGAAATCCAAGGAACCCCAATCATCATCCAATAATTTTCACACTGTTTCCATTTCTTGCTTGTCTTCTTTTAGAGGTTCTATGTTGGATGTTGTAATTAATGTGCTTAGAGGACTTGTTGTTCCTTTTTCATAATATGATGAAGAGTGGAAGGCACTCAATGCATCTCATGAATCTATGGTCTTCCCAAAAGAAGATTGTATGAAAGGTAATGAGGCATAACATGAATAGGAGTTTGTAAGGTAGCCTTTTTTACTATAATATGTAATGTAATCACAAAGAGTGGTTTCCTTCCTACATTGTCAAATGCTCGGATTGATAAAGAGTCAGGTTCCATTTTTTATTTGTCTACTAGCAATCTATCTAAGAGTTTCACATTGCACACATTAAGGGATGAACCATTATCAACAAGGGTCCTCTTGATACCTATTCTATTGAATTGAGCTATTATCATAAAGGCCTCATGTCTCTTTTTGACCTCCAAAGGAGGGAGCTCATGTTGGTGAAAGGTAATGTCTACATTAACTGTATTCATTCCTTGTATTAGAGTTTCCACATCATTTTCATTCGTACCAAGAGGGACCACTACTTGTTGTAAGGTGGTTTGAAGCATAGTGTGATAGTTATGGAAATTTTGAATTAGGTCCCATAGGGATATTTTTGCAAGAGTATTTTTAAGTTGTTCAACAAGATCATACTCCTTCCCACTATGTGAAGATAAATGAGGGGCACTAGGCAATATGGGAATAGGAAAAGGTAAGGTTGTTGGGGTTGGTTGTGTTGGTTGTGTAATACTCCTAGTGTTATACATATGAGCAATGATATTGTGACTCGACTTCTGTAATACATTATTCTTAGGTGGATATAGGATAAACTCAGGAATGTTTGTCAGTTGCGGTTTATGTGAAGGTTGGTAAAGGATGAGTTGAGGTTGAATCATGTTAACTTCTCTTGGTTTTGGTTTCTCATAGCAAGCCTTAGTGGATGAACCTTGTGAGAGGAAGTCCTCAAGGTATTCATCTAACATATCAAAGCCATCTCTACTAAAAGGCTTGGGCTTGTTAATAAATTGAACTTCTCTTTGTTTAGGTTTGTTTAAACAAGCCTTAGTGGATGAACCTTGCGAAGTGAAGTCCTCAATGACTTCATCTAACATATCAAAGTAATCACAACTAAAAGGCTTGAAGGTTAAACTAACAAAGTGTTTTAACATGCTTAAGTAACTATACATCTATACTAGTTTAAGTTGAGTGTTTTGGGTTTTTCTTTCTAATCTATGTCTAATGTAGTCTAATCTAAATGTTGAAAATGAAAATTGTAAAAAGCTACTTCTATCCACAAATTCAATAAATGTAAATGATGTTATTACTAATGATTACAGTATAACAAAAAGATACTAAAATGAAACAAAAAAGTAATGAGAGAAAATAGAAGCTTAAAAACTAGAAATCTAACTTGTAAATAATAGTACAATTTTGCACTAGGATTGATTCACCCCAGGTGGCGAATGAGTCCCAGTAGGTATATTCTCCAAAATTTTAGGATTTATTTTTGTTGATTTTCATGTCGTGTATGCTATATGAGAGATCTAGGATGAAAATGCAGTTTTTCAATAATTTTCAATGAAATTATGTAGAAAAATGCAAGCTAAATGAGCTTTTTACTAATGTAAGTTTTGAAACTCTGGAATGCAAATTAACCAATGCAAAACCTAATGCAATGCTAATGCAAGCTAAATCTAGGATGTAAATGCACACCAAATAAGAATAATGATGTCCTAAATGCAAGTTCACCAAAATGAAACCTAAAATAGGTGTGTGATGTGGAATGATGGATTATGATATAATGTATTCATGCCCACTTTCAAAGAGACTCCACTCAAGGATAACACTAAAGATTTCAATGCAAAGGAGATTGAAATCTCACAATAGGGTTGTCCTAGAGACTGAATGATAGCTATGAGGGGTTCACCATCAAATGTAAACTTGGATTTAAGACAATGAAATTGAAAACACAGTGTGAAATGAAAACTAACTCTAAATGACCTAAGAAAGTGAACAAAATGTAACAAAAATATATGAAACTAAAAGTGTGCACTTGGAAACCTTGAAGTGACCTAAAACAACTCTGATATTTTTGCTCGGGAGTTTTTTTCAAGGAAAGGGGTATCATAATCTACAAACAGATCTAGAAAATAGCTACAATGGGACTCATTCACAAGTCTTGGTGAATCAATCTCATTCCACTTTTCCAAAATTTGAAAGCTCTGATCTACACTCCAACACCTACCCTTTCCTTCCAATACGAGTTTTGGATTCGAACTTGTGAAAAGCACCCGCAAAAAAAAATTCAACATGATTTGCTAATGGGGGGTTTTCCTTGGTCAAACCCCTAGTTTGGTAATTAAACCTTGATATAAATAAAGAACTATGCATGAAAACCCTAGCCTTAAGTGTTTCTAAGACTAAGAAATATGAAACATGATGTAGTCTTAATCAAATGTGCAAGAATATGATGAAATGATGGAAACACGGAGACGAAAGACTAACTTGTGATGATCCCTAATCACCCCAAATGGACTCTAATGATGTATGTACCTTCCTTAGGCTGAATATAGAGTTATAATGGAAGATGGAATCATTTAGGAAACAATTCTTTAGGCTTGGATTGATGGCTAGTTGCATCTCCCTAACCTAGAATCCATTATGATTCACCATAGACATCCCTGATCAACCCTTGGCAATGCTATATTTTGATTGAAAGTGAGCTTTAAGACCTACAAAAATGCTTTGATGTTGCTCCAATGCTTCAACTTTACTTTCTCTTGAAAAGAGAATGCTCTTGTGAAAGCTTTTCTTGAAGATTCTTGATGCTTAATGCCTGAAAAATGCTTACTCAAAGTGCTTAGATATGATGAAAATGACTTAGAAGCTTTCTTTTATTGGCATCAACACCTAATTGACCATTATGTATATCTCAAAGGCCGACACCCACCAAAAACTTGAGTTAAATTGATGAATTCCCACTCAAATTTCAAAAAGACCCCAAATGGGACTCATTCACCACACTTGGCGAATGGGCCCCACCTAAGGGGACTCATTCACCCAAGGTGGAAAATGTGTCCCATCTTAGCTTTTTGAGGAAGGTTTTTTTATTTTTTGGTGTTTTGAATGATTTTATAGGATTTTTAGGTGAAATGAGCCTCGAGATCCAAAATAATGGGTCCTAGGGGCCTAGAAATGATGATTTAAAGGATAATTAATACAAGGGTACCCAAGATAGGTCCAAATTAAACCAAGGATTGTACTTTCTCTAAGAAGGGAGTACAATTTCAATGGTCATAGGAGTATGTTGATACTAATGAACAAGTGGTAGATATTTTCACAAAACCCCTTCCTAAGGAGACTTCTGAATTTCTCCAAAATATATTGGGAGTTGTTGTTCCCTTTTCTTCAATCAAGAGGAAGTATAGGTTAAGCAGGAGCTTGGTCTCCCTACCACAAGAAGGTTTGGTGGTCTTGTGAAATATTTTCAAAAGTAGTGTGGTTTGGACTCAAGGGGAGTTGTCCTAAAGAGGCTCTAGAGAATTCTTTGTATTCCTATGCATTCCTCTACATTGGAAGATATGGCCTTGTGGTTTGGAAGTTTGACAAAGGCAAGTGAGATGTATATGTATTCCTATTTTCAGAACATATAAGTTACCACAAGTGTTTCCAGAATTTATAGAATGAAGACTATGTTGCTATAGTTGGGGAGATTCAGAGAAATGCTCCACATTTCTCCACATTTAAAATTGTGATCTTGTGGCTTGGAAGATGAGTTTAAAGCGGGGGGGTAAATGCTACTGAGATTGTTGAACTTTTCCATTGATGTCAAAGGGGGAGAAGAAGAACTCAAAATGTTATATTTTCTAAGGGGGATTGGAACTCAATATCAAATATGTCTTCATGTGTGGCCAACATTTTTTTGTTTGCCATTAATGACAAAGGGGAAGATTGTTGAATAAAGGTTGTCATTGATGTTAAAGAATATCAGAATAAATGATTAGAGATGACACTATCTTTCCAAAAATTCAGTGTAAACTAAATGGAGTTGTTCTATCATACCTTTCTATGTTGGTAATTGTATTTTTCATATCATTTTGAGTTGCAAAGATTTGAAAAAATATATTTTACTATCTATATTGGAGTGTATATGGTCTAGAAGTATATTGTATATGAGGAGTTATGTGTATTCTTGCAATATCATGCATTCATCTATTCACTATGATACAAGTAATCCCGAAGGTTGTACAAAAAAGCTTTAGTTTAGTGTTGGTTTAGTGTTTCTCATGTCTCCTTTTTGGAGGTGTTGTTGGATCTACGGTTTGAGAGGAGAGTATGTCTACACATGTTATATCATATTCCTAAGTTTTTCAAGGATATGTTTAGCATGCAAAAAGTTTGAAGTGGAAAATGGTTCTTTGTGTATGTCTTTCAACATGTTGATGTTCAAGACATGTGTGGTAATGGCTAGAAGTGTGTAGTATTCAAAGCTAGCATGTGGTGTCAAGTTAGGACCTAGTTAAGGTTCTTATGGAAGCAAACGACATCAAGTTCTTTTGGCATAAAAAATTTTGATGTAGGACCAACCTATTACAAGTTTCATGAAATTTGAACCTAGGTCCACTCTATGTCATCCTTGTTATTTGTGGACCCCTGGTTGACATGGAAAAGTGTTTTATACAATGTCATGTATGTATTCCTCAGTTGTGTGGATGCAAAATGTGAAGTATAATTGAAGAGAAGGTGGTGAATATACAAGGAGATGATTGTAAAGCTAGAGTTGTTCAAGGAGAGTTGCAACCCAAAGTGTGCACAATTATCAAAACATCATAAGGAGTATAGAAGAGTGATTATAGCCAGTTTAAAAGTGTATGAGATGTATTCAGCTGCAATTACAAGCTTTATCTATGTAATCTGGTAGGAATGGTGTTCTACCTATTATATTGATCTATGTTGGGGATTTGTATAGATCCAATCATTTGGTGCGTACAGATACAATTGGGGATTATTGTCTCCAGTAGGTTGGTGCCTACAAATATAATTGGGGATTTTTGTCTTTGGTAGGTGGTGCCTACTTCATATTGTAAAATTTACTTGCATGTTCTTACTAAGTGAGGCTGGATTTGGACAATAGATCCAAGCAGCTATTCTCATTGTGTTTTTTTCCCATATTTGGTTTCCATGTATATCTGGTGTTCTACTATGTGAATTTGTTCTTGATTGATGCTTGATTATAAGTAGTGAAGATTCAAATTTCATGCTCTGGTACATATGTGATTGAGTTTAGAATTTTAAATAGATTTGATCTACTAATTCACCCCCCTCTCAATAGATTGTGTTCTCTTCAAGTTCAGATCAGATCGATCAGAGAGGTGCGGGATCCGGGATCAGATCAGATCCGGCGAAATCAGATCAGAATCAATCCGCGTCAATCGGATCACAATCAATCAATCGCGATATCAATCGATCTTTTCAATCCGACGATCGAGAGGCAGAAGAAGAGGGATCAATCAGATCGGATCAATGAGGGAAACTTGTAGCCATCTAATGATAATTTCCACAACCCAAAAGAGAAATCTATTCAAACAAGTATTTAGAATCCACATGCGGTAGAATAGACAACATACCCATGAAAGAGTAAAACACAATGTACCCTACAAAAACCCTCAAGAGGAAAAAACTCAACCTCCAACCTATAACCTGCACATTCACAAAGAGGAGAAATTTTGGGCCATTTTAGAGGCTTTCCTTAGTCAAACCTTGTGCATGTGTTTCCACTTCCACAATGGAAATATTAATTGATAAATGATAATGGAAAGGAAGAAATGATGAAATCACATTGTTTAACAACTCACCACCCTTCAATGGTTTCCTTGAAGGACTAAAGACATACACATCACCTCAAGGATTTGGATCTTTCTTTTCTTGAATGCTCAAATGCTTTAAAGACCTAAAGAATATGTTATTCTTCACAAAATAATGATAACATGATAACATAAACTCACAAACACTTTGGCATGATGCTTGGATCTTGAATTGTTCCAATAAATATTTGAAATGTTTCTCTTGACTTGATCTTGAATGCTCTTAATGTTCATCTCTTGCTAGATTCTTTCACTTAGATCTCAAATGGTGAACAGGTTGGGTATTTGTAGGCATTTATTTAATTTCCCAAAAATTAGATCCCAATAGCCAACATTTGCAAGTTAAATTTTGGTTGTTAAATTTCCTCCAAAAACATATTCAAAAATGGGTAATGGCTCATAAATAAAGGGAACCCATTCACCCTTGGGTGACTTAGTCTTGGCTCATATTTCGAGTACACACAGTTTCAAGAGCAACAAATGAGTTGTATGCATTTGTTCAATTCTTAATTCTTATTAAAAAATGGGACAAATGGGCTATATAATGCATAACTTTAGGTACTCGTGGGGTCAATTAAGCTCAAAAGTTCAGGAGGGGTAAAACATAGTGTGAAATTGTAAAGGTATACAATTTCCTACACTATATGTAGCCCCCACTTTAGTGGGAGTATGAAATTACACTCAGACTCACACTAAAGTAGATAAATATATGTCAAGAGGGGTCCAAGTGCATAAATATTGAAGAGACAAAGGATCAAGGGGGTTGCACAATCCCCCATGATCTAAGATCCCATAGGAAACCAACATAGGCACAAAGGAAGACATATACATGTACGATATGCAACAAGATGAGATACATGAACATACATGTTAGAAAACACGAAGCATACACGATGAAAACACATGAACATAACATAACATGATGATGAAGAAATGAAAAAAATCAAGTGTAAACATGAAGAAGACACGTGAAAAATACACTAAAAAACACAAGGTTAGTACTAAAAGGGATTTGAGTCAGTAAGGTAAAGGGACCTTAGTCTTAAATTGTCTCAAATACCAAACACATCCATTGAATAAATGAATTCTCCCATCAAGATTGAAGTCATACACATCACTCATGGGCTGCATGGCTCCACTGGAAAGTAAGCTATGTTATGCTAGGTGGCCATGAGATACATTACTCACATGGACTAGTGAAGTCCAATATTCACTAGGTGCCCCAAGGTCAAGAATGAGAAACACACAAGGGATAGTGAAGTCTAATAGTCACTAGGTGTGTACCCATAAAAATGATCATTTCTTCATAAGGCTAGCAAGTTGCATTATGCTAGACACTAATGGAATAAAATTTCTTCACAAGGCCATCAAGCTACGTTATACTAGAAACTCATGGAATAAAATTGTTTCACAAGGCTAGTAAACTGCATTATGCTAGACAATCATGGAATAAAATTGCTTCACAAGGATATCAAACTACATTATGCTAGACACTCATGGAATATTATGAAAAGGTAAACAAAATAATCAAAGGGTTTTTTCTTAATGCATAGAAGTCCATACCTTAAGGAACATCACACTTGATATCACCACTAAGAGAGGACCAATCAAGGAATAAAATATTCATGCCTTATGGAATGCAAGTCATAGCATTACCACCAAGCAGAATGCCATATGCCAAGAAAGTTCACATTCTTATGGGACATTAAGTCTAACATTACCACAAAAGTGATTCTTCACATAAATTGAGAAAGACACACTTTGATTAATATGGTTGCACTTCCTAGGAGATGTATGCTATCATCACTAAGAAGGGAACATGCAAAAAAAAACCCCTCAAAATGTTAGTGTACTTGCTACACTAATTTCTTAAGCAGAAAGAAAGGGATCCCAATAAGGAATACACCTAAGAAAAGGTTACCTAACCCCTTTCCTCAAGTGTAAGGAGAAAAGGTGAGTCAAATGGATGATGATATGTCGCTCCTTGCAAAATAAAGTATGATTGCATAAAACCAAGTTTATACCCCCATGCATGTTAGTGAATATGTTATGATACTACAACTACCACATGGAAAGGAGTAGCAACTAACACTATTTATTAACTGAAAGACAATAACAAGGACATCTTATTTTTGCTTGCATGTTAGGCTCTATAGGGACTCAAATACCTTATGTGTTCACTCCACATCCTTTTCCATTATAGACAAACTATTTCAAAATCTCATAACCTCTTCCATAAAGTTCTTTCATTTCTTTTGATGAAGGTGGTTTTTCATGTTCATCTTTATCATAAGCAGATGTGTAGCTTGTATTTTCTTCTTTGCTAGAAGTTGTGGAATTAGATGCTTCATTTGGTATCATTGTTGCTTCTTTCTCTTTTCTTGACTTTAATTATATTTGTAGTAATAAAAAAGGTAGCCTTTTTCCCTTACCTGGTTTGATAATTGACATTAAAATTGAGTTAATGATGTCTTGGAGTGGTGTTGTAATGTGTTGTACACATTCACACTATTCTAGGACCTTTATTTGACTAAAATATTCCTTAATGGATCCTTTGCAAGGGTGTTGTAAAGTGTTGTAACACACTTTCACACTTTGCTACGATGTATTTGCTTAATTAATCCTTATGGGCCCCTTTCTAAATAAAAATTACATAATTTGTACCTTATTTAAGTGTTGTAAAGTGTTATAAGGCCCTTTCACACTTATCTAAGTGGCCATTAATTAATTATGGGTAATTAGAGTGATTAACCACTTTTAGTTCAAATTTAAGCCTTAATTATGACACCTCCTAAAGATCTATCTCGACACCCATAGTTTAATTAATAAATATTTCATTGGGAAAAGTTAGGTCCTAGAAAATGGTGCCAGGACCCATTTTCCCTAGGTGGCGAATGGTTCCTCCCTTATTAGGACCCCCCTTTTATAGTTGATTTGAAATGGGTTTTCAGCCTTCTTTCAATCCCCTGAAGTTAGGTCTTGGTAAATTGAGCTAGGACCCATTCGCCCTAGGTGGTGAATGGGTCCTTCCTTAATGAGACAAGTCCCTTTTTTAATTTCATTCTGGTGGGAATTTAATAATGTTTCTTTCCATATATGGTGTCATCCTTAATTGTTTGAATTTTAGGGTTAATCTCCTAATTTATTATAAATAAGGGGCTAATTCACATAGTTTCACCTAGCAAGTTTACGAAGCATTCTATCCATTTCAAGAGAGCATTATAGAGCATTTCAAGGAAAATTTCAAGAGTTTATTGTAGCAATTCAAAGTCATATCATCATGTCAAGGGTTTGAAGCATTCATTCATGTTGTTGAGCTAAAGAGGTGGATGTAGCATTGAAGATCTACTTGCAACCATTGTTCAAATCCCATTCAAGGATCCAATATCTGCATTCTTCATGGCCACTACATGTTAGTTTGCAGATTTGCTTTATAAGACATCATCCAAGGTGATATCATTTGCATTGTTGCATTATTCATGCTTCATTTCATCATTTGGTTTAATTACCTACAAGGGGTTTGACTAAGGAAAACCCCCATTCACTAACAATCAACAAGTTTTCCCTCCCTTGAGTGTGTGATTATAGGTTTACAGGTTGAATATCAAGTGGAGCAAGTTTGGAGCAAAATTATCAAAGTTACAAAAGTTGTCATTCAAAGTGCAAAATCAAAGAATTGAAGCTATATAATTAGCTATAGAATTTTAGAACTTGATAAACAGGATTTTGAGAGTGTAGAAATGAAGGAACAAGACCCTAATCTCGGTTTGAGAAACCCTAATAGGGACCCATTCACCACTAAAGGTGAATGAGTCCTTTGTAGATTAAAAATAACAACTTTTTGACTAGGTACAAAGCTTTTTATGCTCTAAAAAATTCCCTCATAGCTTCTATAACAGTTAGGTATATTTTTTATTGTTATTTGCATCTTTTGGCTCTCGTAATTGAATTTTTTATAAGAAAAAGACCTCGTGGTTTATCATCTTGTTCATTCATGTTGGTAAACCCTACCTTTTTCCATTAATCATTTTGGTGAACCCGACATATTGGACATTGCAATTTTCTAATTTTTGGAGTCTCTCATTGTATCATAAGTTAGATCTTGCATTCATTTACATTTATATTTGCATTGAATTAAGGTCTCAATTAGGGTTACTTGTTTTGTATTGAAATCTTGTATATGATATAGGGTTTAGATTTGCATTGTTTTGCATCTCTCTAAATCTAAAAAATTACAAAAACAAATAAGTCATTTTGCATCTCATTTAGATATCATATAATTGCATTTGAAAATAAAAACAAAATTGCATTTCAAATTAGGCCTTGCATTTCATCTTTTCATTACATTTTTACATTGATTTTTTGAAAAATCTGAAGCTGAAGTTCACTGTCTTAAACCTAGAACTGAAAGATATAACTGAGAACTTTCAAATCATTGAAAAATAGTTTAAAAATACCTAACCAGGACCCTTTCATCTTTATTGGAAAATGAGTACCTGATCGGGTTTGATTTGAACCTTCTGGCAACTGAAAAAGCATCAAAATTCACTTTGAAATCCACAAAACCATCTCAAAAATATCTAACTAGGATCCATTCGCCCTTACTGGTGAATGATTCCCTTTTAGCTATTGCTCTGCATTTTTAGGACATTAATATTTCAATTTTTAGCTTCTATTTGGTGCTATTACCTTTTTGTTTTAGTTTCATGATTTTTTGTTTCATCAAGTTCATTGCATTTAGTTTAAATTGCTTCATTTCGGTGCATTTTTAAAAGTTCAAAATTGCATCAAAACATTTCATTTCAGCTTATTGCATTGTGTAATCAGTAAATTGTATTTCTTAGACTCTGAAAAATTACATTTCATTCTAAGTTGTTGCATTTCCCCTTTGGTATTCTAGTGTGTTTGCACACTAGGGTTGTAAAACTTGCATGAGCTTTACAACTTGGTGTCCTATTCGTAATACTATTATAAGATGTAGTTCAAGGCTCATGTCATCCCATGATATCTCACTCATTGTGGATCTTGGATTTCCTAACTCTCTTTTTGATAGTGTTGAAAATCAATGCTTCATGGCTTATAGTTTGCATACTTCACTTCCCATGACTTCACCTCCTACAACCAATGTCCCTAACATTACCAACACTGTCCCTAACATTACCACTTCCACTCAATATTTGGGGTCTATTCAATGCTAAGTTAGAATTAAAATCCCATCCTCTACAATACCAATATCCATTCCCACACACACTAGTACACAACCTACAACAACATACCAACCTACAACAACCTTTCAACCCACAACAATCATACCTACTAGCACCGTATACACTTCCATAGGTATTCCCGCATGAATTCCTTCTACCTTTGTGCCTTCGAATACAATAACCCCTCAACAATTAGCCTTCAATAACCTACAATTAACTAGCCCTCCACATACATACACTACACCACCTTATTCCCATCAACCTTATAACCAAAATGACCACACTTTTGCAAACCATGACATCCCTTTAACAACAAGTGGCAACATTACAACAAAACAAGAATGGTCAACCTTTGCAGTACATCAAGTCTACATCATTTTCCTTTGGCATATTAAGATCACAAATTCCATAAGGTATAAAGATCCCTTGATAAGATAAATATGGTGGGATAGGAAATCTTGTTAGCCATGTTTCCACCTTCACAGCCTTATGTAGTGATTTCATCTTTGAGGATAAATTGTTGGCTAAGCTATTCCCTAGATATTTGAAAGATACTGCTCTAGAGTGGTTTTCCTCTTTACCGAATAATTAAATTGGTTCATTCAATCAACTCATTTATTCCTTTAACAACCACTTCCATATTCACATAGGTCCCAAGATGACCCTTCCTAATTTAATGACATGCAAAAAAAAAGAGGATGAGAAAGTGACCGATTTCATAGCAAGATATCAAACACTTTATTCATAAATGAACATGAAGATTCCTGATGCCAAACTTCAAAGAATTTTCATTTCTAAATTACAAGATAAAATCTAAAGAAAACTTGAAATTTTGAGGTTTCCATCCTTCACATAGTTATGTACAACCCTTTGTCACCATCAAAACTTGACTTGCAGCCATGATGTGAAAAATCCCCCTAGTCATCCTAAAAAGTCTGAATCCATAACTCAAAACAATTATCAACCATTCAAGAAACAATATAAGGGCTTTCTAAAATTAAATCCTCCTCAAAAAAGTCAACAAATCAATAATCAAGTGGTTGTTATAAAAATGACAACTCCTTTTGGGGATAGGTAGAGAGAATTCACTCCTTTACCTAATACCCTTCACAATATCATGTTGCAGCTTATTGATAAAAGCATGCTTACCTTACCTCCTATTAGAGAACATGATCTTACTATACCATTTCCTAAAGGATTTAGAAAACATTCTTATTGTCATTACCATCTAACAAATGGACATAGCACATAATACTGTAAGCATCTTAAACATATTGTGCAGTGCCTTATTGACAATAACCAACTTCAAATCGGAGGTGTGAATGATCAAGGTAATAAGTTTGTAGCTCCTCCTAATCAAAATTTTCAAATCTTTACAAATCTCATGCCTAAGCACAATATTTCATTTGTCAAAGCTAGTGAAATGAAGAATTATGTGATGAATGTTGACACAAATGATGAAAATATGAATACCATTGAACAACATCCCACAAATGAAGTGATAACATTTATCAGTGCTTTCTCAAAAAATGACATACCTAAACGTGGACCTAATGGTGCTCTTTACATAGCTAGCCAAATCATTAATAATCCCACTAATGGGATATTGATTGATCTCATCTATGGAGAGAATGTGATCATAGAAGAATTCTTATATGTGCATGAGCTATATCAAGAAACATATGATAACCCGAAAGAATGGATCAAGACATATAACGGATTTTCTTTCCCTATGATAGGCTCGATAGATCTCCCTTCAATGGTGGGACCGAAAACATTAAGAGTCTCATTCTCCATCATCCTACAATCAGACCAATTTTGTGTGAAGCTAGGCTATCCATGGCTTCGCTCCATGAATGTTGTTCCTTTGATTGTGAATAAATGTCTAAATTTTCCATTTTGCAATGATATCTTCACTGTGCATCATATTCGATTTAATCATGCCTCGGTAAAAGGAAATTTTTCACTGGATTACTTTTGGCCCAAGCCTATGGAACCTATCAAGCCTTGTGAAGATTTCTTTCTTCAAATCATATCAAAAATTCAAGGCAAAGAAAATAGAAAAACTATCCCTTCGCAACATGCCTCAACCTATGGTAAAACCAACTATCTTTAATGAGACAATGATTGAACCAAAAACACTTTCAAACATACAAGAAAAACCTCCTGCAATTTACCACAAGAGACCATGAGATAGCACAAACAATCCCGTTGTCCCTCCTAGAGTCAAACATGTTTACAAAGTCAAGGAAAAAGCAGTTGAGCAACCTCCTGTTGTTTCTTATAGTCCTTCAAAGGAAGAGAAGGAACCTTTGATTGAAGTGCTAGGGAGCATAGACATAGATGTCGTGCTATTGCTTGTAGATTGCAAACTCAAGAAAACAACATAGAAAATAAAAACCCAAACCTACTTGAAGCAATGCATGATGACTCTCAACCCTTGCCAAAACATAAACAAGAACATTGCGTGGAATTGTTATTTAGTCTCCTGTTGTGATTAACTTAGATAATGACATTGACATTGCAAAGATTAATGAACAAGTGCATGATGAGTTGAATGCATTGTTTTCTTCTTCCATGAGCTTAGATGACAAATCTCCTAAAAAGAGTGTTGAAATTGGTATGTGTCCTAGTTCGGCACTTGCTCTTGTCCCTTTGGCTAGTTTCTTGACTTCCTTTTATACCAACTGAGATTGGGAGGTGGATGAACTGCTTTAGGTTGACTCGCATATGCCTTACTAGTCTTTTTATTTTTCATTTCCTTTCTTTTTATGTGATTGCATGTACAAAATCGAAGTTCTAGAGAGCGTAGATGTAGACGTCATGCTATTTCTCATAGATTGCAAACTCAAGAAAACAACAATAATATAGAAAATCAAAATCTCAACTTACCTAAAGCAATGCATGATGGCTCTCAACCCTCGCCACAACATAAACAAGAACATTGAATGGACATTGTTATTCACCCTCCTATTGTGATTAATTTAGATGATGACATTGACATTGAAAAAATTAATGAACAAGTGCATAATGAGTTGAATACATTGTTTTCTTCTTCCATGAGCTTAAATGTCAAATCTCCTAAAAAGAGTGTTGAACTTGGGATATGTCCTAGTTCGACACTTGATCATGTTGTCCCTTTGGCTAGTTGTTCACCTTCCATTTATACCAACCGAGATTGGGAGGTAGATGACCTACTTTGGGTTTACTTTCTTGTGCCTTACTAGCCTTTTGTTTTTCTTTATGATTGCATGTGTGTAATGTGATCCCCTGTGATGTTTCATTTGATGTCTCTCTATTTTTGTGTATTCCTCTATATATATCTTCATTCTTCTCTATATCGTAATCCTTTTTTATTTGTCTTGTGTTTTGCTTTTGGGGATGACACAAGGCATAGAGACATTTAGGTCTCTTCCATGTTGACCCAAAATATTTTCCTTTGTATTTTTCATTTGTCTTGTGGTTTCCCTTTGGGGATAATGCAAGGCTTTAAGACATTTATGTCTCTTCCATGTTGATCCAAAAGCTTTTTCTTTCTCTTTTTTATTTGTCTTAAGTTTTCCTTTGGGGATGACGCAGGGAATCGATACATCATGTTTCTTCCATGTTCACCTGAAAGGATTTTTCTTTGTTTTCACTTTCTTTGTGTCATTCTTCCAATTCTATGAGTATTTGGGGAATGATGATAGTTCCATGATCTTATATCAAAATTGTAGCATAGACATACTGACCCCAAATCCATAGATCACTTATGTATTTGTGGGGGGAAACCCTTTCATCCTATTTCATGATGCAACTTATTTTGGAAACATATGACTTGGCATAGGATTTTCAAAGGAAAGCTCTCATGTCTTAGACCAAAACTTTGGCTACTTTAAAGCAATTTCTCATAGTAATGGTGTAGTAACTGCTTTAAAGTGGGGGAATACATAGATGATATCTTTTAGAAAAAATCCATGGCGTGATTTTTCTTTTTTCTTGTGATGTGTCCTCTTCTTGTGTCCTCTTCTTGGTGATATCATTGGGTTTGATTCCATCCAAGAGTGTACAATCTACTGACATGGCATGATGCGAATGAGGCATCCCATGGGTGATGATCTAACACTTTTGACTTGTCCTCTCTTGGAGACATTAGGCACAATGCTCCCTAAGAGGAAGACCATTACACAAACAAAGAAAAATCCCCTTTAACAATTTTTTTACATGACAAAAGCATTTACAAAAGTATTTACATTGTGGTTCCTTATTAAAGTTATCAGGAGGATAACTTTGGTATGGTTAGTATAATGAGAAGCCAATACACTGGCATGACTTTCTCATTATACGGTGAGAAACCGATACACTGGCATGAATTTCTCATTAAACCACTTTGTTGGGAAAACTCACCTAGTGGAAAAATTGAGGTTCCACTACCCTAGAGTGAGCAACATATTTTATGGACAAACAGTCCCATTCTACATCGCGTTAGAATGGTTGTGCTTGATCCTTTGTTTTTGTTTATTTTTCTTGGCCTTTGACAAGGTATAATAATTTATCTTTGATATTTGTGCATACTTAAGTGTCTTGGATGTCTACTTTAGTGTGAGTTTGACATGGGGTCATCTCTCACTAAAGTGGAGGAAAAATTTAATAATGGAAAAAGTAGACTTTTTCCCTTACTTGGTTTGATAATTGACATTAAAACTGAATTAATGATGTCTTTGAGTGATGTTGTAATGTGTTGTACACATTAACACTATTATAAGACATTTATTTGACTAAAATATGCCTTAATTGATCCTTTGCAAGGGTGTTGTAAAGTGTTGTAACACACTTTCACACTTTGCTAGGATGTATTTGCTTAATTAAGCCTTATGGGCCCCTTTTTGAATAAAATGTACATAATGTGTACCTTATTTAAGTGTTGTAAAGTGTTATAAGGAAATTTCACACTTATCTAGGTGTTCATTAATTAATTGTTGGTAATTGGAGTAATTAACCCCATTTTAATTCAAATTTATGCCTTAATTATGACACCTCCTAAAGATCTATCCTAACAACCATAATTTAATTAATAAAATATTTCATTGGGCAAAGTCAGCTCCTAGAAAATGGTGCCAAAGACCCATTCACCCTAGGTGGCAAATGGGTCCTCCCTTAATAGGACCCCCCTTTTTCAATTGATCTAAAATGGGTTTTTAGCCTTCTTTCAATCCCCCTGGGTTAGGTCCTGGTAAACTGAGACAAGACCCATTCACCCTAGGTGGCGAATGGGTCCTCCCTTAATGAGACCCCCTTTTTGAATTTCATTATGGCAAGAATTTAATAATGTTTCTTTCTACATCTAGTGTTGGGCGTAATTGTTTGGATTTCAAGGTTAATCACCTAATTTAGTATAAATAAGGGGTTAATTCACATAGTTTCACCTAGCAATTTTATGAAGCATTCTAGCAATTTCAAGAGAGCATTATAGAGCATTTCAAGAGCATTCACAAGGCATTTAGAGGCAGATTTCAAGAGTTTATTGCAGCAATTCAAAGTCATATCATCATGTTAAGGGTTTGAATCATTCATTCATGTTGTTGAGCTAAAGAGGTGGATGTAGCATTGAAGATCAACTTGCAACCATTATTCAAATCAAATTCAAGGATCCAAGATCTACATTCTTCATTGCCACTACATCTTAGTTTGCAGATATGTTTCATAAGACATCATCCAAGGTGATATCATTTGCATTATTGCATTATTCATGCTTCATTTCATCATTTGGTTTAATTACCTACAAGGGGTTTGATTGAGGAAACCCCCCATTTAGTAACAATCAACAAGTTTTCCCTTCCTTGAGTGTGTGATTACAGATTTATAGGTTGAAGATCAAGTGGAGCAAGTTTGGAGAAAAATTGTTAAAGTTGTAGAAGTTGTCATTCAAACTGCAAAATCAAAGAATTGAAGCTACATAATTAGTTACAGACTTCTCGAACTTGATAACTAGGATTTTGAGAGTGCAGAAACCAAGGAACAAACCTTGATCTTAGTTTTAGAAACCCTAATAGAGACCCATTCACCACTGAAGGTGAATGAGTCCCTTGTAGCTTAAAAACAACTTTTGACCAGGTACATAGCTTTTTATGCTCTAAAATCTTCCCTCATAGTTGCTCTAATAGTTAGGTATCATTTTTTATTGTTATTTGCATCTTTTGTCTCTCATAATTGAGTGTTTTAATAAGAAAAAGATCTAGTGGTTTATCATCTTCTTCATTCATTGTGGTAAACCCTACTTTTTTTCCATTAATCAGTATCATCTTGTATTCCCTATCAAATTCAGATTTAAAATCTAATGATCCCCAATCATCTTCCAACAACATTGTCACAGGTGAAGGACACTTATCCTTATCCTCAAATTGTAAAGGTTCCATTTTTGTAGTTGGTGTCAATGTTCTATGAGGATTTGTCATTCTTGCTTTAGTTTGTAAAAATTATCAAATTTAATATTAGTTTTTATTGTGTAAACCTTGTTTTTATAAGTGTACTTCCCTATACAATGTAATGTTGAAGGCACCACATTCATTTCATGAATCCATGGTCTACCCTACAAGATATTATATGAAAGATCATGAGGCATGACATGGATAGAAGTTTGTAAAGTAACCTTACTAACCATTATGGGAAATGTTATCACACCAAGCAATTGCTTTCCCACATTATCAAAACCACAAATAGACAAAGATTCTTATTGAATTTTAGTCTTATCCACTCCTATTTTATCAAAAATATTTACACTACAAACATCAAGCACTGAACCATTATCAATGAGACTACACCTAATCCCAAATTTGTTAATAACAAATAGTATCATCGAAGGATCATTTTGTTTCCAAATTTCAAAAGGAGGTAATTCACACTGATGAAAGACAATGTCTAAATTAAGTTAATTCATATTCTCAATAAAAGATGCCACATCATTTGGTTGCACACTAGGACAGATGACAACTTTTTACAAGGAATTTTGGGGCATATTGTGGTAAGTTGGTGATGATTGGATCAAATCCCAAAGGGAGATCTTAGCAAGAGTGTTACGAAGTTGCTTAATAAAATCAAATTCTTTACCACTATGTTGCAAAATAATAGGTAGAGGTAGGAGATATGGTTGAGGCAATGGGATGGATGTTGTAGTTTTTCTTAGTTGCTTATTGTTTCTAGTGTTGTATGTGTGAGCTACAGTATGATAAGTTAGTTGTTGCAACACATGAATACTAGTAAGTTGTTTTGCAGAACTTAGGATATGGTTGTTAGGTTTAGGAGGTCCTATAATGAGAGGTGACTTAGGAGGTACAATAATTAGAGGACTCTTAGGAAGTTCAAAAGGTATCATAGGAGGCCCAATTATTAGAGGACTCTTGGGAGGTCCAAAAGGATTTTTAGGAGGTCCAATAATCAAGGGAGATATAATGGTCAATTGTGTGTTCATAATCTCAACAGATTTGACTTCTTGTTGACAATCTTTTAATGAGTGAGGATCTAAGGTAATCTTAGCATGTTCATCTAGGTAAGCCATCTTGCCATCTTTATTCCCAACAATATATTCCCAAGTAGGAGGGATAGGAGGAGAGAAACAAACATGAATCTCATGACACTCAATGATTGTATCTTATAACACCAAGATATCTTCATCACAAATAGGAGAGGTATCGAAAGAAGAAGAACTGTGATTGTCATGATTGTCAATGATTGCATCTCTTGTTTCAAGAGTCGCAAATGGGAGAGATATTGGGAGATGAATGAAGACTAGGCAAAGTGATATTAAAGAATGTGTCAATGATTTCATCTTCTTGTGCCATAATATCTTTTCAAATGGTAGAAGTATTAGAAGAGGTACAAACAAGATTCTCATGACACTCAATGATTAGGTCTTCTATTACCAAGTTACCTTCTTTGCAAGGAGGAGAGGTATTGGAAGAAGAAAAATTATGATTGTCATGATTATCCACGATTGTATTCTCTTGCACTATAACATTCTCATAAATGGAACAAATATTAGGAGGGTAACTAACATTCTTTCCAATGGTTTCATTTCTTTTCCATAGATTATTCTCATAAGTAGGGAGATTAAAATCATATAAGCCATGTGATACCCTTTTAAAACAATATGCTTGCAAATTAAACATGCCTCTACTTGCCTTAAGAATTTTGCAATGTTTTATAACAACCTAAGGTTATGAATTGAAAAAATGAAAGCTATTATGCCCAAATTATGCAATGCTTCAGAAAATGTAAACAATTATCCTACATATCTGATAATCTTTAATAATGAAATATAAAATTTTCTCTTGAATTTGCAATAAATGAAGCAAAATGACAAGTTTCTTTAACATGCAATAACAATTTTCTAGAATTTCAAATCAGATAGTCATAGGAAGAAATGGACTTATAATACAAAGATAAAAGATTGTACAAAAGTTTTCTAAGACACCTATACAAGGACATGGTCACCTAAGGGAAAATGGGTCCTTGTACATGGTTCTAAAAACAAAATTTGAAGTTTTATGTTGTTTGATGTTTCTTTCTCTGGTTGCAAATAGGTTTAACAGTGACTATTTTTCTAGATTTTGCTCAATTTAGGAAAATGTAATGCAAAATGCAAGTGTTAAACAAAGCTGAAAATGTTTTGACAAAATTTTAATGCAATTTTTAGATCTAAAATACAATAATTGACTGATTTAAAGATACAAAATTATGAAAAATGATGATTTGATGCAAACTTGAAACAAAACAATGCAATTTTTTTCCACTTTTTAGGCTTAAATGTAATGAAAATTTCAAAAATTTAACCATCTAATGAATGAAAATTAAATATAAATCTGGTTTAAAGATGACTAAAAAAAACCCTAATGCAACCTATGATGCAATGTGGAATGTAATGTTTTTGAATTTTTATGTCTTTTAATCATGCAAAGATGAAACCCTAAATGAAAGATGCAAAATAATTCAATGCAAAACTTAGATCTAAGGTAAATTTTTATAAGGTATATAATGTCAACAAGTTAGTTTCACAAAAATGAAATATAGAAAAATGGGTCCTAGGTCCTAAATGCAAAGAACCTAGGATGCAATGATGGCCTTTTTCTAAATTTCATTGAGATGTAGATCACAAGGTGTGAAAGATTGACTTTCAACCTTAATGGTGAGCCAATAAGACTTGAATCTGCATATAATGGTGGAATTTGAATGGATTGTAAATATTTTGGAATGATTAAACTAATGATCCTATATGCCTTAATAGATAAAATGTAAGACCTTGACAACTGACAAACAAAAATAGTAGTTTGCAAACTAGATCCGAGAAGTGTAGAGGACATCAAACCTGCTTAGAAAAAATGGTTTTGATGTTCCTACAAGGACTCATTCACCCAATGGTGAATGGGTCTTTGAAAGGGGGATCCTGATTAACTTTTTGGGTCCTCTGGTGGCAAATCTAAGACTTTCGTTTATGCTTGCAAAGTTTTTGGAACACTATCAGATAATTCTGCAACTGTGTTTTTGTGGCTTGACAAGATGTATGAAAACAAATGCAACAATACAAAATTTATCTTCAAGATCTCTTAAATCCTTCTTTAACCTATAACCTACACATTCACAAAGAGGAGAAATTTTGGGGTATTTTAGGGTCTACCCTCAGCCAAACCCCATATAAGTGTTTCCACTTCCACAATGGCAATGCCAATGGATAAATGATAATGAAAAGGAAGGAATGTTGAAATCATAATGTGTTACAACTCACCACCCTTCAATAGTTTCCTTGAAGGACTGAAGACATACACATAAAGTCAAGGATTTGGATCTTGCTTTGCTTGAATGCTTGAATGCTTTGGAGACCCACAAAAGATGTTAGCCTTCACAAAATAATGACAACATGATATAATAAACTCATAAACACTTTATCATGATGCTCGGATCTTGTATTGTTGTAATAAATCTCTAAAATGTTGCTCTTGACTTGATCTTGAATGCTCTTAATGTTCACCTCTTGCTAGATTCTTTCACATAGATCTCAAATGGTGAAATGGCTAGGTATTTATAACCATTTATTTAATTTCTCAAAAAATAGATCCTGATAGCTAACATTTGCGAGTTGAATTTTGGATGTTAAATTTCCTCCAAAAACATATACAAAAATGGGTTCTGACTCATAAAGGGGACCCATTTGGCCTTGGGAAAATGGGTCTTGGCCCATATTCCTAGGATATAGAGTTTTGGGGGAAACAAATGAGTTTTATGCATTTTTTCAATGCTTGATTCTTATTCAAAATGGGACAAATGGGCTATATAATGCATAATTTTAGCTACTTATGGGGTCAATGAGGCTCAATAATTTAGGGGGGGAAAAACATAGTGTGAAATTATAAAGGTATACAATTTCCTACACTACAATTAGCAATTAGGATTGGCGGTGATGATTAAGACTCAAATGAAGCGAACATACTCTCTGATGAAGCCATGTGATGTGAAGCTCATGAATCAAGTAACCACCTCTTTGTCTTAGAATATGTAAGTGCAACAAGTGCACACCCCTTGATTTTATTAGACTTTGATGAAGAAGAAAATGATGAACACTTTGATGTTGAAGACATTCAATTGATGTGTCTTAAGAATATGCTTTGGAACAACACATCAAGTTATTTTGAATAAAATTGATGCTCATCATGCCCTAATATCTTGCAATATGCACAAGTAGACCTCTACTTCTTACATTATTCCCCATTTGAGGGAGAGGATTCTAATTCCTTCTTTGGCTTGTTCTTTTTCTCATTTTGCTTCTTTTTTAGGATTCCTTAATTCTTTTCGTACCTTTGACTCACTAGCCAATAATTCTTGGGACTTGGAAGACTTGATTAGATATATATTAGTCAACTTCGCCTCCTCTTGGATTAGTAGATTAGCAAAGTCATCAAACTTAGGATCAACATATGATTCTCCCATAAAAATTTGATGGGTATGAAAGCCAAAAAAAATATTGAATACATAGGACCAAGCTTTCATAACGAATTCAAAATAAATTGCAAATCCTCTTTATCAATGTGGCAATCTTTCAACTATGTTCTAAGTTGTTTGACTTTAGAGATGTAGTCTTAGATGTGGTCAAAAATTATAGGATCAAGATTCATCAAGTCACTATCAATCTAATATACCTTAATCTTATCTATTTTACCATACAATTTCTCCAAATCCTTCCAAGCCTCTTTAGATGTTTTACATTATTCAATATGAAATTGTAAATCAAATGAGACTAATGAACATATGCATCCAAGTTTTTTTTCATGCTCAATATCCCATTTTGCTAATTCTTTAGCATCAGTAGGTTGATAAATGGTTTCCTTTAGAAATCCTATAAGACCCTTCCCCACGAGATAATTCCATACTGATTTTCTTCTTGAAGCATAATTATATGGAGTTAGGAATTCAATCTAAGATTCCCCATTGCAAGAACACAAAGAAAGTAACCAACCATTGTGAGACTACCTCCCCACTAACTTACTCAATCAAGACACCCCCCAACAAAGTGGACTTGATCTTAGTGTATATAGATTGCCAATTTTTTCCACAAGCTCAAATTAAAAATTTACACAAGATGAGATAAATATGATTAGACCACTACAAAAGTACATGAAAAATTATGCACTTTCAAAAAAAAATCACCTAAAAATGTTACCATAGGAGTGAGAGCCTCAAAATATATGATAATGAGAACAACTTAGCAATGCCTATGAGAATTTGATTTTTTTAGAAAAAATAGGAACCAAAATAAAAAACTAACTACACCATTGTATAGAGCGTGAAACTCTACCCAAAATAAAAAGGAGTCTGTATGACAAAGGTATGAGCCTCCATAGTTTGTCTCCAAAATAAAACCTACCAACGAAGAGGGGGGAGAAATTCTTAAGGGGTTGTTGACATCACTACCGATGCATTGCTGACATCAGCAGTTGACGTGATTAAATTTGATGATGAATAGATCTTCAAAATGGAATATGATCTTGATTTCTAGAATATGCTGTTGGAATATTATTTCACTGGTGATAGTATGAGAATAGAATATTCACAAAATCTTGATGTTGGTATATGCTTTAATGTGGTGGAATATTCCATTGATCAATAGTTTGGTGGGTGTAGGCCATGGGACCAGTGTGACACATGGCGCGATTGGAGCACTTGGTACCTACACTATTGTACTATGCAGGACTATAGATAAATACTCACAAGTAATTTTTTTTTATTTAAAAAAAAACTCTATAGGATATTAAAGTTTGAAAAATATATATATTTAGTTTGAAATGGAGGGATTTGGGTTCTTTCTATTCAAATGAAGCTTTACCAATACTTTATTATAAATTTAGAAAGGGAAAAATGAGGTATAATGCACCTATCTCCCTCTATTTCATTAGGAAAAAGAGATCCCTTAAGACAAGGTCGACCTTTAGCCCTTAGGTGAGTCAACCTTAAAAGACGTCTTGCTATTTTCCTTATGATCTAAGATAGGGAAGATCTACGAAAGCAACACTTTTGGGAGAAAGACAAAAAATAGTAAATAAACCCAAAAATACAAAGTAACACCTAAAATCAATAGATTAAATCTTAATCTAATGGAACCTACAACTTTCTAGCAGATCTGAGAAGGTTAAGTATTTTTGCACCTATCACCAAAATTCTATTGTTGAGTGTCCTCTAGGACTCATTCGCCCAAGGGTGAATGTTCCAACTACAAGGGTTGAAAAAATTATTTCATAGTCCTCTGGTCCTATGTCTACACTCCCAATTCCTTTGGGTTTCATAGTCGAAAGTTCAGAAATAAATTCTAAAAGTGAGTTTCTATGGCTTGACGACAACTTTGATAGCTTTTGCAACTTTGACAATGACAACTTTTCTAATTTTTCTCCTTTGATAGATCTTCAATCCTTCTTTAACCTAAGATCTACAAAACACACAAGAGGGAAAAATTATTTATTTTTGGTGAATGGGGGTTTTCCTTGGTCAAACCCCATTTTGGTAAATAAACCTTGAGTTGAAACAATAAAACGTGAAAGGAATCATGAATGACTAATTGCTATGTTGCAACTCACCAAACCCTTGATTTGAAACCCTTGAAGGACTAAAACTTAGTACATCTCTCTAAGGTCTTATCTTGCATGAATGGCTTGATTGATGATGTGATCTTGATGCTTGAATCTTGATTTGAAAATTGAAATTTACATCACAATGTTAGCTTCAAAAACATGCATGATGCTTGATAACTTTGACATGACACTTGAGATCTTAATTGCTATAAAAAAGACTTGAGAACTCTACTCTTGAACACCTTTGAGAATAATCTTAAATCTCTTGAAATTTATCTCTTGAAAATCTAGGATTTCTAGGATTTGAATTGATAAAAAAGACTTTGCTTTTATAAGCAATTTTCTAATTTCCTAAAAATTAAACATCACAAGCCGATACTTAAAACTTGAAGTTAGGACCTTAAGATACCACCAAAAACATGTTTAAAATTTTAATTTATGATCTTAAAAGGGACTTATTCACCCTTCCGCTGAAGGGCGAATGGGTCCTGACCTAAATAATCAAGACCTATTCATTTTGGGGTGTTAAAAATAATAAATCCATTAATTAAATTATATCCCCCTTTTGGAAATTGCAATTAATTAGGCTTGTAGATGCAAAATTTAGGAAATTAAGGCTTAATTAAGTCCAATTAATTAAGGGACCCAAACATTGTGTGAAAATGTAAAGGAGTACATTTTTCGACACTACATTTAGTCCCCACTATAGTGAGAGGATGAGACCTATGCTCAAACTCACACTAAAGTACTTAAACAAGCATCAAGAGAGGTCTATTTGTACAACTACCATAAAGATAAGACAAAAAAGGTCGAGGATGAGCAAGCCCCCAAGATCTAAGATCTCACAAAAAAAAAAGGCACAAAGAGACACATGCATATGTTAAATATGTAGCAGCAAGACAAGATACACAAGCATACAATGTAAAAATTAGGAGAAGAGAAAAGAGGGGAGAGGGGTTGGATCAAGCCTCGACTATTTTTCGAAATGGTATTGATCAATCCTTAGCTATTTTTCCAAAAAAATGTTTACAAGTGGAAACACATTATCTACTATGCAAACCAAATGTGCTCACATGGGTTAGTGAGATCCACATGTCCACTAGGTGAGCCCCAAAAAGTGGCTAATAGGAAGTCATGCCAGGTATAGGCTCCCATTATACTAACCATACCAAAGTTATACCACCTAATAACTTTGATAAGGAACCACACAACAGGCTCCACTAGCAAGTGAGTTGTATTATGCTTGGTGGCCTTGAAAAATATAAAGGCTCCATTGGAAAGCAAGTTGTGTTATGCTTGGTGGCCTTGAAAAACATAAAGGCTCCACTGGAAAGCAAGTTGTGTTATGCTTGATGGCTTTGATACATGTAGTAGGATATTCAAAGGGGTTTTTCTTAGTTCATGAAAGGTCTCACCTTAGGGAACATCATGCTTAATGTATCCAAAAGAGGACTAGTTGAGGATAAAATATTTATAACTTAGGGAATGCAAACCACAACATCACCACTAAGAGGAATGTCATATGCCAAGAAAGGTCACAATCTTGAAGGACATCAAACCCAATGACACCACCAAGAAGACACATCAAACGGAGTAAGAAGACCACACTTTGAAGAGAATAATGAGTGGGGATGTGTATGCCCCCATTTTAAAGAAATTGCTAAACACCATGGTATGAGAAATTTTTTTAAAGTAGATTATGGTATTTATGCCAATACATGAGAGATTTATTCAGAAAGACCCATGTAAAAATATGTTTCCAAGTAGAGCTACATCATATAAATGAGGGTTTCCCCCCATATGCAATCCTAATATAACACATAAGGGATCCATGGATTTAGGGTCAACGTTTGTCATTGTTGTAGTGATATATTCGAGTTCAAAACTATCATCATTTCCCAAATAGCTCATGGAACAAGTACAAGGAAAAAATGACACTTAGAGAGAGAGAACAAAGGATAACTTTTGGGTCAACATGGAAGAGACTTGAATGTCTCGACACCTTGTGTCATCCACAAAAGAAAAACATAAGACAAGAGGTTACAACATATACAAGAATGTATATACAAATAGAAGAATGTCATGATAGGTTCAAGCTTTCTTTATATCCTTGCACCAATGGAGTGACAAGGGTCGTCCAGAGTATAGGCTGACAAACATATAAATAAATGTCAAGTAGCATAGTATGGGAGATCACATTAAGCACATGCAATCACAAAGAACCCAAAGAGAAGAATAGTAAGGCACATGTGAGTCAACCTATAGCAAGTCATCCACATCCCAATCTTGTTCATCATATAAAAAAAGGTAGATAACTAGCAAAAGGGACATTGGATAGTGTCGTTCTAGGAGCATCACTAGGTTCAATGCCTGGTGAGTCACTCTTGTTAGGAGGACCATCATGATTGTGAAAATCTAATCTCATGGAAGAGGAAAACAATAAATTCAACTCATTATGCACTTCCTCGTCAATTTTAGCACTCTCACCATCATTATCCAAGTTAATCATAATAGGAGGCCTAATGAAAATGTCCATAGAAGTTTCTTGTTATTTTTATTATTGTGATGAAGGTGGAGTATCATCATGCTTGTTTCAATTTGTGTTTGATCTTGCTTTTTTTTTATTCTCTTATTTTAGTCTTTGAGAAATAGCACAACATCTACACCTATGCTCTTTAGCATTTATGTTTCTTTTTGCATGATTTTCAAGTTGTGATTGTGTAGGAGTGAGTTTATCAACCATTGGTTTCTTTTCTTCCTATAAGGGAGGAATGGAAGGAACCATGGAAGGTTGTTCAATGAATTTCTATTTATAAACTTTTTTGATCTTAGGAGGGACAATAGGATTCATCTACTTGCCACCTATCAAAGAAAACAAAAAAGGAAAGAGTACAAACATGAATTACCATGCATTTCATAGAACTCTTGGGAATCTTACTAATGAGTTTCATCTTTTAAAACAATTGATCCATGAAAATGATGTTATTGTTGCAGTTAACTAAAATGCATGCACTTCACTCCTTGCTTTGTGATAGTTGTAGGATCATAGTATACTCAATATTGCATGTTTTACATTTATTGAAAATCATTTCTATATTTAAAGGATCTCATTCTCATCACCCATCTTGGCTCACCCTTGTCCTACACCTACAGCGGCAAGGAGTTAGATAGCCTTGTCCTATTTTGACACTTGTTGTTATCCCTTTGGCTAGTTATCCACCTTTCACATATGATGAACAAGATTGGAATGCAGATGACCTACTATAGGTTGACTTTAATGTGCCTTAATAGTCTTCTCTTTGTGTTATTTGTGATTGCATGTGTCTAATGTGATCCCCTATACTGTGATGCTTAATGTGTCTTTATATGTTTTTGAGCCTACTTTGGATGACCCTTGTCACATCGTTGGTGCAAGGATACAAAGGAAGTGAACCTGTCATGACATTCTTCTTTTTGTATCTGCATTCCTCTATCTATCATAAAAAAATTATCTTTTGTATTATTTTTTCCTTTTGGGGATGACACAAGGCATCAAGACATTTAGGTCTCTTCCATGTTGACCCAAATCTTCCCTTTGTTCTCTCTCTCTCTCTCTCTATGTTTGTCATTCTTCCTTTGTGATCATTGTTCCATGAGTTATTTGGGAAATGATGACGTTTTTGAGCTTTGATTATATCACTATAGCAATGACAAATGTTGACACTAGATCCATGGATCCCTTATGTGTTATCTTAGGATTTCATATGGGGGAGACCCTTCCTTTAGTGACATAGCTCTACTCGAAAAAAATATGTTTGGAACAGGGATTTCCGAATAAAGCTCTCATGTATTGGAATTTTTTTATGTTCTACTTTAAAGTAAATGCTCACAACATGGTGTTTAGCAATTTCTTTAAAGTGGGGGCTTACGCTTCCCTACTCATTGTTTGCTTCAACATGTGGTCTTCTTACTTCACGTGATGTGCCTTCTTGGTTGTGTCATTGAGTTTGATGTCCTTCAAGATTTTGACCTTTCTTGGTATATGGCATTCCTCTTAGTGGTGATGCTATAGAGTGTATTCCCTAAGTTGTGAATCTCTTATCCTCGACTAGTCCTCTCTTGGAGACATTAAGCATGATGTTCCCTAAGGTGAGACCTTTCATGAACTAAGAAAAACCCCTTTGCATATCCTACTGCATGTATCAAGGCCACCAAGCATAACACAACTTGCTTGCTAGTGGAGCCTTTTTTGTGGTTCCTTATCAAAGTTATCATGAGGTATAACTTTGGTATGGTTAGTACCATGGGAGTCTATACCTAGCACAACTTCTCATTAGCCACTTTTTGGAGCTCACCTAGTGGACAGTGGATTTCACTAGCCCATGTGAGAGCATGTGGTTTGCATAGTGGACAACAAGTTTCCACTTATAAATAGTTTATGGACAAATAGCTAAAGCTTGATCCATACCAATTGGAAAAATAGTCGACACTTGATCCACCCCTCTTCTCTCTCTTCTCCTAATTTTAGCATTGCATGCTATTGTATCTTGTGTTGTTGCAAAATATTTAACATAGGCATGTGTCTCTTTGTGCCTTTATTGGTTTTTCATGAGATCTTAGATCTTGGGGGCTTGATAATCCTCCTTGAATTTTGTTGTCTTATCTTTCGAACATTTATACAAATAGACCTCTCTTGATGCTTGCATGACTACTTTAGTGTGATTTTGAATGTAGGGATCATCCTCTCACTAAAGTCGGAGCTAAATGTAGTGTCAAAAAATGTATTCCTTTACATTTTCACTCTATGTTTGGGTCCCTTAATTAAGCCTCTAATTGCCTAAATTTTTCATCTACAAGCCTAATTAATTATAATTTCTGAAAGGGGAATATAATTTAATTAGTGCATTTATTATTTTTAACACCTCGAAATCAATAGGTATTGTTATCTAGTTCAGGTTCACTGTAACACCCCTCCGTTTTGGATATTTGGTTCGGCAAGGTTCTTTGTATGTTTGATTATGCTTATGATGTGATTGTGAACTTGGTGATTATTTAATCATTAATTGTTTAGTGATGTGTATGTTATATTATGATGTGACGATTGTGTCTGAACATGCTTAGACTTTCAAACTTGAGTACTTGTGATCGTGATTGTTAAACAATGTGGAAGCTATATGTTGAGGTGATGTTATCTTATTTTGTTGTATCTTAATGACATGTTTTAGAATAACTTAGAAGATATCTAATTAAATGATGTTTATGCTATTGATCATATCATTGATGTTAGATGTGTTAGTTAGAGATACTGTATTGGTGAAGGGGATGGATTGTATCACTCGCTTGCAAGCGCCCTACAATTCTGAGATTTCCTCTTCATGGTGTGTTTGATCATAACATACATATATATGTTGCACGTTTGACATGATCTTTGTTGCAGGTTTGCAGGTACATGACATCGACTCCACCTGGTTTCACAGGTGTGAGCGTGTCCATTTACCAACGGTAATTGATTGGGAGATAGTAGCTAGGTTTTCTGAGCCAAGTCGTCACCCTAGTCATAGCGTGTTGTCGGGTTGTCGTCGGGGTCAGTTGTTTTAACTTGGTCAGTTTCCCCTTGAGTGTTTATTTAATTTATTGATTTATTTGATGAAATTAATAAAATAATTATTGGGTTATTGATTGATTTGACTAATTAATAAACTAGATTTAGTTTATTAATTAATTAGATTAATAGTGATATATTAAACGAAATAGTGATTTTGGCATTATTGTATATCTAGATTCAAATGAAATTGAAAATGGAAGTTATATTGGATATTTAGGATTTAATTAAAATCTTGTCTGAATAGTTACGATTAAATTAAAATAAATAATTAAATGACAATATGTTTTAATTCCACTTTTGAAAAATATTGTTGAGGAAATTATTTATTGGTAATTTTGAAATGCTTATGTTTTATGAGAAATTTGGAAAATGCATAAGGTTGAATTAAGAATTCGAAATTGGGTTTTGAATTTAAAATTTTTTTGAAAAAAATCGAAATTGGATTGTGAATTAAAAATTAGAAAAATCCCCATGTTTTAAAATTATATTTTGTGAGTGGGAATTTTAGGGTTTCTTTGACCAAATTGGAAAAAATCCTATTTTGGGAGAAAAGGAGCTCATTAATTTTTTTTTAAGCTTGCAATTTGGGGAAAATTTGGTGGGCTATGGTTTATGGGCTTGGATTTGTGAAGAAGAGGAAGGTATGCTTGAGCTGGATCTTGAAGAGGATTCGAAAGCTCCATGGAATCTTGAAGCTTTGGAGAAAAATCAGGTTCTTTTCTTCTTGCTTTGTTTATTTTTTTTAAAATAGATCAAATCCTCATCTTGCTGTTTGAAATCTTTGTAATATTGTTTGAAATCCAACAAAACCCATGGAAATTAGATTTTAAATTAGCAATAGAAAACTTAGAGGAAAAGATTTAATGTATTTGTCTATTTGGGGAAAAATCCAGAAAAATTCTTCCTATTATTGTGCCTTAAATCTTTCTTTTTAGTTTTTCTCTTCAAAAAAATTTTGCCCAAATTGGGCTGTGAAATAATATATATGTTTTGCATATAAAATATATGCAACTGGAAATTTTTCCTTTCAAGAAATTTGTGAGAAATTCTTTCTGGTTTTTACCAGAAGAGGGTTTGATTTTTGTTTTGATTTTCATTTAAAACGAAATTGTAAAAAAAAATTTAAAAATTTAAAAATATTGTGGGGTTGCCCACAGCCACCCCCATCCATGGGGGCGCTGGCTGTGCAGCGCTCCCATGGTTGGGGAGGGGGCTACAAGCAGCCACCACAGGGGCTGCGTCCCCTATTGGGGCTGCATAGTAGCAGCGTTAGGTTAGTTTTACTTTTATTTTATTTTATTTTTTATTTTTAAAAAGTTTTAAATTTTTATTATATTATATATATATAGTATAATATACATATATTATATATAATAGTTAATATTATATATTATATTATATATATATATTATATGTATATGTATATTATAATATGATTAAAATAATATTTCTTTTAAAAGAAAAATGGATATGTAATTAATTATATATATAGAATGTATTTTCGGTCGGAATAATATGTTATATGGAAATTTAAAATGGAAGTTTAAATTTAAATTTAAATTTAAATAATTTATTTATATTCAAATAAAATAATATTTATTTGGCATATTAAAATAATGTTAGATGTTGAATTGAAATTTTAAAATGATGATGTGATTATTATAGTTGAAGTAAATTGATATTTTAATACAAAGACGTAAATTTTAAAAGAATTGATTTAAGCATTGAATATATGAAATTAAAAACATATGATTATGGAACATAATTGCGGAACTTGGAATTAACGAAGGAGTATATATATTAAATGATTTGAGATTTGGATTTAAATCAGTTGATTAATAATAAGATAGAATTTATAGAATATAAAAATAATATTTCAAAGGCATGTGATTAAACGATATTTTAATAGTTAAAAGAGGAGCGTTTAAATGATTATCTCATTTGTTTAGATGAAATGAAATTGATGTATGCTCAAACGTTTCATTTAGAATATTGATTTCGATAATTTATTTATTCCATGTTGAAATATGGTTTAAGTAAATTAATTTAAATGTTTATCTATTAAAAATATCTTGATTTATGAATATAATCGTGAAACTTGGGGATTATTAAATGTTAGGCTTATTTATAATTTGATCTTGACTATTGTGGATAATTGAGACAAATGATATTAAATGGATAGAGTTAAATATAGATTTTCTTAAGATGAATTTTGTCACGTAATAGAAGCAAAAGTGGATTTTATATTCAGGTGATTTATTAGAACATTGAAATTTGATAGTCAAATGATTTATTTTGAAGGGTAGATTTTAAATAATTAAATGCTTTTAGTTCAAAGGATGATTTTATTAATAAATGTAATTGGGAAAACGAAATATACTATTGGTTTGAACCCCTTTGAGTTGTCAACATGCTTTGAGTTACTATTGAGTTGTGCAGATAAGGTCAATTATTTATTTAATTCTGGTGTGACGTAATTGATTGATTTATTATTTAATCTAAATGCTTTGTTAAACAAATGGTTTCATTTATAGTATATGATTGTGATACTAGAGAAATGATTGAATATTTTAGTCATTCATATTTTAGTCGAATGATTGTATTTATTTGAATGCTTTGATTAGAGAAGCTACTTGTAAATTTTAGAGTAAATGAGTGGGTTGTAAATACTTCAATGTTGGGAAGTGAATTTGATGTATTTGATTGAGTAAATTCAAGATTGGAAACTGTGATTGACTGGGTTTAGGAAACCCTAACATTAGATATTGAATTTCCTGAAATTCTTTTATATCATGTTTCTTTCATTTTTCCTTGTCGGGCAAATGGGGTTACGGGTCTATGTAAGTCTTCTAGAGAAGCTCTCTTGGGTGGAATTTTTTATGTAGAGGTTCATCTTGTGAATCACCCTAGGAAAATGTGTATAGTTACACCATGTCGTTTCACCCAGTTTTCACGAACAGGAATGGTGTGTGCCTCCTTGGAAATAGGAGGGTTATGTAATTTGTGCCTCCTTTGGAAGGAGTGATTTTTGTATTTTGGTTTCCTCCAATTTTTTTGGAGTGGGTTTTGTGACCTTGTTTTCCTCCAGTGTTTGGAGTGGGTATTGTGACTTTGTTTTCCTCCAGTGTATGGAGAGGGTTTTAACCTTGTTTTCCTCCAGTGTTTGGAGTGAGTTTCCTTGTTTTGTTACCTCCTTAGATTGGAAAGGTCATGTTATCTGGTCACCTATTGTGGTTATAACCATGTGAGTTGTCTTAGGAGAGTGGCTTGCAATGGGCATTGGCGCACAAAGTGGTGCTAGGATAACCCTTTGCAAGTTGGTTAATTCAGTGATAACTAAATAAAACTTTTAGAAGCTTAGATTGCATCAAACATTTAACAAGATAATTTGTGCCTCGCTCATGGACCCAAGGGCTTGTTCGAGACTTGGGATGAGACGAGAAGGCCTGGAATGGCAAGATCATCTATCTCATCTCCACGAGAGGTATTTGGTTCCGCATGAGTAAGCATTGGTGCCGGGATTTCGATTGAGGCCACTAGGATAACCCATGGTGTGGGGGTCGGAGCCTAGGAAGATACCCAGAGGATATCCCTTGACGAGCTATGCGATGACACTCTTCCTAAGTCAGCAGTTTGTATTTAATATTTGTGACACTCTTGATCTATTCTATGTCTGGAAGCAATATAACCTATGACAGTGTTGTGTGAGTCGTGCCTAGAGTTGTACGTATGACCATTCAGTCATGTGATGAGGTCTTGTATTTATTTCGTATCAGTTTTGTGTGGCCCATGCCTAGTGGTAGATGGTCTTGTGTAGGAATTCCTGGTTACTATCTCCTAGCACAGAGGGAGTGGAACCTTTTGGATTCCACGTGGTTAGGTGGCGTGCATCTTATTCCGTTGGTACTTCTTGTTCGTGTGGTCGTGATTTCTAGTTGGAGAGTTTGTGGGAATCAGTTTCTTCTCATGCCTTGTTCTCTCAGTTTTTATTGAATTTTATTACCCCTCAATTGTTATCGAGGTGGAATTTTTTTATATGTAATCATTTTTGTTGGACTTGCCTCATTCGAGGAATGAGTATTGTAATCTTATTGTAATCATGTTATTGGAATCAAGAGGTATCTCATACTCTTGGATGTAAATTATTATGTTGGAATGTATGTGATCTTTTCTTGTTAAGTAATTATATGTTATGGTTTTAATCCATGTTCCATGTATGGTTTAAGTAACATAGTCTCGCAACCTTAAGGGATTGGTTGGCAATGGTTAAGTGAACTTGTATATTAATTGTTCTAGTTAAGTGAACTTGTACGCTAATTGTTTTAACTTACATGTTTATTGTTCTTATTTCAAAAAAAAAATAGTTCGGTTGTTTAGTATATTGCAACTTTCCCTAGGGTTGCATGGCGGGGCATTACATTCACCCTTGAAAAAATAGGTCCCCTTTTAGATCACAAATTCAAATTTTAAACATGTTTTTGGCAGCATCTTAAAGTCCTAAATTCAAGTTTTAAGTGTCAGCTTGTAATCTTTAATTTTTGGGAAATTAGAAAATGGCCTATAAATATAAGGTCTTTTTATCAAATTCAAATACTAGAACTTTTTCAGAGATTCCACAAGAGCTAAGATTATTGTCAAAGGTGTCCAAGAGAAGATTTCTCAAGTATTTGTTGTAACATTGAAGATCTCGAGGATCATGTCAAAGTTATCAAGCATCATACATGTTTTTGGAGCTAACATTGTGATGTAGGTTTTAGGTTTCAACTTAGGATTCAAACATCAAGATCACATCAACAATCAAACCATTTCATGCAAGATCAAGACCTTGGATAGATCTACTAAGTTTCAGTCCTTCAAGTGTTTCAAATCAAGGGTTTGGTGAGTTGCAATATAGCATGTGTTCATTCATCATTCCTTTTCATGTTTCATTATTTCAATTCAAGGTTTAATTACCAAAATAGGGTTTGACAAAGGAAAACCCCCATTCACCATAAACAAACAATTTTTCTCTCTTGTGTGTTTTGAAAATATTAGGTTGAAAAAGGATTGAGGATCTATCAAAGAAAAAAATTGGAAAAGTTGTCAAAGTTGTCGTCAAGCCACAAAAACTCACTTCAAAATTTATTCCTGATTTCTGACTGTGAAACTCAGAGGAATTGGAAGTGTAGACATAGGACCAAAGGATTGTGAAAGCAATTTTTCAACCCCTTTAGCAAGACCCATTCTCCCTTGGGTGAATGAGTCCCAAAGGACACTCAACAACAACATTTTGGTGAGAGGTGCAAAAATACTTAAGCTTCTCATATCTACCAGAAAGTTGTAGGTTTCATTAGACTAAGTTTTAATCTAGTAATTTTGAGTGTTACTTTTCATTTTTCGGTTTATTTACTATTTTTATTCTTTCTCCCAAAAGTGTTGTTTCAACAGACTTATCGCATCCTAGGTTAGAAGGAAAACAACAAGATCTCCTTCAAGGTTGACTCACCAAAGAACTGAAAGTCAACCTTGGCTTAAGAGATCTCTTTTTCCTAATGAGATAGAGGGAGATAGGTGCATTATACCCCATTTTCCCCTTTCTATTTATAGTAAATTATTAGTGAACCCCCATTTCAATAGAAAGAACCCAAATCCCTCCATTTCATTTTCAAACCTCTGCGACCACACATTTCCTACCCATAAAGTATGATGTTTTTGAGATGGACAGGGTACAACCATACAAACTATATGATTGATCATATGACTAAGGAAGGCAAAAACTCTGATACCCAAGGACAAATGCTTAGATTTTTGTGATTTGACAGTTGATCTTGTGGTTTTTTATCCTCTTAGATGCAATGGAAAAGATGATTTTGGCCCAAATTTCTATAAAAATTTGGTTACCTCATGGATCTAGTAACCCTTTCCCAACTTGAAACCCTCATAAGATAATATTTGACAAAATTTTATGAAACAAAAGCCAAAATTGACTTTCTCTAAGGTTTCCAGATTCAATGGCAAGGTTGATGAAACCCAACTCACACCTAGCAAAAATTTAATGCCATGATTGGTCCCTTAGATTGGTGTAGGAGCATGTGGGCGAATAGGCAATCAACATCACCGAAAATATTGTTTTGATCCTCTTCAATTTTTGGTTTGTTTTGTTTTTGTTTGGTTTCTCTTATTCTGATTAGTTCCTAAACCTCACAAATTTATACTTTAGCGAGACATGGAGTAGACATGTAATTGGATAGTATAAAACAAATCTCCATTTTGAAGGTTGCTTAAAAATTAATTGATGTTGTAGCGGCATTTTCCTTGGTAAACATGTACGCAAAATGTGGAAGCATAAGACCTGGAACATAAATTGTTTACCTCCATTTCTTTTTAAAAGACAATTGTTGGATATGAATAAAATTGATGTATCTCTTTTCATTAAACTGCAAAAGTATAAAAGGTCCAAAAGTATTGGAAGAAAGGAAAGCGAAGAGATTAGGAGGTGCACATGAGTCTAAGGAGGAGATATGCTTTGAAAGGTGAATCGATGGAAACAAGAGGATTGAACATGCCAATAAAAGAGGACGCCAAGCAATATGTGGAATACATAAAGTTACCCATGAAATATTTCAATAGTCGAGCATCATAGGAAGATAATACAAAAAGAAAACAAGGTGCAACCAATAACGAAAAGCAAAGATGATGCAATTGCACATGTGGAAGGCACACAGTGAGAAAGAGGCAAACAAACAAGAAAGGACCCGAGGGTTTTGGGAAAGGAGGTTGACTTCTCAAGAGGAACCAGTGTAGAGAGAGGAGGGGGGCGTGAGCAAAAGAAGAAGCTAAGCCGGGTGAAAAGAAAGGCAACAAGTAGAAGAAAGTGTGCTACAAGCACAAAGAGGTGCACTAGGTGAAAAGAGGAGATGTGTGTGAGGAAGAAAATAGAGTTCGGTCTAGAGAAGACCACAGTAGATTAGGAAGAAAAATTGGATGCACTTGGGTAAAGAAATGAGTTCAAGATGATTGAAGGTCAACCAAGAAAATATAGTAGAGGACAGTGAGAGGAATTTGGTGTACAACAGAGGCTCAAAGTGCATGAAACAGGGGATAGGAAGATAGGAGATAAAAGTGTAATGAAGCGTAGGAGAATTGATATGAGGGTTGATAACCATTTTTAAAGAGAGAGAACAAAATGTTATCTATAATCTATTTGTAATAATTTCATTGAAGATTTAAATTTACATTGTGTGAATTTTATCAATTTGAGTCAAGATTATTTTTTTGGCATTTAAATTTTGTTTCATGGGTAGAAATTTTATGTTGCTAAAAGTTTGTGGCTAAGGTAAGGTAGGATTTCTTTGAAACATTGGTATCAGAGAAGGCAGTTTTGAGTGTGGAGAGTATCCACCAGGATCTATGGGAGAGAGTGATAGAAGTGTAGAGCTCAAAAGGATTGTTGTGGACCGTGTGTGTGGAATCCCAAATAGTTGAGAGTTGAAACCATTGATTGGAAGAGATGCCACCCTGAATAGGAAAAGGAAGAGGAAGACCTAGGCTAGAGGTTGTACTTGAAAGATTTTGTGACATGGTGATTGAAGGTATCAAAAACTAGGGGGAAGTAGGTGTTAACAGAAGGGAAAGAAGAGAAAGAGGAAGAGAACACGAGAATGAGGAAGAAATCAAAGGTGAAGAACATGAAAGAGAAGAAGAGGAGGAGGAGGAGGAGGAGGAGGAATGACCAATGGATGTTGAACAAGAAATATTTTGAGAGCTCTTTCAAGAATAACAAAAAGAAATAAGATGGATTTTCCAAAATTTTCTAGAACGTTAAATCCAAGTGAGCTAATTGATTGGATTGGAGAGATGGAGGAGTACTTTAATTTGGAGGACATTAAAGACCCACAGCGGGTGAAGATAGCTCAAATGAAATTGAAAGGGCATGTTGTGTTATGGTGAAAAGGGTTGCAGAAAGAATGAGAAATGGATGGAGATCCTCAGATAATGAGATGGAACTAGATGGTGATGAAGTTGAAGAAGGCATTCATACCTAGAGATTAGGAAATGGAGTTGTTCAAGAAATTGCAAAATCTAAAGCAAAAATATATGAGTGTAAAAGATTACATGGAAGAATTTTACAAGCTAGCTATTTGATGTAGAAGGCATGAAATAGATAGGGAAAAGGAAGTGAGGTATGCGAATGGATTAAGGTTTAACATATAGGATGAGATGAGTATGTTGAAGATTACCACAGTTGAGGAAGCATACCAATATGCATTGAAAGCTGAGGAGAAATTAATGAAGAGGCAAATAAATAATTCCAAAAGTCCGGGAAGATTTGGAATTGAAAAGGGACAAGCAAGCAGCAGTAAAGGAAAGCTGATTGAGGAAGAATCCAAGCGCAAGTGGAGCAAAGAAGTGGGCCAAAACACCAAAGAAAATAACATACTGGAAAGAGGACGTGGTGGCTACAACAAAGAGCTTATGTTCAGATGTTATTAATGTGGAGAAGTTGGCCATCATGCTTTCGAGTGTTCTCAAGTACATGAAGGAAGCAAGAAGAGTGTAGAAAGAAACCACTTGGCACAAGAAGATGAGTGTAATGCATCCCCAAAAGTAGTAAATCCAAAAGAAGGTGAATCTCTCATGATGAGGAGAGTGTTGGTGAACCCAGTTATGGTGGAGAAGAAATCATCTCAAAGAAGTCTTTTCTAAATTGTGTGCGAGGCTGAAGGTAAGTTTTGTAAAGTTATAGTTGATAGTGGTAGTATAGATAACTTAGTTTTAGAGGAAATGGTAGAAAAACTAAGTTTGAAAAGGAGTGAGAATCCTAGTCTGTACAAAGTTTGTTGCTTGTAGAAGGAGCATGAAATGACTATGAGAGAATAGTGTTTAGTAATCTTTCATATTGGTTCTTATAGAGATGAGGTCTTGTGTGACATGATGCCTATGACTATGTGTCATGTGTTGTTGGGTAGACCATGGAATTTTTATAGGGAAGCCATCTATGATGGTAGGAAGAATTTGTACACCACCCGAAAATATGGAAAAGAGTATATGTTGAATTATCTGAAGGAGAAAGAGAATCAAATGAAAGGTTCCAACTCTATTGTTTGTTACACTGCGGAGAAGCAACACATAGAGGAAAATGAATAGAGTGAATGTTGTTATTTACAGCCACTAAGAGAGTAGATTTAAGAGGGAAAAAATAGATTGGGTTTTGATTTATGACAACAACGCAATAAAGAAATAAAGAGTAGCATCCCAAAGAAATATGGAGGACATAAAAATGGACCAGTGGTAAGAAGTTGTTTTGAGAAACGAGATCATGCTAGTGGAGATGGCTTGAATATTGGGGATGAGCTAAAGTATAGAAGAGAGAAGGCTCCCATGGACAAGGAGTAGCATTGGATCAAAAACAAAAATGGGATTACTATCCCATACACCTTTGAATGTTCCTGAGTTTACCAACTCAAGGAACATTCCATTTTACCTGACATGTCTTGTGCAGGAGCATGCAGGAAAACAGGCAATCAACACCACCAAAAATATTTTTGTTTGATCCTCTTCAAATTTTGGTTTGTTTTATTTTTGTTTGGTTTCTATTATTCTGATCAGTGCCTAAACCTTGTAAATTTACACTTTAGCAAGACATGGAGTAGATTGTAATTGGCTAGTATAAATCAAATCTCAATTTTCTAGGTTGCTTAAAAATTAATTGATGTTGTAGTTGCATTTGCCTTGGTAAACATGTATGCAAAATGTGGAAGCATAAGACCTAGAACATATATTGTTTACCTCAATTTCTTTTTAAAAGACAATTGCTAGAGATGAACAAAATTGATGTATCTCTTTTCATTAAACTGCAAAAAGATAAAAGGTCCACAAGCAATGAAAGAAAGGAAAGCAAAGAGATTAGGAGGTGCACATGAGTCTAAGGAGGAGATACACTTTGAAAGATTAATTGATGGCAACAAGAGGATTGAACACACCAACAAAAGAGGAAGGCAAGTAATATGTTGAATACATAAAGTTACCCATGAAATATTTCAATATTCAAGCATCATAGGAAGATAAGACAAAAAGAAAATAGGGCAGAGCCAGTAATGGAACGAAAAGATGATGCAACTATACATGTGGAAGGTGCATAGTGAGAAAGAGGGAAACAACCAAGAAAAAAGGACTTGGGGGTTTTGGGAAAGGAGGTTGATTTCTCAAGAGGAACCGGTGTAGAGAGGAGGGGAGTGTAGGAAGAAGAAGAAGCCAAGTTGGGTGAAAAGAAAGGAAATAGGTAGAAGAAAGTGTGCTGCAAGCATAAGGAGGTGCACCAAGTTAAAGGAGGAGAGGGTGTGTGTGAGGAAGAAAAGAAATCGGTCTAGAGAAGACCACAATAAAATAGGAAGCAGAATTGGATGCGCTTGGGTAAAGAAATGAGTTTAGGATGATTGAAAGTTGACTAAGAAAAGATAGTAGAGGACAGTGAGTGGAATTTGGTGTGCAACATAGGCTCAAAGTGCACAGAACAGGGGATTGGAAGATAGGAGATAAAAGTGTAATGAAGCGTAGGAGAATTGATATGAGGGTTGATAACCATTTTTAAAGAGAGAACAAAATATTATCTATAATTTGTTTGTAATAATTTCATTGAAGATTTAAATTTACATTGTGTGAATTTTATCAATTTGAGTCAGGATTATTGTTTTGGTATTTAAATTTTGTTTCATGGACAAGAATTTTATGTTGCTAAAAGTTTGTGGCTAAGGTAAGGCAAGAGTCCTTTGCAACATAGATCTAGGAAGAAGTTTGCAGCATTGAAGCTTTGATACCATGTAGGAGTTTATGGTGAACTCCTCAAAACTTCAGGATCACCTACAAGATGAAATAAATTCCATAAGAGAGATGGAAGAAATATCATGCTATGATTATGGATGCAAGATAAATGAACTTGATTATTGTTCATATATTGGTGCTTGAATAATTATGTACATATGAAGCCTTTCCTATATAGACAAGGGTGATGATGTACCAACATTAAATTATTGTGTAATAATTAAATTTCATGACTCAATATTAAATGACCTAGGACACGTGCATTAAATAAAATCCAAATAGATAAGATATGATAAGATCTTATCTAGAAAACTAAGATTCCTATAAAACTCAACTAGAACCTAAGTGGACTTAACAATGTAAATAGGACCTAGATAGGTAAAAAACCTATTTACACCAACAAATTCTACATGCATTCTATACATAAAACCATCCTAAGAAATGTTTTTTTGCTAATAACATATAAATTTCTACTTGAATTCATTGATCACTCGATATTGTAGTTTCTAAAGTGTGCCAAAATGAAATAAAAATATATGGGACTCGATGTGGCATCCATGATTCAAAATGACCTAGCATGAATCAAAGATACAAAGTTAGGGTGTATTGACTTGCAAGCTTTTTAGGAGAGAATGAGAACAAATCCTAAGTCACCCATGGTAGAGAAAACCTTCGTGAAAGGGCTTGCTCATGCAAGAGGTTTTCCATTAGTAGTTCAATTCTTCAATTTTATTTTGGCTCGTATAAATATTTATTATGAAAATACTAGAAAAGCGAGAAAGTTAGACAAAACTGTAGTAGTAAAACTAGATGTTGATTCTATGGGAAACATGCTTAATTTACTGATATGAGATGAGTTTGCAAATATAGTAGTGAAATGTTAGATGTTGATTCTATGGGAAATGTTGATGTCAAAAATTGACAAGGTAATAGCCTTAAGGGAAACTTAGTTAATGGGGGAACCAATTGTGCTAAACTAAGTGACCTATGGGTTTTTAAAGAAGTCGACTCTTGTATTTAGGGTTTTGAAATGAGAAAAGGAAGGAGATATAAATAATAAAGAACTAACTAAGGTGATGCGCCAAGATATAGATGTAGTAACGATAAATCTATCTTTTGGGATGTGATTTAAGGGCCCATTCACCAATCTACTAAGCACCAAAATAATAAAAATCAAAGATGAAAACTTGAATAATTTATTTAATAACATAAAATAACTCCCATACATATTTACTAAAAAGAAGAGTCAAAGACAATCTAAATCAACAAATTTATATTGAAATCATAGAAGTTCTACAAATAAATAACTCAGTACAATAATGGCACAGTATAATGTTTTGTCAAATAGCTTAAGAAAATAGAAAAGATGAACAATTGCACAATCTATGAGTCATAAAATAATCCAAAAATAGTAAAAAAGGTCAGGTGCCTTTCACAATTTTTTTTGTATCTTTCGAACTCATTTTCAGAAGGAAGAAGCAGCATATATAGAAAATAATCCCATCACCTGGTGGGCCAATAATAGAAAAGATTCCTACATTATGAGCAATGATGCCTAGAGCAATGATTTCTGACGGTCATTGCAATAGAAAAGATTCGAGCCATAGAACACAGTCATCTTTGAGCCAGATGTATCTCCTGCAATGATGGCGATGGTCCTAGCAAAACCTTGTATAGACATGTGTCACATCATCATGAAGGTAGTTTAGGATACGTGGCAATATGGCGAACCACACCACTCACTCTTTCCTTCCTCTCAGAGAAATCCCCATAGGGGAGATACGTGGCAATAGGTCGGGGCATATGGTGCATTCCTCCCTCCATGTGATGAAAACCCATGCGGGGAAGACACATGGAGATGTCTTCATTGTTAGCATGGATTGTGGGGTCCACTCAAAAGGGAAGACAGATAGATTCTACTTGGCATGTAGACGGAGCCCAGTTGAAAAGCAAAGGGAAGCAATCCTTAAGTGCCCATGGTGTTGACAAGTGGAAGCATGGCGAGGGCCAAAAGAAGAGCAAAGGAAGGAAACCATGCGAAGAGTGCCTAGCAGCAGTGAATGAATCTCATCAAAAAAGGGGGCCGAGGATATTCAAATTCATGGGGCGTGGGCCAGAATTAGAAAAATACAACTCGAAGGGAGCTAGAGGAATTTATATCCACAACTTTTGGCAACTACCAGGGGCATTTCACCTATAGAATGAGGAACCAAAAAAAATTCTAGTTCGCAAACCAGAGCCATATCCATTGGGCGATGCAATTAGAGCTTAGAAAGAGTAGTGTGTAGAGGCAGCCAGTCGGCCTCAAATGGCATGAATATGTTTCGCATATTCTCTTGCACTTTGTCCAGATCAATCACTTCTTTGTATGGCTGCATCGTGGATATACTAACCCCACACTCAAGTTGGAAGAGCAGCCGCACTGTCTGATGAATGATGACCTAAATATCTTCTATAGTAGGGGTTGGCTAAAGTGTTGAAAAGTGGATGTGTCATGTTACTTTTCTTCAATCTTTGCTGCAATCAACTCCATTGTGGCCACCGAGTCATCAGAAAGAAACAGGGAGGGCATGCCCATTTGAGTTAGTTGGGAGAATTTTTCCCATATGTTGTTCATAGTTCAGCCTAGTATGGCAGCGCACTCACTAGCATGGAGGATGGTTGTGTGGAAGTTGATGAGCTCCTTTGTTGTTTTGGTAGCCGACTTGTGGTCCTCGATTCTCGTACTCACTAATTCCTCATCCAGCACTGTGTATAGCTTATCCAACAATTTTTCTGCCTCAAGAACCTTCCCTATGATGAATTGTGGGAACTGCTCAATAGTTCCACGAACTTACCTACCTAAATTTGTTGCTTCCGCCATGAACTGAAGCATCGATTGAAGAGTTAGGATGAAGGCCTTGACCTTTTCACAATATGAGACATATAGCCCCTAGGCTACTTGAAGGATGTCCAACTAGGTAGTAGGGGGTTGGGGAAGATTCTCCAAAAAGCTTATCTCTACATCCCTTGAACCAACATCCTATGTTAGTTTCGTAATCTTTTTTTCCACAGCGGAAAGTTGTGCCTATAGTTTTCTCAATTCAGCTAGCCAGTTTTCTTCAGTCCGACTTTTGTTTGTTGATTCCCTTTCGAGGGAAAGCTTCATCTCCTAGACATCCTTCTCCAATTGAGCCTGTTGTCCCTCAAAGTTCATGTCCTTTTGCTGTATTTTTTTCTCTAATTGAGCACCTTGATGCTGAAACTCCTTGTTTCTTCATTTCATCTCCCCTTTCACCTGAACCAACTGGTCTTGTAATTCTTGATTTTTTTGCTACAACTCAGCGACCAAGTTGGAATATTGGGCTTGGAACTTCGCAAGTTCCTCTCTGAGTTCAGCCTACTCTATCTGCACTTGTCGTGACAAGCATGTAATTTTTGCATCCTTCGCCTTATCCTTCGCTAGCAGGACCTCAACTCTTTCCTTGACAGTTTTCATCTCTTCCTCTTTCTTCTTCAGCTAGTGACCCGACTTAAGGAATTCAGTGGTCACCACTCACTGTGTCTCCTCCATGAACTCGACTTTATCCTATAGTCAGGCTATGCTTAGATTGAGTCCCACAACATAGATGTTGTAATCATCGAGTTGCATCTCTCCCTAAGGCTTAATGACAGTTGGATGAATGGTCGCAAAATGCAACGATTATTGAGCCTCATTGAAAATTGTTTACACTTTTGGCTATGTCATCCTTTTAGCCTCCTTGTCCCTTTATTTCTAGATCTTGAGAGCTCGTGCTTGTTTTGTTTTATCGCCCTCTAACAAGAATTATGTTGGCAACTTAATAAGCTCACCTGCAAAGGGTGAACCAGGAGAAAGAGCAAAAGGGAATGAGAGGGTAGTGATTACAACTGATTTCTTCCTCAAAAGATTGAATGTTAGTGGGGAGAATGTGGGAACCTACCAAGGCCTAGTTTTTGAACCAGCAGGAGGACTTATTAATTGCGGTGGCAATAGTGGAATCATGGCAGATTCCATCTGTTGGGCTGACTAGGTCAGGGTCGACACAGTAGTAGCAAGAAGGGGATCGATGGTGGTTGCAGAGGAAAAAGGTGAAGCAATTGTAGATGCAGAATGGGATCTAATGAAAGGTGGAAACGTTAGCAGAGGAGTAAAGAAAAATTGTCCCACTTGGGAGAACTGGGAGAAACCTCCTGCGACCGTTGTAGCAAAAGCCGAAAAGGAAGGGCCTACACTTGAATTGATGGGCGACACGAAGGCAGCTAGAGGCACCAAAGATTGTGAAGCAAGAAAAGAGGGAGCAAATGTTACCTATGGTGTAGATGATTGCAATCTTTGGCTAATCACTAGCTCTGTGCTTGCTATGGGCTCCGATTCTATTGTGGGCTCCTGCAAACCCTCTCTAGGAGTTATATATGTGTGTTTCCTTTTGTTGGATGGTGATTCATCCACCTCTATGGCCTTTGATCATTTTTGCTAGGTTTCTCTAGAAATTTTTACGGTCCAAGTGCATGTATGCAAGGCTCCTAACTATGATATATTCACCTGCACATTTGAAGAAGCCTTGCTAGGCTACTTCATTGCCTTTTCTTTCTGCTGCACTGGGGCCGTATGTACTACTTTTTCCTTCTCCTTTCCCTTCCCTGTATACGTTCTAGCTTCATCTAGGTCGATATCTTCATCACCGCTTACGTCGGTATCTTCATGCTTGTCATTCCACAACTTATCAAATTTTTCATCCAACTCTACATCCTGATAAGGGTTATTAAGGTGTTTAATCTCTTGGTGGTAAATCCAAAAATCTTTAATCCTTTCCTTGCTCTAGTTAAAATTCATTACTAAATCATTGCGAAGGGTGGCCCCTATTTGGCGCTTCTCATCATTGATCCAGGTGGATCTCGAAGGCCTAAAAAATCCAACAGCTTCAGAATCTCCCAGAACTAGCATCAATGCATAGAGCACAGCGATACGATTCCAACACAACTTGAATCATGTCAAAAGGATATCGTACGTGCGAGTTATGCTTGGTCAAAGGTCTGGTCAAACAGGGTACCAGGGGCCGATAGGAAGCGAAAAAATTGATCATCTCAGAATTTTTCAAAATCAACATCAACTCGAAGTGCTCATCATGACGATTCTGGCGGCGTTCATTTCATCGAAAATGGAGCTCGTATGCGCAAGATATGGCCAGTCAAAGCTCTTGGTTGACTTGGTGGACTTGAAGGTACAGTGATGATGTCATCATCTGTATAGCTGACGTCAACACGTGGTATGAAATCCGATGTGGACCAACCAGATGTTGACACGTGTCAAGTCCGTACATGTGACATGGCATCCGTACTACTCAGTGGCGTCCGAGTGGCAGATGATGTGGTGCTCCATACCGACGATGTGGCAAGTAGACCCAGTGAAAATCCGAGTCAGACTCCAAGTTGCAGTCTAGTTAGCGAGTGATGTGTCAGTAACTGCATGTCATCGGCAAATTGTATTACGACACATGGCAGTCTTCTCAAGCGACGCGTTTCCCTCCATTCTCTCACAGTTGGTTTGTTGAGCAAAATTTTAAGGTCGGATTTGAACCCGCGACCTGGGCAAGAGGAGCCGACGGTTCCAACCGTTAGACCCAAGCCGTTGTCTTTACTATATATGCACACCGATTTGTTTTGTTATGTTAAATTTTGGTGTTCGGTTTTAAAAACGGCCGACGGGTTTGGAACCCGTGACCACGCGGGTGCCAAAAGTGTAATGTGTCGTTAGACCACCGTTGGAGGCTTAAACTTATATGGAGTTTGTTTTTATTTGTTAAGTGTTAGTTGGTCGGGCCTGACCAAATAGGCTCATATGGCAAAAATTCACCCTAACCACTAAACAAAAGTGGTTCTAACTGACAAAAGGGGTTAGGAACAACCCGTAAACGTAGCATAGGGGGGATTTATGCATTTAATAGTTTTGTTAAGCCATTTTAGGCTTATTTTTATGTATATAAGGGAGATGGTGTTTGAGTGTTCTCTTGGTGAGAGCATTTAGAAAACTCTTGAGGAATCTCACTCTTTGTAAAAACTCTTGGAGAGTTTATTTTTTCTTAGTAAAGGGTTTGGAGTGAGAGTTATTGGAGTCTTTTGAGGGCTAAGTGGTCTCTAGGAGAAGAGATAAGAACTTAGTGAGTCCTTTGAGAGATTTTGTACGACTTTTGAGTCTTTTGTAAAGGCTTGATTCCTATGTACTCTTTTGTGTGAGAGAGTTGCAACTTTATTGTTTGAAAGCATTGTAAAGGTGACGAAGGAGTTAGGCACGAACACGTTGCTAGAAAGATCTTGTCATTGCAGTGTGGAAGCAGGAAGAGCCTGAAGTGCAAGAATCTTCCTGGGAAGCAAATTGTAACTCAGTGAAAGACCATGGTGATGTAAAGGAAGTTGCATCATAGTAATGGCATTGATCACGCTTATTTGCAGATCTGGAGGCGTAGCCAAAAACTGGTGAACTTCGTAATCAAATCTCTTTGTCTCTTTTTACTTGGTGCATGATATTGTCATCTTCTTTACTTTCCTATGTTTTATATGATTATTTGCTCAATTCACAAGCATCGTCATTTTTTATCTTAATTTTAAATCTGTATCCTGGTGAATCTAACAAGTTGTTAAGTAATTCATAGTAAGGAGTTTACAGATCAAGTTGGTATTAGAGCTAGTCTGACAAGTTGCAGGTTGTGGAATACTTGGAGCAAATTCAAGCAATGAGGTGAGATGTCATCACATAAGGAAAATTAGTTTCCTTTTGTATTCGATGTAGAGTTCTATAAGACCTTCATGGTGAGGAAAGCCAAGGTTGATGAAATGTATGAGGAATGGAAGTCTGAAAAAGAAGGCTTGTTGAAGAAAGTCAAAGATGCAGACTCGGTGAAAGCTCCTCACTCTTCTCATTCTCTTCCTTGTTCTCTTGGTGATTCTAAGAAACAATCTCAAGGTGTTGGATTGAGGTTGTCCACCAATATGGACTATGATGGAAAGGCTCTTGGTAGTCATGGACAAGGCACGGTTGAATCTGTGAAGATGGAAGCTGGACCTCGCTATGCAAGATCAGGGTATGGTGATGGAGAATGCTCCAAGGCAGCAGATGCAAAGAATTCTCTGAAAGAAGAACCATTCCAAGAACGATCTGAGAGAGGTGATGGCACATCACTTTTAGGTAGTGGTGACAAATGCAAGATGTCCAAGAGGAGAATGAACACAGATTCTTCTTGGCATGCATGCACCAAGGGTGACAATCAAAGGTATAATAAAGTTGATTGTTCCAATGTTTCTTTTGATTTTAAGAAAATTGGCAATGTAAAAGGTTTATGGTATAGAAGACCATGCACATTTTGTGGGTTGAATAACCATAGTGTTGCCAAGTGTTGGAAAAGAATGGCTTTGTACAAGAAGGTAGAGTCAACCAGGAAAGGGACACAGCGTAAAGACTCATCTCCAATTCAGAAGAAAGATAAGGGAAAGAAAGTTTGGATGTTGAAAACACCTTGCTCTTATTGCAACAGAGGTGGACATCAAGAAGCTAATTGTTGGAAGCTTCATCCAGAGCTTCATCCAAAGAAGGACAAGAAGAAGATTGCAGTTGATTCTCCATTGGTAAACACAGGGCAAATGAAGAAGCTCATGTATGTGAGAAAAACTTCTTCACTCATGTGTGCAAAGGTGGGAAAAGCAGATGATTTGAAGCATGAAAATGAAGTAGTTGCTTGTAAGCCTAACTATCATGTGTTTCAGGGATCATTAGTGCCGCAACATGAGGATTTGTCATGGAAACCTATTAAGAGGATTAGAAGTATTGTTAGCTCATTGTCATTAATATCCTTGTATTTGTTAATGCTGCTAATGTTTTGTACATGGATAGTAGCTGGGGTAATGAACACAGAAGGATGTGAGAAAATGCAAATGGGTAGCAATGTGATTGCAGTTTTCATAATTGTTGTACAACTTTTTGATGAAGCGGGTGCACAAAAAGGGTGGACAAATACTAGACAAGTGGGAAGGTGTTTTCTCTCACGTCGTGTCTGATTAAGAACCTTTTGGAGGTCCAAAAGTTCCTTAGTGGGGAGGAATGATCCAGGTGGATCTTGAAGGCCTAAAAAATCCAACAGCTTCAGAATCTCCCAGAACTGGTATCAATGCATAGAGCACAGCGATACGATTCCAACACAACTTGAATCGCGTCAAAAGGATATCATACGTGCAAGTTATGCTTGGTCAAAGGTCTGGTCAAACAGGGTACCAAGGGCCGACAGGAAGTGAAAAAATTGATCATCTCAGAATTTGTCAAAATCAACGTCAACTCGAAGTGCTCGTCGAGATGATTCTGGCGGCGTTCATTTCATCGAAAACGAAGCTCGTATGCGCAAGATATGGCCAGTCAAAGCTCTTGGTTGACTTGGTGGACTTGAAGGTACAGTGATGACATCATCATCCATATAGATGACGTCAACACGTGGTACGAAATCCAATGTGGACCAACCAGATGTTGACACGTGTCAAGTCTGTACATGTGACGTGGCATCCGTACTCCTTAGTGGCGTCCGAGTGGCAGATGATGTGGTGCTCCATACCAACGATGTGGCAAGTGGACCCAGTCAACATCCGAGTCAGACTCCAGGTTGCAGTCCAGTCAGCGGGTGATGTGTCGATAACTGCATGTCATCGGCGAATTGTATTACGATATGTGGCAGTCTTGTCAAGCGACGTGTTTCCCTCCATTCTCTCATAGTTGGTTTGTTGAGCAAAATTTTAAGGTCGGATTTGAACCCACGACCTAGGCAAGAGGAGCCAACGGTTCCAACCATTAGACCCAAGCCATTGTCTTTACTATATATGCACACTGATTTGTTTTGTTATGTTAATGTTTGGTGTTCGGTTTTAAAAACGGCCGACGGGTTTGGAACCCGTGACCACGTGGGTGCCAAAAGTGTAATGTGTCGTTAGACCACCGTTGGAGGCTTAAACTTATATGGAGTTTGTTTTTATTTGTTAAGTGTTAGTTGGCTAGGCCTGACCAAATAGGCTCATATGGCCAAAATTCACCCTAACCACTAAACAAAAGTGGTTCTAACTGACAAAAGGGGTTAGGAACAACCCGTAAATGTAGCATAGGGGGGATTTATGCATTTAATAGTTTTGTTAAGCCATTTTAGGCTTATTTTTATGTATATAAGGGAGATAGTGTTTGAGTGTTCTCTTGGTGAGAGCATTTAGAAAACTCTTAGAGGAATATCACTCTTTGTAAAAACTCTTGGAGAGTTTATTTTCTCTTAGTAAAGGGTTTGGAGTGAGAGTTATTGGAGTCTTTTGAGGGCTAAGTGGTCTCTAAGAGAAGAGATAAGAACTTAGTGAGTCCTTTGAGAGATTTTGAACGACTTTTGAGTCTTTTGTAAAGGCTTGATGCCTATGTACTCTTGTGTGTGAGAGAGTTGCAGATTTATTGTTTGAAAGCATTGTAAAGGTGACGAAGGAGTTAGGCACGAACACGTTGCTAGAAAGATCCTGTCATTGCAGTGTGGAAGCAGGAAGAGCCTGAAGTGCAAGAATCTTCCTGGGAAGCAAATTGTAACTCAGTGAAAGACCATGGTGATGTAAAGGAATTTGCATCATAGTAATGGCATTGATCGCGCTTATTTGTGGATCCAGAGGTGTAGCCAAAAACTGGTGAACTCCGTAATCAAATCTCTTTGTCTCTTTTTTCTTGGTGCATGATATTGTCATCTTCTTTACTTTCCTATGTTTTATGTGGTTATTTGCTCAATTCACAAGCATTGTCAGTTTCGATCTTAATTTTAAATCTGTATCCTGGTGAATCTAACAAGTTGTTAAGTAATTCATAGTAAGGATTTTACAGATCAATCATACTTCACCAAAGGAAAATAGAACTTGAGCCATGGTGGTCTCATATCCTCTATGGAATATGAGCTAGGCCCACCAACAGATCATCCTATTCCTCTAGAGGACTTCGCTGCTTTTCCCAATAAGGTCGAGGGCTGTGGGTTACCTTGATGAATGCATTTCCTAAGTCATTGAAGGGGTTATACTACCATTTGTTGCAGATCAACACTAACCCCGGATGAGCTAGCTTTGCTTCAAGCAGCTTATGCATCTGCTTTTTCACCATTACCACCCACTTGAATTTTAGTGGGCATTTGAAAAATCCTCTCTTTCCCTTTCCTCCACAAAAGTTATTCTCAATAACTACCATCTTCCAGAACATCTCAAGGGCCAATACCCTATCCGTGACACACTTTGGGAGCCAAAATGGCTCCTTGGTAAAGCCACGCATGCAGATGAATGTAAAATCCCTCCCGAGGAACTAGTCACATTTAGGAGTGAAACTCTACATCCACCCCATTTGGTCAACGGAAAGCCAATAGAGATTGCCATCCTTACTCAAGTCTCACAATATCGAAGTTAAGAAAAATTCCAAAAATGCATAATAATCATGTATTGCGGAAAGGAGGGAAGTCCATACAGAAACTGGCTTTTTGGCTCCCTTTTCGGTAAAAATAGATAGTGAGATCCTTTTATTCAAAAAATTGGGGTTTTGGTATAAACACATATGAGCAAGGAAAGAGGGAAATCTGAACTTACGTTGCATGCGATACTCCTTGATTTGGCTCATCATTTCACAATAGATGACTTCTGCAAAGTCATACCAGAACAAGGACTATTGCCTACAAAAATGAAAACCCAAACCCAATTGAAATTCATGCACCCATTTGTCCTCTTCCATGATGCAAAAAAATGCCATCATAGAGAGTGCATCCTACATATCTTGTTTAAAAGCGTTGTGTGCAACTGGAATTCATGGTGGCTTGTTGCAATCTTCCTAGGGCCTATGCATTTCCTGATTATAAAATTCCATAGCTTTGTCTTTGCCTCCAAAAATTTCACCCACTTTCTGGAGTGAATGACTCCATTCTATCCACTTTAGAGTGACTTACAGGGATGCATAGCATGCTCCAGATAGCTTCTACACTAATGTTAACTCTTAGCTCCTGGCCCTTGATGGTGTTGGTAGCTGGGTAGAAATGTTTAATGCCTTTGTGAATGAGCTTTGGGAAGTAATGCACAAAGGGGACCATATACTGTGGAAGATTGTTGAACCATAACTTGTACACCATTTTACGTTCATTATCAGCCACTTTCATTCTTTCACAAGCTCCTTCCCTGAGAGTCTTAGGGTTCTTTGCGAGGATGGGATCATGAATGTTATCCCATTCTTCCTTTATTTGGATCTGGTCTCTGTGAGTTTTTTGCTTATCTAGAACCCACATATCAATCCACTCTAGCTTTTCTAGTATCCCAGGTGACGTGTAAGAGATGTCATCAGAAATATTAGCGACTGGTGCTGCTATCATGGCGTCGAACAAGCTTTGGGTTGCCTCAACCTATGCTTCCATCTAAGAACTTTCAACCATTTCAAGGTACTGTAAATTTTTGTGACATTCAAATTTTCTGCAATTCACTTCAGCTCTGTCTGCACTCAAAAATATTTGCTCTAGATAGTGTACTCAAGAAGCTTTTACAATGTTAGCCTTTCACATGCAATACTTAGTGATTTCTTTCTTGGAGTGGTAAACAACGGTTTCCTTTTAGCATTTAATTCAGCATGTATCGCCAACTCCTTTGCTCATGCGAAATTAATTTCTTGCTATTTTGAAAAGACAAGAATTCATAATGACAATTGATAATCATGTCTTATGGCATGATTTCCTTGGAAATTGAGCCAACGATTGAAGGTGGTTTAGGCTTTCACATGGTCTGGAAATCAATATCTAAAAAAGAATAATTAAGCCAAAGATGCAATGAATACTTGAAAAGATGAGTTCCTCCTTGGAGTTTGAGAAGTTCCTATAGTATGACACATCAACACCTAACTATATGGATGATCACTTGGGAATGCCACCAATTTATGGTACTTAATTACCTCTTATTAATTTCACACACATCAATTCGTACATGGAAAATGCAATTGGGTGGGAAATTCGAGCTGGCCTCTGGTGGGATTTTTGAGTTGGTACTTGATTAGCATCATGCTTAAAGCATGTAGATACCTCATATATTTCTATAAATAGGCCCTAAGATAGTAGCAAAATCACACTTAGCAATTGGGAAGAATTGGTATTGGGTAGTTAGGTAGAATTTAGCATTAGCAGTTGTGCAAATCTTGCATTAGGCAGTTGCATAGAGCTTAGCATCATGAATACTCTTATTAGGCTAGTTTGAAACAAGTCTTAGATGGATTTTCTAGGTGAAATCTCCAATAGGCACTTGAAAAGAATGACCCAAAACAAGCATTCATTGGCTATCATAGCCATGAAGTGGGTGTTAGGTCGAGATTGCATGGAATATGAAGATAACTACAAGGTCAATATTGACATCTGTCCTCATTTTGTCGTGTCTCTGCTTGATATCCAGGTTCCCAAGCCAATGATCCTATGCCTTACGCTTGAAATATTTCTGAAGCGCTACTTAGGTGGCCTTGGAGATGTGGTGGTGAATGTCATGTATGGCCTAGGCCTTCCAATGGTGAGTGACCTTCGTAAGCATATTGAAGAAGATGTAGTCATGTCATGGGTACCATTCTTGAGTGCGTTCTGCATATTGTCACATGAAGAGCATTGTCAAAGGATGACCTGTGCTTTCCACTTCCTACTTCATTGCTACAATGTGGTGCTCTTCTACGATGTTGACTAGTATACCGACTTCAAGAACCTATTGTCCCCTCCACCACTAGCCATTACTCTTGTTGATGTTGATGCTATTGTTCATGGTCCTACTACTCCCACTGATGTTGTTGCTAATAATGGTGTTCCTACCTAAGATGCACTCCTCTTTCTTCATTTCAAAGAAAATTGCTCTTAATTTGTTTTTTGTATATATGCCTAAAAAAGGACTTTACCATATATATATATATGAAGAAACTACATACTATATAAATATAATTTAAATGTATGGCCTCAGATCCATTTTAAAAATGTATTTATCGAAGTATATATAATGAATATATAGCTTATATCAACTTCATGTCTCTTTTGCTTCTTGCAATTCTGCATTATGGTTTCTCTTTAATGTCTCTACTTCATTTCTTTGAGTACCCTTTTAATTTTGCACATATGGGTTCATTTCAATTTTCCACACATGGGTTCATTTTCTTGCTTCATGGGTTGTTGATGAGTTTGTGGAAAGACTGACCAACAAAAACACGAAAGAAAATAATTACAATACTTACATATTTACATTGGCGCAATAATAATGAGGCTTGATTAAACAATTTGAGGTGGATTTCGTTAACCAAAATCCCCAATGCTTCTTTCTCTATGTTTTCTAATTCAAATGTGTTGTGTTGCTTGCATTGAATTATTTTAAAAGGTCCTTCCCATAGACTTTCAAATTTGTTGTGTTGGCCAAGCTTTGTAGCCCTCTCATTAAACTTTAATACTAGGTCCCCGCATTTTAGACCTTGGTCTGAGGCTTTCTTATCAAACCATCTTTTAACCACTTGTTGGTGGTTAGACATGGCTATTAGGGCCCTTTCCCTTTTTCTTGTACTTCCAACTTGGCCAACTGAACCTCCATGGCTCCATTTTCTTCAACTTCCAAGGATTTAAGCAATTGTAGCACAGGAATCTCCATGGAGATGGGTAGTAGCACTTCTTTCTTGTACACTAGCTCATATGGTGAAGTCTTGAGAATCTGTTTGGGGGTTATGCAATCTACCAAAAGTGCTACTCAAAGGTTCTTATGACATTCTCTCTAACGTTCTGACCCAATTTTTTTAATGAGTCAAACTATTTTTTTGTTAGTTGACTCAGCCAGGCCATTCCCCTGCAGGTAGTAATTTGATGATGTTTTCAAGAATATTCCATGCATGAGTGAGAATTGATATACCTTAGAGCCTAGGAAAGCCTTGGCATTGTCAGAGATGATGGTCTTTGGTAGGCCGAATCTCATCACCAGTTCCTCAAGGAAGTCCACAAGCTCTACCTCCATTGCATTCTTCAGGAGCATGGCCTCGGTCCATTTGTGTCCAGCGCTGGAGGTGGGATTGATCATTCCGATGAAATCAAGGCCCCAATGTACAAATGGCTCATCAACCACTACTGGCTTTAGATGTGTGGCAGAGTTTTTTCTTCCTGCAAAGAATTGACATTCTTTGCAAGCTTTCACCAAGGAGTATGCGTCATTGAATCGCATAGGCTAGAAGTATTAGGCACACATGATTTTGATGGTGGTTGTTTTTGCAGAGAAGTGTCCACTCATGGGATTGTTGTGGAAAGTGTAAAGAATTCTCTTCACTTACTCTATGGTGATAAATTGTAGTAGTAAGACTTTGAATTTCCTTTTGAAGAGGACCCCTTCAATAAGTGTGTATCCGTTGTTCTACAATCTATATAATCTTCTCTTTTGAGAAGGAAGGCCTAGTGGATACTTTCCACTGTGCATGAATCTCACTCTATCTACTAGCCAGCAGCCTTCAGAGTCAGACTCATTTGTTAGAACCAGCTCTTGTTGCTCCTCTTCAGCTGTCATTTCCTCATCATGCACCAAATATTCGAATAGTCCCCTTCCTCGTATGGTCTTTGTAGGCCTGACCTCAATGTCATACTCAAGGATCTTTGTGATCCAATTGGCCCTCTTTTCGGTGATCTCTCCTTCTATGATATACTTGCGCACACTAGAATGTGCGACATAAACAACCACCTTGTTGCAAGATATAAGATGTCAGAACTTCTCCAGTACCTTTACAATGGTGAACGCTTTCCTTTCAATGAAGTTGTAGTTCGTCTCATATTCCTTTAAGGTCTGGGAGTGAAATGCTCTCAAATGTTCTCCCTTTCCTTCATCATCCTTTTGAGTCAAAATAGTAGCAATGTTGACTTGCTACTAAATACATACATTATGAAGTCCTTCGACAAGTCTAGATTTACTAGCATAGGAGTTGAAGAAATAGCATCCTTAACCTTCTCAAATGCTACTCTAACTTCCTTTTTCCATTTCAATAATTGATCCTTTTTTAGCATCAAGGTGATAGGTCTAATTAGTCTTGCAAAATCAGAAATAAATTTGCTTACAAAGTTAACCTTCCCCAGAAAAGACCGGGCTCCTTTCTTGTTGACTGGTATGGAAGTTTCATGATTTCCTTCACCCGCTTAGGATCAACTGCAATTCCTTCTTTGGACACTACACGTCCCAATAATTTGCCTTGCGACACTTTGAAAACACATTTTTTGGAGTTCAAGGACACCCTAAACTCCTGGCATTTTTTGAAAACCATTTCAAGGTGATCGAAATGATCATCCTTATGCTTGGAGAATATTACTAGATCATCCAAATAGATTAAAGTTAATCTTGTCGATCAATTCTATGAAATAAATATCCATTGCTCGTTGGAAAGTGGCTCCTGCATTTGAGAGGCTGAAAGGAATTTTTGCATATGTAAACATTCCCCACTTGGTAGTGAACGTTGTTTTGTGTTCGTCCTCTTCTTTGACCTGGATCTGGTTGTACTTAGAGAAGTTGTCTAGCAGAGAACATTTCCGATCCTGCCACTGTTTGCAAGATTGACTCCATAGAAGGCAACAGGTAGTGGTCCTTTAGGGATGCTTTGTTCATGTCCTGAAAGTCAACACATAGGAAAATATCTATGTTCTTCCTTCAGATTGAGACAAGGTTGGATACCCATGTGCTATGCTTGATCGAGAAGATGATCCGAGACTAAATTAGCTTTGTCAACTCTTGCACCATTAGTTCCTCAATCTTAGGATTCACTGGCCTCTACTTTTGGTGAACTAGTTTTGCACCTTCCGTCAGCTCTATCATATGCTAGATGATGTCAAGATCGTATCCCTTGAGGTCATCATATGACTAGGCCACTACTCCATACTTTTCACAGAAGTTGACGAGCCTTTCTTTATCATGATGCAGGACATCCTTCCTAACTTTGAGCTTTCTTCCATATCTGACCTAAAGGTCTGCATAGTCACTTTTGTCTACTACAAACTTCCTCATATCATTGCTCGCATCATCACAATCAAACATGTTTTCAAGAGTGACCAACCCCTTTGGAAGCTTATTGGATCTCAACTAAATGATTTTTCCATCGTAGGCCTCGACAATCTTCGGTTGGAGTTGGTTGGAAAACACTCCTAACTGTTGGATGAATGAGGCAATGTGTTCATCACTCTTGAACACTTGCTAGCTTTGATCATTGTCGGGAATTATAGGTCAAATGATCACTCACATAGAGTGTTTGTTATGAATTAGGTCAAAAATAGGATCAAATTGAGATCTGATTGTGGCCATGTGATTCGCATCAACATTTTGTTCTCTGGGCACTATCTGGATGTTGAAGGCTTTGAAACCCTCAATCAAGTCCTAGACTCGATCATTATGTGACACCAAACAAGGTAGTTGAAATTTTTTACTACCCTTCCTTTCTTCTTCATTTGTAATGTAATCTCTTGTGACCATTTCTTGTTTTCCTTCAATAAATTCAAATACATTTGTTTTTGTTGTTGTCCTATATGACATGAGAATACATTTTGCTCCTATGGACTGCCCTGATTTCTTGGAAGTTACTAGGTATCTCCTTGACTAAATGCATTTCAAATGGTGTTCTTTTCTATAACATTGACATCATATAACACTGTCATCTTTTAGAGATTATGGCTCACTGCTTCTTTGATGCCATGTTCTATTTTGTTGACTTATTGTTTGAAGTCATGAATTTGGTGGTCTTTATGGATGTGTTTTATGATCTAATCCTTTACCACACATAGCATTGTTCTTGTTTATATTTACTTGTAATATCTCTTGTCTTTCATGGCTATGACATATAATTATGTTTTTGGCAATATATTTCTTCTTCTTTGTGCATGGCACCCATGATCTTGATTATCATTATTTTTAGTTGATACATTCCTTGCTATGACTGTTATATTTTGAATACAAAGGACTGTGTCCATTGTTCATTGAATGTGGTTGTCTACACATCATAGCACTTGCACTTATGACTATCTTCAGGATTGTAATTGTTCTCCCTTTTGTCTATGACTACTACTTCCTAATGTTTGAGACCATACTCTCATTTCCACACATGATTGTCAATGCATATGATTGTCCCCTTATCACTATCTCTCTGAGATACTACTGACCAACTTTAGTAATTGTGCTTGTCCACTTAAACTCTGCATAGTGTCTCCTTTTTCATATTCGTCAACGTAGGCAGTCATACGAAGACTACTCTAGACTATCATTCCTTCTATGAATATTACATACTTCTTAGGAACTTGTGTACATTTAAGAATTCCGCACTCAAACACTTCACCTTTCATATAATGTTCCTTGGACATTTTAATCAAGAACCTAGAACATTCAAGACTTAGATGCAAAAATACACAATGTGTAGTTCGGTGCTAAGTCTGAGATAAAACTCTTGATTCCACACCTTGCAACATTAGAAGGGCACCTCTACCATATATGAATTATCTTTTGTTCTTCATCTCAAACCTACTACCCTCACTGTCACACAGCCATCCTAGGTTTGCATCTATTGAATCAACTTTTGAAAGGAACCCTTACATTGTCAACTACGCATTGTATCACCATTTCCAACTGTCATTGTCAATGACAATGACCTTACTCACTACACTTATTTTCACAAATGCACCTATTGATAAGCATTAGTAATTCCCATTTTCCTCCAATGATAAGCATTCTCTAATTTATTCTTTTGTTTTCTGCAGCTTTTGCAAATGTGGGAGAGCACCATAACATGGACCACTAGTAGATAAAGACAACCCCATACTTGTTGGGCCTTGTTGTCCTGTAGCATGCATTCATGACTGTATTCATTGTTGTTGTCCAATTCATTCCCTTAGGACCACCCCTTGTAGACTCTTAAATTTTTTTTCCTATTCGCGTGTATCATGACCTTGGCTTCAAAAGGGGTCACCTTGTGTTGCTTCATGATTGCCCCAACCATTGTTTTTTGCCCCACATGTTTACTACCTAATTTCCTCAACAATTGTTTACCTTTTCAATCATGTTCCACAATTAACGTTGTCTCCTCACTTTGATCCTAGTGGGCAGACACATGTCACCTATGTCGGTGACCTAAAAGCTCATCGTCTTATGTGTTGTGTGGTTGTCCAATAGGGTTAAGGTGAGAGGCGCCTAACTATACCTTGGATTATTCCTTCCTGTTGCCCTATATGCTTCATGATGTTTTCAAGCATGCCTTGATTTCTTCTTCATTATTTAAGAGATGCATAATTGAACTTGATGCATCTATGATTGGACTTGATGCATCTCCAAAATCACTTACTTCTTTTTATAAAATGGATCATGGATCCACTTAAGAAGATTGAAAGAAATATCCAGTAAAATGTGTTGCATATTTTGAATCTGATAATGAAAGTTGATCAACTGGTGTGATTCCATATTGATTTAATGCATTGATAACATGTATATCTTTGATCAAGTTGCTCAATTTCCTATTTATCTCAAAGCATGTTGAGCTCTACCCTCGTGGGACCCACATTTACCCCACGTGTTGTATTTAACTAAATCAGAATAGTAACAAGACTTGTCCTAAATCTGCACATGAAGCAAACAAGTTACAAAAATAGATGCATATTTTGGATGTGTTTGATGACTTCATTGTTTTCTAGGACATCCAAGGTATGCATGCTTATTTAATGCATTTAGGGATCAATTTATACATGCATAGGTAGGTGTTCATGTAAAGTTTGATATCTTTCATTTCTTAGAGCATTGCTCTAACGTCATTGTGATTTCCATATGCAAGATCTAGGCACACTACAGAGCTAAGAAGGACACAAGCAGCTCAGGGCAGCAGTAGGACAAGATGACACCTTCAAAACTAGTCATTCTTAGGCAATAACTGGTTCCATCCTTATATGCGCATTTATTTGTTTACTTATTCATGTATAAATTGTTCTTTATTTTCATTAAATAAGTAAAGATAGTCCCTTGGCTTGTGAGGGACATGTACACTTCATGATTATTAATAGAGATTACATTTGTAGCACATATGGTTTTATTTTCTCATTTGTTGTAATTGCAACATTGGAATGAAAATGTAATCTATTTCATTTGAAAATGCTTATCATGGATATTGAACTTCGTAGACTATGGTTTATATTTTAAATGTTTAACCAAACAACACAAAAAGAATAAACACTAAACCTAATTTCAGCTAAAAGCTAAAAATCAGGTAACATTTTTGGTGACATTTGTTATATGTTTGCCTGCTAAACATGAGACCACCTGCCTAAGCTTATCCATTGGGCACGGGGTCACTCAGAAAGCAAACATCACTTGAAAGCATCATTGCAAATTGTTGTAACTCACTAAATCAGCAAGAGACACTTTGAAAACTTATGAAAACCCAACAATGTAGAATAAAAACTACCACCTAATTGTGCAAAACAACACTTAGGGAAATGAAAGCTACAACTAAAAACCTATTCTAACCTACCCTAACAAGCCAAGAAGCTGGTCAAACAAATCCATTAACTGGTTGGGTGAAATAGCTGTCATTTCTAAAGAATTTATAATGTTTGCCATGCTGGAGAACAACTCGACAAAAATGGAACATGCATGAAAATTCAACAAATAGTTGCAATATCTCCTGAAGAACATATTCAAGCTTACTAACCTTTTCATATGGAATGTAAACATTCTTGTTCTGAGGTAGAAAGGTAACTTGAGTGTGCTCTTCCTTAGTTTTACCCTCATGCTTGGGCACAAGCAAGGTATCAATATCCTTATTGGCCTCCATTCTAGCTAGATGCCTGAGTGGGCATCCTCTGGAAAGTGTGAATCCAGAACTTTCCATGCTGGTTTCCTGTAACTCCAAATCATGTTGTTGTTTTGCATCCTATTTTTGATCTTCTGCTTCAAAGGATGTCGGTTCAATAGCTAAAATTGGGCAAAAAGAGGCTTCTTCATGAGCCAAAATAGACTTTAGATCATCCCAAAATGAAAATAGTTCATGAGCCAAAGCATCATTCTCATGTTGATTTTCATGAACCAGCAACTCATCACACTGCTGAACATATTGTCCCAAAACTTAGGTTATCACAGACATATCTTCTTCACTTTTTTCAACAAACAAAGGTAGCCCATCATACCAAACATATCCACCTCTTTCCCATCAAGTTTCTCATGTTTATTTGTCTCCTCCAGCCGATTTTGACAACATAGTTCATACTTATGAGCTATCTCTTCGATCTCATCTTCTTGATTAGAATCATCTAATTCTTGAGATGCATGATAAAACATGGTCATCTCTTCCACAAAACCAGGAAGCTCATCAAACAAATTTGTTGTTATCCCATCATTTTGCTGCTCAAAAATGGGCATTGATGTTAGTTCAATCAAGCACTGCTCATCCTCACCTATAATTTCTGGAAGTTCATCAAATAAACCAATAGAAATTTGAAATTGAACGTCCTTTTCTACTTCAACCACTTGTTGTCTTGTTGGAACATTTTCACCATCCTTGACAACATCAGGAGGATCATTAGCTAAAACATTACAAAACACATCTTGAAAATTTTTCTCCTGTTCAACCTTTTGCAGCCGTAGCTTATATTCCTCCATAGCTAAATGCAACAAGTTCACACTTGTGACCCCCTCCTTCTCTTGTATAGCAGACACTAGAACCCCATAGGGTAGAGCAGATGGCCCTTCCCAACTTGGAAACTTATCGGTAGAAGGCCCATCGGTAGGCTCACTAATGGGCTCAAAAGATTTCTCTTGTTTAAAACTAGGGAACTTGTACTTGGAAACCTCTTCATAAACAGGTTGATTCAACTCTGTAGGAAGAGTTGAGCTGAAACTAAGAATGGAGGGGGATTCCTAGGTTTCATTCCTTTGTTGGAATTAATAGTCTAAATAAGCTTGACTACTTTGCACCTAAGCAGACAAAAACTTCATTTGCTCCTCTTTAGCAACTATCTCCCCTTCAAGACCTTCAAACTGCATCCTGTTTGTCACCCGTTCTTGATCATAACCGAAGGATTGATTAGCCAAATCTTGTTGCTAGAAGATAATCTTTTTCTCCTTGGTGTCAACCAACATCAAATATATGTGAGAGAACACCTTACTAGCATCACTAATCTTCATATGTTCAAGTTGTTGGCTCAAAGCCCACAACACATGGTTAAGTTCTTGGATCAGGTCTAATACATTCTGGTAAGGGTGATCCTAATGCTAATTATCTGAATAATCATGCTGGTTGGCATCAAAAACCTCTTCATGGGGTTGTTTTTTAATCATATATTGGTTGATATTGAGATTGAGCAGGGATGGGAGGGTGGAAAACATGACAGGACTGCTGGTAATCTATAGTAATAGGGGCATTTGCAATGAAACTAGGAATTTGTTCTATGTGATGTGGCTGGTAAGAGGGCATACGTGCATTATTTTCTTGGAATGGTGGGTAATTAGTAGTTTCATGATATGTTGGGTGATATGACATGTTTCCATGAAACATAGACATGCTTATTCATTTATAAGCTGCAAAGATAAACAAAATCAGATCTATTTGAAACTAACCAGCACTTGATCATACTGAAGCCAGTGAAAACTTATTGGAGTCACTAGGTATGTATTGAAAATGCCTCCAAAAGGCTAAAAATATTGTTCTACAAACCAAACAACAACAATAAAATGCATAAAAATGAACTGGGAAGCAGTTCATTGTCCCACTAGGCGTGGCAAAACTATTAAGGATCCAAATCTGCACCCTAATTCCAAGCTATGAACGAACTTAGTAGGTTTGGATGTAACATGGGACTTGCATTCTTCGGCTTGATGTTACCTTAGATAGACCTCCCTCTGTGGATTCCCTTATGTTCATCTGGAACTCTATATTATGGGCCACAACTTCACTTTGAGGGTTTCATTTCATTTTCCTAAATGAGGAACTTATGTTTGTTTCTCTTAGTGAAAATTGTGGTTCGCATTTACTTCATCTTGGTTCCTTCCATTATGAATGAGCTTGAGGGTTTTCTTGAAACCCTAGCTATTGAAGCTTTGTACCTTTCATATTTTTTAAATGGGCCTCTAATTGCTTACAATTGTTCATGCATAATGATTTCAAGTAGCCATGTAATAAACTGATAAAGGTATTGGCATCAGGCATCCAATTGTTCTCACATTTTTCAAGAATTCTCATGCTTGTATTAGGCCTGCAACCTTATCTACTTTTTCCAAGCTGCAAAGAGCAATTACAAGTTTACTATATGTAATAATATTAGAAGTAAAATCTATCTCTGGTCTACCATTGGGATGTTACCTGTTGTCTTAATTTCTTCATCATCATGGTTGTCCTTTACCTTTTCTAGCTGCTTGTTTTGCATGATGGTTGTCCTTCCAATATTTAGGCTGTCACTTTCAAATTTGCTCTCTTTTAGTGACTACTTGGTATATAACCCTAATTTTGCATAAAGTCTTTATTGCATTGAGTGTATTGCCTTATATCCTTTTTAACTCTGTCTACCTGTTATCACACATATATGCATTATCATTGTCTTCTTCACAAATTGCAATATTTTCCCTTATAACTGTGATATCTTCCTACTGATCTGAGAATCACTATCATTAACTTGTGAAAGCCCTTGTTGGGTATTTTTGCACAAGACTCTTTGTAGGTTCCTAGGTCACTGTCATGTAGGGTTAACAATTATCATGCTCCTTGTATATAGTTTGTTATGCATAGACTGTTCATCGTGCTTATAACTCCACATTACTCTTTCCATTGTTAAATTTCTATCATTTTCATTGTCTCAAAAAAATAGATTGTGTAGCCAGCTGTGGAAAATATATCATTCCCATTAAAAGTTACACTTGTAAGTTGTGAAACTTGACTACTTCCCCAATTCCATCAATAAAGTTATTGTCAACTGTATATCACTTATGGAGGTAATCCTTGGGTTTGAGCAACTCAAGAAAAAGTAGATGAAAAATGATCATTATGTGACACCGAACAGGGCAATTGAAAAGTTTTACTACCCTTCCTTTCTTCTTCATCTATAATGTAATCTCTTGTTTTCCTTTAGTAAAGTCAAATACATTTGACTTTTTTGTTGTCCTGTATGACATGAGAATACATTTTGCTCCTATCAACTGCCCTGATTTCTTGGAAGTTACCAGGTATCTCCATAACTACATGCATTTCAAATGGTGTTCTTTTCTGTAACATTGACATCATATAACATTGTCATCTTTTAGAGATTATGGCTCACTTCTTCTTTGAGGACATGTTCTATTTTGTGGACTTCTTGTTTGAAGTCATGAATTTGGTGGTCTTTATGGATGTGTTTTATGATCCACTCCTTTACCACACATAACATTGTTCTTGCTGATATTTACTTGTAATATCTCTTGTATTTTCGTGGCTATGATAGATATTTATGCTTTTGGCCATATATTTCTTGTTCTTTGTGCATGACACCCATGATCTTGATTTCCATTCTTTGTAGCTAATACATTCCTTTCTATGACTATTACATTTTGAATACAAAGGATTGTGTACATTGTTCATTGAATGTGGTTGTCTATGCATCATAGCACTTGTACTTGTGACTATCTTTAGGACTGTAATTGTTCTCCCTTTTGTCTATGACTGCTACCTCCTAATGTTTGTGACCATACTCTCATTTCCACACATGACTATCAATGCATATGATTGTCCCCTTATCACTGTCTCTCTAACATACTAATGTCAAACTTTAGTAATTGTGCTTGTCCTCTTAAACTCTACATAGTGTCTCCTTATTCATATTCATCAGTGTAGGTAGTCATACCAAGACTACTCTAGACTGTCATGCCTTCTTCTCTGAAGATTACATACTTCTTAGGAACTTGTGTACATTTAAGAATTCTGCCCTCAAAAACTTCACCTTTCATACAATGTGCCTTGGACCTTTTAATCAAGAACCTAGAACATTCAAGACTTAGATGCAAAAATACACAATGTGTAGTTCGGTGGTTAGTTTGAGACAAAACTCTTGATTCCACACCTTGCAACATTAGAAGGGCACCTCTACCATATAGGACTTATCTTATGTTCTTCATCTCAAACCTACTACCCTCACTGTCACACAATTGTCCTGGATTTGCATCTATTGAAACAACTTTTGAAAGGCACCCTTACATTGTCAATTGTGCATTGTATCACCATTGTCAACTATCATTTCCAATGCCAATGACCTTACTCACTACACTTATTTTCACAAATGCACCTATTGATAAGCATTAGTAATTCCCATTTTCCTCCAATGATAAGCATTCTTTGGTTTATTCTTTTTTTTTTTCTATAGCTTTTGCAAATGTGGGAGAGCACCGTAACACAGACCACTAGCAGATAAAGAAAACCCCATACTTGTTGGACCTTGCTGTCATGTAGCATGCATTCATGACTGTATTCATTGTTGTTGTCCAGTTCATTCCCTTAGGACCACCCCTTGTAGACTCTTAAAAAAAAATTTCCTATTCACTTGTATCATGACCTTGGCTTCAAAAGGGGTCACCTTATGTTGCTTCATTATTTCCCCAACCATTGTTTGTTTCCCCACATGTTTACTACCTGATTTCCTCAACAATTGTTTACCTTTTCAGTCATGTGCCACAATTAACACTATCTCCTCACTTTGATCCTAGTGGGTAGACACATGTCACCTATGTCAGTGACCTGAAAGCTCACTATCCTATGTGATGTGTGGTTATCCAATAGGGTTAAGGTGAGAGGGGCCTGATGATACCGTGGATTATTCCTTCATGTTGCCCCATATGCTTCATGATGATTTTTGGCATGCCTTGATTTCTTCTTCATTATTTAAGAGATGCATAATTGGACTTGATGCATCTATGATTAGACTTGATGCATCTCCAAAATCACTTACTTCTTTTTATAAAATGGATCATGGATCCACTTAAGAAGATTGAAAGACATATCCAACAAAATATGTTGCGTCTTTTGAATCTGATAATGAAAGTTGATCAACTGGTGTGATTCCATATTGATTTAATGCATTGATTACATGTATATCTTTGATCAATTTTCTCAATTTCCTATTTCTCTCAAAGCATGTTGAGCTCTACCCTTGTGGGAGCCACATTTACCCCACATGTTGTATTTAACTAAATCATAATAGTAACAAGACTTGCCCTAAATCTGTACATGAAGCAAACAAGTTACAAAAATAGATGCATATTTTGGATGTGTTTGATGACTTCATTATTTTCCAAGACATCCAAGGTTTGCATGCTTATTTAATGCATTTAGGGATCAATTTATACATGCATAGGTAGGTGTTCATTTAAGGTTTGATATCTTTCATTGCTTAGAATATTGCTCTAACATCATTGTGATTGCCATATGCAGAAGCTAGGAGCACTACAGATCTAGGAAGGACACAAGCAGCTTGGGGCAGCAGTAGGGAAAGATGACACCTTTAAAACTAGTCATTCTCAGGAAATGACTAGTCTCCATCCTTATATGCACATTAATTTGTTTACTTATTCATGTATAAATTGTTCTTTTATTTTTCATTGAATAAGTAAAGTTAGTCCCTTGGCTTGTGAGGAACATGTACATTTCATGATTATCAATAAAGATTACATTTGTAGCACATATGGTTTTGTTTTCTCATGTGTTGTAATTGCAACATTGGAATAAAAATGTAATCTATTTCATTTGGCAATCTCTATCATGCATATTGAACTTAGCAGACTATGGTTTATATTTTAAATGTTTAAACAAACAACACAAAAAGAATAAACACTAAACTTGATTTCAATAGAAAGCTAAAAGACAGGTAACAATAATTTTGGTAGGTTGGCTTCAAAGGCATCGAATGATTTCCCTTGATGGTAGTTATTTCATTCGCAATGGCCCACAACATCTCCTTGACGTCGCTCATCTCATCCTTTGAAGAGCCAGATATGTGTACATATATTGGGGAGGAGCGGACACTGGTAGATGGCATCTCCTAGGTGGGAACTGATATTTTGAGAAATATAGGCATAATGGGCCAAGGCGGCAACTTCTAGGCATCTATCAGATTGTTCTCCACCTTGACAACAACATTGTATGCATTCGGTAAAGTGGTTCTACCAAGAGACTGGATCATCATCGAGATGTTGGCATTGATGGATTTCAAGTAGAACATGAATTCTAACTCGGTTGGCAGGAAGATAGCAACTTGATCTCTCTACCAAGTTATATGGAACCAGGCGTTGAAGTCAGTCATGGATTCATATGGTGCCCTTTTTATGATTGACAACTGATAATATTATGAAGACCTATCTCCATCATTCGAGAATCTTTCATAGAAAGGGTCTTCAATTTGATCCCAGGTATCGATAGTCTTAGCTTGCAGAGTGTGGTACCAATCCAACACTTTACCCTTGAAAGAGGCTGCAAGCAACCTTAGTGCTATATTTTGGTATGTAACTTCGTGCACCAAACACATGTCTGTCACATCTTGCAGATGTTAGGATGGTGTTCTTGAGCCATCCCCGGTAAATTTAGGTATAGATTTTAAAGCAAAGATTGGGATAGGGGCCCAAATGATGGGTGCTACTAGTGTTACAAGGGGACATCCTACATCCCATGCCACATAATTTCTATTAGCGATTGGCAACATGGCTAGTGGAGGGATCGAAATGTTCACTATATGGGTTCTAGTTGTTATTATTTCTAGTGGCAGCACTAACAAACTAGGGTTATTCACTATTTGAAATCTAGTAATAGGTTGATGACTCATACACCCACTTTATATTTAGGTACATTTAAGTAGTCCCATTGGGTGAGCCAAAAAAAGAAACTATTGATGTCAAAAATTGACAAGGTAACAACCTTATGGAAAACTCAATTAATGGGGGAACCAATTGCGCTAAACTGAGTGACCTTCGAGTTTTTAAAGAAGTTGGCTCCTTTTGTATTTAGGGTTTTGAAATGGGAAAAGGAAAGAGATATAAAAAAAAGGATCTAACTAAGGCGATGCGCCAAGATGTAGATGTAGGCAATATAAATCTATCTTGTGGAATGTGATTTAAGGGCCCATTCACCAATTTGCTAAGCCCCAGAATAACAAAAATAAAAGGTGAAAACTTGAATAATTTATTCAATAACATAAAATAACTCCCATACATATTTACTGAAAAAAAGAGTCAAATACATAGTCTAAATCAACAAATTTATATTAAAATCATACAAGTTCTGCAAATAAATAACTTAGTACAATAATGGCACAATATAATGTTTTGTCAAATAGCTTAAGAAAACAGAAAGGTCGAACAATGGCACAATATGTGAGTCTCATACAATAATCCAAAAATAGTACAAAAGGTTAGGTGTCTCACAATTTTTTTTGTATCTTCCGAACTCATTTTCGGAAGGAAGAAGCAATATATATAGAAAATAATCCCATCGCTTGGTGGGCCAATAACAAAAAAGATTCCTACATTATGAACAATGATGCCTAGAGCAATGATTTCCAACGGTTGTTGCAATAGAAAAGATTTGAGTCATAGAACACAGTCATCTTTGAGCCAGATGCATCTCTTGTGATGCTGGCAGTGGTCTTAGTAGAACCTCATGCAAACATGTGTCATGTCATCATGAAGGTAGTTTAGGACACGTGGCAATATGGCGGGACACACCACTCACTCTTTCCTTCCTCTCAAAGAAATCCCCATGGGGGAGAAACGTGGCGATAGGTCGAGGGTTGATGTGCATTCCTCCCTCCATGCGATGAAAACCCACATGGGGAAGACACGTGGAGATGTCTTCATTATTAGCAAAAATTGTGGGGTATGCTCAAAAGTGAACGAAAACATATGCTATGTGGCATGCAAATGGAGCCCAATTGAAAAGAGAAGGGAAGCAATCCTTAAGTGCCTGCAGTGTTGACACGTGGAAGTATGGTGTGGGCTGGAAAAAGAGCAAAGGAAGGAAACCCTATGAGGAGCATCTAGTGGACACGTGGTAGCAGTGGGTGAATCTCATCAAAAAAGGGGGCCGAGGATATTCAAATGCATGGGGCACGAGCTAGAATTAGCAAAATACAACCTAGAGGGAGCTAGAGGAATTTCTATCTACATGCAACATGCTTAATTTATCGATATGAGATGAGTTTACAAACATGTCCATAGAAATAGGATGAAATTATTACCTAGATAAAAAGGATTGGTGTCTTACACATATTTCCAAATACTAGTTGTTGAAAGAAAAAAAGGGTAAATAATAAATTCTTAAGACATGGCAAACAACACACCTTAAAGATGATATATTAGACATGATTACACTGCTTCATAGAGTAGTGGGAAATGAAAACTCAAGCACTTTTAGGAGATGTATGTGTCAATTATATTAGTTGTTTTAATGAGTCACGATACATAGACTAGGTAAAACTGATTATTAATCGCATGGATGACCAATTTATGAATTTTATTAAATGACACCAATTCCATATGTGCTCATATTTGTTTTATGCTATAGTAAATACTTACACAGTATGGCCAAGGTTGGATACTTTTGGATTTATCACAAATAGCACCCAATTATATGATTATTATCCTCAACTTCAAGAGGAATGTGGAAATAAAAAAATTAGATGGGTGAATGACACATTTAGTATGCTAAATTTTAGGAGGATTAATGGTAGTCCAGAAGGAAGGATTTCTCAAGAGGAGGCACAATTAATTATGCAGTTTGGTAGTTTCATTATCCAATTTCATAAATTTATATATATCAAAAATGGAGGATTTTAAATTACTCCATTTAAATTTCTAAGGCATGTAAATGACTATATCAAACTCTTGGAGGTCTATAGGAAAATGGCTCATGTAAGTAAGAGATGTCATGATCAAAAGAGAAATGGATATACATTCCATGTGCAATTAACTCATTATACTTGTACTACTCATGAAGATGCCAAAAAATGTTGATAGAATTCTTTCTAAATTCAATTTCCACATATTTGATGCAAGACCTTCAATTGCTAGCAAACAAATTGTAAAGGATAGTCTATATACCAATGTATGGTATGAACATCAATCTCATCTTGAAGATTATTGGGAGCATTGTATTGATGAATATGAAGTGAGAAGGAGAGATTGGATGTTATTTAAAATTGAGAAAATGAATGCTTTCAATTTGGAATTTGATATCCCTATAATGGTTTATGATAATTTTGACATAATTGATGAAGGATTTCACTTTGTAAAGATAAAACCTTTACCTAGGATTAGATGGTTAGAAAGAGAGATCACCAACTTCTCCAAAAGAACATCTATAATTCTTGTTAAAAGTAGGAGGTGGTTAGAGGAAAAATTTACTATTCATACTACAAACAAGCCTCTAAACAAAGAACATACTTCTAGAGAACAAAAAATAAGCACAAACCCTAGCTCACAAGTGGCATCTACTAATGTATATACTAGCAGGTTCAAGTCTTCTTCTAAGAAAGGGGATGTTAGAGATGACCCTAAGAAAATAAGGCTTTGAAGAGTCAATGTGAAGGGTATAGTGAGAAAATAAGAAAAAAATGGAGGTAAAAAAGGCACTCAAAGTTGATTCCATTGAGATTCATGGAGCTAATGAAGTGAAAAAATAAACAAGTCAATATGTTTTTGATAGTGCCTTTCCCCAAGGTAATGTATCTCCTTCACATTTACCAATTAATCAAGGTAATCATTAGTATTCTCAATAGCAATAAATTCATCATATTATTTTATATTTTGTGCTAAATAGCCCCATACCATTTGAAATGATTGATAGTCAATCTATCACACCACCATCAAATTGGTTGAGAGAAGTAGTTCGAAAGAAATAAAATATACACATTTGATTGATCCAAGTTTTGATGCTATAACATAACTACTTGAGACTGACCATCAACCTAAAAGGGATAAAAGGACGTCTAGAATAATGGACTCTAGTTCTGAACATCAATTTATAGAAATTACAAAGTCAATGAATGGCAAACAAAGAAGTCATTGAAGCGGATTTTAATATCAGTATGATTCACTTAGGACCTTCCATAATGGAAGGTGATATTCATAATGCAAAAATTTCTATTTATATCTTATCCAGAAGATTGGAATAAAAATAAAAAGAGAGAAATGTATTGGAAGAACAGGTGCAATTTTTGATTTCCTACATAAAATCAATTGTTGAAATTAACTCTCAATCTCTCAATACCTCGCTTGAAACTCCTTTGAAGTTCCCTTCTAAAGGACTTAGTTCTAAGGTTACTGTGAAGCATTTTTTTCCTTGATCATGTTGATTTTTGACTTGTTTAATGTTTATTGTTTCAGATGTGCCTGCGCTCAAGTAGAGTTATCGAAAAAGGTGTGTAATGCACCATGTGGTGGCTGTGCAACTTTCAATTTTCACCTTCCTTTCAGGAGAGATTCAGGACACATGTTGGCTCGTCAGAGATTTTATAAGGAGCTATATTCATAAGCTCAAAAGTTTATTCCAGTTTAACACATCATCTCTTCATTGCAGGTGGATTGCACTTCTTATGTTTAAATATCTTTTGGGAGTTCGTCGAAGCTTGCTGGCCATTTTATTTTCTTGGTTTTTAGGATGGAAGCTTTGAGTCGGTGCCTTTGGGTAATGTAATCAGTCAACTAGACCTTTCTACCAAGCTATGTTTCTAGGATTTGATCATTTATAGGCCTCTATCTTTGCTAAATATCTAAAAAGAATTAATGCAACAACTGAGAATTGATGAGAAAAGATCATTGTGATCTAACCAAGGTTCTACGATCAAATCTTGTGCTATCAAAAGCCAACCCCTAGCCCTAATTACTAAAGTGTTGTGGTGACATTTTCTTCTTCCTACAACTATAAAAGAGAGGTGGGGACAGTTGAAAGGGTTGGATTCCAAGTTTCAGTTTCCTTTGTCAAGGAAATTTTTCTTTAGTTTTCTTAGGATATAGAACTATTTTCATAAGTAAAGTTTCAAAACTACTTTTCTTTGGCATTTTATATCTTTTAAGGCTTAAACTATTGTTGAATTGGCATCCAACCTCAATTTTAAAGTTCATTTGATATTTAAGCATGAATCATTGAGAAGAAATATTTGACACTGTGCATGTATGGCCTTTATCAAGCTTTCTTTCTTTATGTTTTCATTCTAAATGAAACACTTTGTCTTGCAAGTTGAATTTGAATGTTTTAAGTAGTTGATTTCGATGTTGTATGTTCGTATAGTAGAATATAATAACTTGTGAAAACTGGATTATGTCATTGGGCTTCTCTATTTTTTTGAAAGGTTGTTTTATTATATTATGATGTATTAGGAGGAAGAGCTCATGTAATTTCTAAATGTTTTTTCTATTACCCTTAGAAATATTTATGTTTGATTAGACCTTGATGAACACCACCTGTGAAAAGATTTGAAAGTCTACACTGTGCTTATTGTTAGCCTTTATTGTTCGTTCTCTTTCCAAAAATGAAAGGTTGTGGCATTCTATGTCTAATTATATCAATCATAGGAACGGTTGGGTTTGAAATGTTGTAAAAGCATTGGCGCATCGCCATTTTTTATGTTTTAATTTACATTTCCTTCTACCCCTTTCTCCAAACCCCGAAGAAGAGTTGAATTTCTATAAAAATCCCAGAGGTATTCAGTGAGGTGCAAATTGGTCCCCCACTCAATGAATTTCCCATAAGATTTTCAGAGAGGCACAAGCTTTGATGCTCAACAGTTCTTTTTCTGGCATGCCCAGTGGGACAAGAAGTTTTTTGAATGCCCTATTAGATGTTAGAAATATTTCTTAAATTAGGCTAAGGAAGAAAACTCGAAGTTTCATGCCCAGAGTCCAAACAAGAGCATATTCAAGAGGCCATTTCCAATACTCACTTACCTACCTTGAAACCTAGGAGAAGGAGACTTACAAGCTCTGTATCACCTATAAAGAGAAATAGAGAAAGAAGTGAGAGCCCAATATCCAGAGCCTTATCTACTCCACTTGGAGGCTTAACCTTCAAAATCAAAATACATGTATGCCTGATGCATAGGAATATTTTCTCTATGGATCACATACCTCTCCCAACTCCTAGAAATTTTGTAACTTGGGATAGTGGTAGTCCGCATTGATGTCCACCCACAACCCTAGATGTATGGCCTACTATACCTGCTAATGCCCTCAAGGCTATTCCAAAATTCTTTGGAGAATACTTCAAAACCCCTTCTGAACACCTTCAAGATATAGTGGAGGTATGTAGGGTACATAACATAATGGAGAACATCGCTTTGAGGATGTTAGCTACCTCTTTCAAAGGAAAGGCCCAAGATTGGTATCGATCTTTGGCCTTGACCTCTATAATTTCCTGGGATCAGCTCAAAGAATGTTTGTTCGAACGTTTCTCACAGAAAGGAGACCGCTCTTCATTTCTGCAACAACTAAACACCATCAAGAGAGCTCTGCAAGAGGCCATCAGTGATTTAACACCAGGTTTCATAAGACCTAGAAAAGGATCCCCATGACTACTCAACCCCAAGTTGCAATGCCATTCATGTTCTATCTGAAGTCTCTCAATTCAAACATTGTAGTTATGATCACCTCCATGGGAGGGGATATCTTGCCCAACGTATATGAGGTGGCTGTGCATGTAGAGAATAGTTTAATTGACGACGGGAAGCTTCTGCCCCAACCTTCAATGCTAGTATTTGTAGAAATCCCAGGTGGCCTTCATGAAGAAGCTACTCCAAGCACTTCCACTACACAATTGGCGTTGGCCATGCCGCAGAGTATGTATGTGTATCCTACCGCTCAAACAGGCTCATCAAGTTCTTCCTCAATCATGGCAGATATCAATGACATGAAGAGTCTCATGTGGAATTTTGCTAACAAGTTGGTCATTATCAAATGATAGAAAGAAACACCTCTGAAGCAAACCACGCAAGCCTATGGCAGAGGAAAGTCATCTTATTAGCAGAATCCATACCAAGGATCCTCTAATGGAGGAAGTCAATAGGTGACATCTGCAAACTAGATAGTTCTGATCACCATGCCATTGCAAATGGTCAAAGATAGTCTGAGTAAAGAGTTGATTCCAAGGCAGAACAATTTGGCGGAAGATGAGAATGTATGGTTCTTCCCGTGCAATGATAGCCATATACCCTGAAATTGTCCAAGGGGGAATATGCAATAGAGGATAGCAGAACAAAGGAGCAAAGGCATGCCCTTGAATATGGACGAATATAAATCTTTCAAAATGGAAAATGCTTGTTTTAGAGCACAAATGCAAGGAATGTCCTAGGAGAAAGAACTAGATATTGCACCTGACCAAGCTCTATTTTTATGGATGGAAGAAGAATATGTAATGTTCACAAATGAAGCTCTGACGACTAGTGTTCCACAAGTGTAGTCGGTTTAACACAAAATCAAAAAGAAGGCTCATGGGAGAATATGTGCAACAAGCTCTGCCACGACCTCAACCATGTCAACCTCCCCTGCAGGAAAATAAGGCTCGATTGCCAGTTATCCAGGATTTTTGCAGTCACATGACCCACTGCTGGAAAATAAGGGAATGAACAAGACAACGAGCCCAGTCATGATGGAATGTTTTCTTCTGAAAACAAGAGAAATACTGCCATACAAGCCTAAGACTCAACCAGTTGAAATGCTCAATGTGGTGGAACAACTGAAGAAGGTGCCTGCTAATGTATCATTGTGGGATGTAATATCTATTCCTGAACAAAAGACATTGCTTTGGGAAGCATTAAAGAAAGAAGATAAAATCTTGTAGGTAGACACGACTAAGTCATGCGGCTGAAGTAGAGATAAAGGATCTGTGTCACCCCCTCAAGCAGCAAATTATGTGAATGATGTGAGCATTGCAAAAGCGAAAGAGGTAAGCAAGCCAAAGCCCACACCTTTCTTTTTAGCACTTATTGTGGGAGATAAGCTTTTGCATAATAATATGATTGATTCGGGGGCTAGCATGATTGTTATTCCAAAAAAAGTGGTTGATGCCTTGAAACTTAAGTATGAACCCCTTGAGAAAGGAATCATACAACTAGACAGGAAGATGGTTCCGACCATTGGTCGAATAAAGGATCTATCTCGAATCCTCTTCTCATGTCCAAGCCAAATAGTTACGCAAGAAATAGTAGTGATAGACATTCCCCTGGTCTTTGGAATGTGTCTTTCAAGAGATTTCACTGCAAATATTGGCAGATACTTAGCACTCGATTGGTCCCACCTAATATTGAGAACTAAGCACGGGGCGAAGATGAATATTTTTTCTGGATCTTTGCATCCCAAACACATTGTAGACAATGCAGTCCTATGCTTTGAAGCAGCACACACCTCCATCTCTCAACAACAGATATATTGTGTAGAAATGTTGGAAGATGAAGAAGATACAAGTGATCAGACTCCCGAAGAGGAGCTGCTACTCAACCAATTCATTGACTCTGATCCATTTGGAAATTTCCATGCAACAAGGCTAGGCACCTATGTGATCTTTGATGATGATCAAGTCTTTTCAAAATTAATGAAGGGTCGAGAGGAATGTGATGATCTACATGATAACCATCTATGGACCCTGTATTTTGATGGCACCAAGTGCAAAGTTGGCTATGGAGTGGGTGTCTGACTAATGTTCTCGACAGGATCAGAAACCCTCAAAGCTTACCATTTTTAGTTCCCATGCTCCAACAATGACATCAAATATGAAGCCTTGGTTCATGGGTTGATTCTTGCAAAGCGAATAGGTGGGAGGAGAATACAAGATTTAAGAGATTCAGAGCTAGTGGTGAGCCAGGTCCGCAGACAAGCAACTACAAAAAACAAAAGAATGAAGTCGTGCAGACACCGATTTTGGGATCTTATCGAGAGCTTCAAAGCTTTCAATATACAAGTTATCCCCCAATCAAAAAATAATGTTATTGATCTGATGGCTTCTGCCGGTTCGCAATTTGAACCAGTTTATGATCCAACCAAGCAGAGTGTGGTGCAAGTCATCATTTGACTCTCAATTCCCAACAATGATCAAAACTAGAAAGTCTGTGATGATGACATCCAAATTTCTTCATTCATATAAAAATTAGGGACAACTTCTAACTATTTATCACTAGGAGTAGAATTTCCTGAGAAGCAAGTCATCCAATTGAAAGGGAACAAGTTTCCCTGAGGATTAATTTCTCTTGAAAATCTTTTTGATTGTGAAGACGTAAGGAATGGCAAGCAAAGATTCACTGCAGATGCAAGGGATTATGAAAAGCTTGATGTTGGAAATGACAGAAAGTTGAAAGTTAGAAGGGAAGTTCCTCACAAGGACAAGAAGAGAATGAAAGATCTATGTTTCAAATATGACAGGGTTATCGCCTAGACCTAAGATGATCTGAGAGGTTATGATCTGGGCATAATTCAACATACCATTGACTTGGTGGAAGGATCCAAACTCGTCTGACATAAGCAAAGACCAATCAACCTGAAGGTTGAAGCGTTGATGGCACAAGAGCTAACCAAATTGGTCAAGTCAAAGATCATATACCCTATCAAACATTCTACCTAGGTGTTGAATCTAGTTCCATTCCAAAACAGGAATGGCAATATTCTGCTTTGTGTCAATTTTCAGGATTTGAATAAAGCCTCGTTAAAAGACCATTACCCATTGCCATTGATGGAGTAGATCTTGTAGACTATGACTGGATCAGAGATGTTCTCTTTGCTAGATGGTTTCTCAAAATATAATCAAGTTTATGTGAAGGAATTCGACCAACATAAGACAACGTTTACCACAAAGTGGGGAACGTTTGCATACTCAAAGATGTTGTTCGGACTCTCCAATGTTGGTGCAACTTTTCAATGAGTAATGGATATTACTTTCAAAGGATTGATCAACCTAATTATCCTAATATATATGGATGACCTAACAGTCTTTTCAAAATCAAAAGATGATCACATTGATCATCTAAAGAAGGTTTTCCAGAAATGCCAACAGTTTAGGATTTCTTTAAATCCACAAAAATGTGTCTTCGGAGTACCTCAAGGTAAACTCCTTGGATTTTTAGTGTCAAATGATGGAATAGCAATAGATCCTGAAAGGGTCAGATCTATAATGGAATTACCTCTGCTAGTAAATCAAAAGGGACTGCAATCTTTTCTAGGGAAGATCAATTTTGTTAGCAGACTCATATCAGATTTCATAGGCATTGCAAGACCAATTACACTAATGCTTAAGAAGAACCTTTTTTTTAAGTGAACCCCCAAAGGAAAAGAAACTTTTGAGCAACTACAGATAGCCATCTCCATAGCCCCAGTGTTGGTCAACTTGGATTTTTCCAAGGTATTTCTACTTTGTGTATAGTGGCCAACATAGTATAGCTTTGGTGCTCACTTAGAAGTTTGAGGAGGATAGCGGGGAGCATCCTATTACATTCCATTCAAGGAACCTAAAGGGTTACAAAGCCAGGTATAATTTTGTAGAAAAGCAGGCTTTTTCCATTGTTAAAAGTTTAAAGAAATTCTTACACTTGGTGTCGGCCAACAAGATCACAATTCTCGTGGCACATCCTAGTGTATGGGAATACATTATAGAAGGTGAGATAACAGAAAAGAGGGAAAATTGGATCACCAAGATCCTAGAATATGATGTGGACATTCGACCAACCAAGCTGGTTTGGGGAAGAGTTATGTGTGAATACATTGCACAGGAATCAAGTCACGGAGTAGAAAGAGAGACCGATCAAGTCTACTTGAACCAATTCAAGTCTGAGGAATCTTGGGTGGTTGATCGAACATAGTATATGAAAAAGTGTTACTACCCAACCAACCTTACATTCCATAAAAGGAAATACTACTGATTAAATGGAACTAGGTATGTATTGGGTATGTGCAGGATCATCGTGCAAAAAACAAGCCCTTAAGTGGCAAAAAATTCAGAAAAATTAGTGTTAGGCAACTTGACATAAATATTTGAATAAGTTATCTATATTATTTCAAAAATATGTAAGAATAGAATTTGTAGAAAATTGAATGTAGTTTCTAAAATACTAGGTTTATTTAAAAATAAATAAAATCTATTTGGTGAAAATTTGAAATTTCAATGCAGTACTTAAATTTCGGGAAAAAATAAGAAGTAGGTGTCCGTCTGACCACCCTAACCATAATAAAATGATAATATTTTTTTGTAAGATTTTATATATAAGTAGAGGACTCATGTCGATGTGATGCATATTTTTTTGTAATTTTTTTCCAAGTAAATAATTAATTATGAATTTTTTATTACAACTTTTAGAAAATATAAAAACTCGTCTGTCTGACCACCTTAACTTGGTCAAAACTTCATGAAATTTAATTTTTCTTTTTTTATCCTATAGTATGCGAAGCATAGAATGTGATGCATGTTTTGGATTCAAAAAATATGATACCATTTGAAAGTTATAGATATTTTTCAATCAACCTATCAATTAGGACTTTAGTCGTAATTCTAATAGAAAATGAATAATAATTATTTATTAAATTCAAATTAAATCATAATTTATATTTTTGGAAAGTTGAGAATCTCCTCTAAAAACCCTTTTCATTTCATTAATTTTGGGTGAAAAAAAAGTCATCAGCCACATACCCCCATAATATTGCCACTTTTTGGTGCACCATGATCCTGCACATACCCTATTAATTGAGGGTATATTATTCAAAAGAAATTATGATGTTGTACTGCTCTGATGTCTAGACAAACTACAGATGGAAAGAGTTCTCAATGAATTCCATCACAGTCCTGAGGGTGGACATTTCTCCGCCAAGAAAACCGCTTTAAAGATCATGCGAGTAGGATATTATTGGCCCTCTATGTTCATTGAAGCACATCATTTGGTGCAAAAGTGTACCCAGTGCCAATATTTTGTTGGCAAGAGAAAGAATGCTACTTTGCCCCTAAGCCTGATCATAACTGATGAACCCTTTGCTCAATGGGGTTTGGATTTTATCAGAATGATAAATCCTATTTCTAGTGTTGGACGCAAGTGGATCCTCATGACAACTAACTACTTCACAAGGTGGACAAAGGTCGTAGCCCTAAAAAATGTCACGGAGGGGGAAATTGTCAATTTCCATGAAGAGCTAGTAGCCAAATTTGACTCGCTCAAGACCATCATATCTGAAAATTCTCAAGCTTTTGTAGCATTAGGGATGTCAAAATTTTCTATCAGATATGGAATTTTCCTTAAAAATTCATCAAATTACTACCCACAAGGAAATGGGTTAGCAGAATCAACCAACAAAAACCTAATTAGGTTAATCAAGTGCATAGGAGTAGAACGATAAAGGGATTGGCACAAACATTTGTGAGCTACTCTATGGGTGGACTAGATTACTCCCAAGAAAATTCTAAAGACTTCCCCTTATGAATTGGTGTACGAAAAAGAGGTAGTGTTACCCATTTCCTTAGAGATTCCTACCTTAAAACTACTAAAAGCCCTAGAAATTTAAGAAAGCAATGGAATGGAAGTACGGCTAGCAAAACTCCTGAAGCTAGAAGAAGATAGAGAAAAAGAATACAAAGCCATGATCACCCATCAAAAAACAATAAAGTGATGGTTTGACAAAAAGAATTCTAACCCAAAATTCAAAGAGGGGATTTTAGTGCTAAAGTACGATAAAAAATACTACAAAACCAAGGGAGCACATGAAATTTGAAGCGCTATGGAAGGGACCCTTCCGAATTAGCGCGTGTAAGGAGAAGAATGCATGCAAACTTAAAGATATGGAAGGCAACACTTTAGATATACTGGTGGATGGTATTTATCTGAAGTTATTCCATTAAAATATGTAGTTCTTTAAAATTCTAACAGTTATGTACCATATGTAATTTTTTTTGTAAATACATTCTAAATTTTGAGAATAGGCCATCCGATAATAACACTAAAGAAATGAAAAGTTGTATTATATTATATTCATCAAAAAATTTACAATATAATGCAAGGCCTGAGGCTCAAACTTAAACATGAGGCTTTCTCGAGCAAACCCAAAAAGAGTAGGAGACAAAAGAGAAGCAAAAAGGAGGCAACATGAAAAAAATAGTAAAGTAAAACCTCCAACCATTTTTGATGAAGAAAAAAGGCTCGTTATCTGGTTTTTCTTCTTCTTCTCCTTCTCCTTCTTCTTCTTCTTCTTCTTATCTAATGGGGTGCAAAAATGGGTTGAATACAAAATACACGCAAGCTCCACACAGTGTAGAACCAAGACCTACTCGCCATGACTTTGCACTAGGAAGTCGAAGTGCTTCCTCCAAGTGAGTCCTGGAACGTGCTCCATGTCGTACTCTCATAGCAGATAGGTGGATGCTAGTTGAGAAGAGTAGTGGTGTGTCTTAAGGTCCATAGTGCGGAAGTCAGAAAGGAAGGGAAACCAGGGTATGTCTATTCCAAAGTCCACATGCCTACAGAGATCCATGGTGCTTGGGATACCAACATTAGGGATGGCCACTTGCACTATCTCGCCAAGCCCTTCCATCAGCGAAGCGTTGAACATCTGGTGGCACAACTCAATTATCATAGGCTTGGCCACATTCAGGTCAAGCAGCGAGGCCACAAAGTGGAAAAGGACATTGTAGTTGCTCCAAAGCCAGTTTTCATCGTTGATGAAATCCAGGCTGCCTACCCACTTGAATGCAACCATGGCAAGACAGTCGCATTTCTTCACCAAGTGCTTAATTCGATCACTAGTGACCTCCCCCATGAAGCAGTATTGTGGCCTCTGTGGGAGGAGCCGAATAGGAGTGCCCAAGCCAACAGACATTCTAAAAGAGCAACGAACTATGGCATAATGGAGACAATAGAAAGCTTGCTAAGCTTAAGGAGCTATGTTTTCGAATGAATATTCCAAAAGGTGGCATAACTATATATAGAAAGTGAAGCTGACAAACTCAACCAACAAAAAGTCTATTTTTGGCCAGACATCAACAGGAAAATATCAAAGCAAAACAGAGAAGGGTAGATAAATCCTATGGAGGATTTGATAAAATGTCTTGAGAAATAAATTTGGGTGTTGGGAGTAAATGCTCTTGTTTGTCGATTGCTGACATGTGTCTTTTGCCATCATCGGCACCAACCAGCTTACTAATGAGAAAAGACATGGATTAACGTGCTAACCTCTGACAAATTAATGGTTACGTATTTTCAAGGGTAACTTGTATCACCTCAGCACGTTTCACATAGCGAAAAGCGTGCTTTTCAATGCAATGAGTGTATTTGATAAAAAGGCGGTAGAGAGAATTTACTAATTCTATTCTCATGGAATTTTTCACATTCCTGAGGGATACAGATCTCTAATCCACACGTATCACCTCGGTGGAAACATTTAATGAACCAACAATAATGACACAACCTTAACTACATGTCTGAGCAAGCGAATTAATTGCACTCAAAAGTAGATTTCTCCAAAGAAGTGAAAGACAAGTGGTCTTTGTCATCAAGGAAACTCTTTGCAACTTTTTCATATAGCCATGGTGAAAGCATCAACCTCTAGTAGAAAAACTGTAGTTTCAAGAAGAAAGCCTGGTTTTGTCGATATCTTTGGGTAGAACTTGTTCACCAATGCCCCAACAATCGAGGAAAGGCCATTTGAATTCTACAAGAAGGTGCTACCTGATAAGTGCATCCTACGAGAGGTGGTGCAAGATATCACTGACAATGTTTTCGACCCTAAGTTGTCAGCTAACCCTAAAAATTTTAGGGAGGATGTGTTTCAGAGAATGGTGGAGCATGAACCGTCAGAGGGTTTTGCATTTCGACTTTGGAATTGTCATTTGCCACATTTTATATCGCCTATCATACATCCATGCCCAAAGTTGGTCGATGCATGTGCCAAAAAATTCAATCAAACAACAAAAGCTATTGAGAGCAACAGGGTCAAGGTTACCATTTTTGCTAAAGCCATACGAGATATGTTGTGTATCCCTACAAATTGGGGTGCTAAACTTTTTGATGAAGATCAGATGGACACCTTTGAGGAAGAAATGGCCAGGAAAACAAATTTTTATGAGGACAAGGCAAAGGAAAGGTCAGAGAGAGGTCATCTTCTCTTTCCTTTTTCACGCAAGAAATTCAAGGACACAGTCTATATTCTTGATGTTGGCCTGTGTTTTTGGCCTTGATAATGATGAGTAGGTTGAACCTTTTCAATTTGGCTTGGTTTATGCGCTCAAAAGGGAAAGGAGCCAGAAGTACTATGATTTTGCTGAGGTGATAGTTGGAAACATGCTAGAATAGCTGAAGAATTATAGTATTGAGTCTAAATTCAGGTATTCTTCTATCCTGGCTCATTTGATTTTGCATCAGAATTTTGAGTGTGTGGGGAGGAATGTATTGGTGTCTAGGTTAGATGAAAGGGGTTGTCTCTAGCCAGTTTCTATGTGGACCCATGTACTTTCGAGAATAAGGGATTATTATTGGTTTTTAGATCACTTTCTAAGGCCATTGCTTCAAGATTTATTGCCTTGCCCTATTGGTTGCTTCTCTCAAGAGGTCATACAATGGATAGAAGATCCGCTGACCCCGATGGATTATTTCTTGGGCGAGGATTTCACATTCATCAGATTTCATGGCTTTGCAGGGGAGCCTTTCTGACTCCCCAAATTTGTAATAGACAAAGTTTCTAAATTGGAGGCTTGTCATTAGGTGATCGTTGTTGACAAGATCAATAGCACCAGAAGAAACAAAATGAAGATATATTTGCTTCCCCTCATAATTGCTAAAAGTTAGGTAATACTGAATAAGTAGAAGGTCGAGGATGAAATCATGAATTTACTAGCAGCCTTAGGCTTGGTCCTCATTTGTGCCAAGTGGGACTATAACCTAGATAGGGTTTATAGTCTAAAACATCAGATTCAGGAATATTTTGAGAGAAGGAGGAATCTGACTAAGGTGTGCATTGATTTGGATCGCATTCCATTCCAATGACCAAAATGGTTAAATTTCTATGAACCCCAAGTGGAGTATCACAGGAACCTCCCAATGGGAAAATCCCTCGATGTACAGTTGAAGCATAGGGGATGGTTAGAATAGAAAAAGGAAAACTTCTAGAGATTGTGACAGGAGATGAGGTGTCAAGGAGCCCCGTTCAGTAGCTTTTAGCCACTTGATGATGAATTTGGGGAAATATATGATAAAGAGGCTAATTCTAACAACAATGATCTAGAAACGAGCCACGAAATTGATGAAGAACAAGTTCTGCGTCGGAATTCTCGGCCTCAAGAATCCGACAATCAGAGAGAATTGAGGCGAAAGGATTCACGAGCCTCGTCCTCCCCCAGTGCTCGAAGCAAAGGGAAACAAACCTGATAGTCTCCAAGAGGGTCCAGATTCACGAGCCTCGTCCTCCCCCAATGCTCAAAGCAAAGGAAACAAACCTGACAGTCTCCAAGAGGGTCCGCTGCAGTCATTGAAGGCCAAGTTTCAGAAGGATTGGTTGCCAAAGGATCGAGACAAACTAGTTTCGGTCATGCAAAAAGAAGACAGGTTCAAGATCTAGGTGTCCCTGACGTACTCACCTGAAAAGAAGAAGTGGAGTCTTTCCTAAAAAGTGTTTCGACTACTCTAGCTTGGGTAAGTTTCGCTCCCCCTCTTCTTCCTATTTATGCATCTTTGGTTAATCCTCTACCTCCTCTCACAGAAAGGAATCCTTTTTCCTCGGACCCTTAGCTAATAATCCTGACTACTCCCCCTACCATTTTCAATGAATCTTCTAAAGCTACCCCATGTGCGGAAGGAGCATCATCCGTTGTGGCCACCATCAATTCTTTAATCGCCCTATCAAGGGCCCCCATTGAAACAACTGAGACCCCCACTGTACCCATCACTCCCAACCCATCTACTACCATGAAAGCACCTCTCAATCAGCCTATTTCCCTATTCACCCCAACTGGTATTTCCCCTACTCAATTTGGTATCCCGCCTTTTTCCATGATAACGTTACCTTTTGCATCCTTGTATGCTCATACAGCTAAAGTTTCCCCTTCTATCACCCTTTTCAGGCTGCCTCTTGGTGCTTCCATTGCAGAGCATCGATGTCTCCCAACGTAAAGTTGGCAAATGTGAAGGAAATAGTGAGTAGACTGTAGAATAAAATCTAAGCTAGAGAAGCTAAAATGACCCATGTAAGGAAAATTCAAGACCAGCAAGGAGAAACATCTAAGTTGCTTATTGAAGCTCAGAGTGAACAAGTTCAGCTTCATGTTGAAATTGAAAATATGAAAATAGAGCTAGACAATGTCCAATCTTGAACTTCTGACGATCTTCGAAAAGCCCAAGTGGAAGCAAAAGAGTCAAAACAAGAGATCGAAAGGTTGAGCTCAAAATTGACAAACGCCCTCAGAGAGAGAAGTCAAATGGAGGAAAGCACAAGAGCAAGAGAGGCTTAGTTTAACCAAAAGCTATTTGTTGCATGAGGATCTAGAACCCTCCCAATAATCAAGAAGCTGGTAACCATGCATTGGGAATGGATCACAATTGGTGTTACCATTCTTGGGCCCGCTTTACAATTCTTAAGAGATGTTCGAGAACTGAATGGTAAGGTTGGCTCGATGGCTGATCACTTCATGCAAAAATGCTCACCCCGAGTGGTGGAATCACACAGCTTCATTTCCAAGTTATGCATAGCCACTGATAAGGCTCTAAAAAGTGTGGGGATTCCCAATTGGCAGGTTGCCTCCATCAAAGCTAATGAGATCATCAACTGTCATAAGGTTGCAACAAAGTGTAAAGAGTGTTAGACAATGTTTAACAAGCAGGTTGTTGAGATCAAGGACTTTGACATCTTGGTCAACTTTAGGCTACCTCCTCTTCTTTCACCAAATGAAGATGTGTTGATGGTTGATCATGTCATAGATGTGATCCGACACAAGATCCAAACCTTTGTAGAACTCTCAAGTCCAAGTACAATGCCCATGGCTAATGATATTGAGTGTGAGATTTATCCTCTTTCTTTACTCTATTATCACCTTGGGGTGGTTTCTTCCAGATGGGGATTTGTCTCTTTTAAAGAGGTTTTTGAGCTAGAGCAAGCATATCAAAAAATCCGTACTCTCATCCTACCAACTGATGTCGACTAGGAGGTCCAACATTCCACTTTCCTCAAACTCCAAGAATTACCAGATGCCTAGGTTTGTGCCTCCACAAGTGAAGACCCCCTGTGAGTCACCAGAACTGTGAAGCATTTTTGCCTTGATCATTTTGATTTTTGGCTTGTTTAATGTTTTTAGTTTCAGTTGTGCCTATGCTCAAGTAGAGTTATTAGAAAGGTGCACAATGTGCCACATGGTGGCTGTGCAACTTTCATTTTTCACCTTCCTTTTGGGAGAGAGTCAAGACACATGTTGGCTCGTCGGAGATTTTCTAAGGAGCTATATTCATAAGCTCAAAAGTTCCCACCGGTTTGACACATCATCTCTTCGTTGTGGGCGGATTGTGCTTCTTATGTTTAAATATATTTTGGGAGTTTTTCAAAGCTTGCTAGCCTTTTTCTTTTCTTGGTTTTCAGGATGGAAGCTTTGATTCGGTGCCTTTGTGTGATGTGATCGGTCAATTGGACCTTTTTTCTAGGATGTGTTTCTAGGATTTAATCATTTACAGGCCTCTATCTTTGCTAAATATGTGAAAAGTATTAATGCATCAACTAAGAATTGATGAGCAAAGATCATTGTGACCTAACTGAGGATCTATGATTAGATTATGTGCTATCAAAATCCAACACCTAGCAGTAATTACTAAAGTGTTATGGTAGTGTTTTCTTCTTTATGCAGCTATAAAAGAGAGGTGGCGATAGTTGAAAGGGTTGGATTCCAAGTTTCAGTTTCCTTTGTCAAGGAAAAGTTTCTTTAGTTTTCTTAGGATATAGAACTATTTTTAGAAGTAAAGTTGCACAACTGCTTTTCTCTAGTATGCTATATCTTTTAAGGCTTAAACTATTGTCGGATTGGCATCTAACCTCTGTTTTAAAGTTCATTTGATATTTAAAGCATGAATCATTGAGAAGAAATCATTGAGATTGTGCATGTATGGCCTTTATCAAGCTTTCTTTCTTTATGTTTTCATTCTAAATGAAACACTATGTCTTGCAAGCTAAATTTGAATGGTTTAAGTAGTTGATTTCCATGCTATATGTCTGTATAGTAGAATAATAACTTGTGAAAATTGGATTATGTCATTGGACATCCCACAATAGTGGTTTACAATTTTTGGCCAAACTGGACACTGAATTTTTTTTTAAAACTAAATCTTCACTTTCGAGCACCTATAGCAGCTAAACGATGAGGAATTTGAAGATGATGCAAACTAGAGTTTCATGAAATTTTGTCTATAGATTCTAAAGATATTTTTTCAAAATTTTGGAATTAGATTGCACTTCTTTTTCCATCTCCCTCAAAACTAGTTTTTTCAAAAATATTTTAAAAGTGGCGCTTATAACGCATAACTTTTTTTTCATGAAGAATAAAATTCTAATTCTTTCGAATTTAGATTCACAACTCTAATATCTAGTGCTTCCACTTGGTTAGATAGTTTTTTATTGAATATTTTTTCTTTAATCAAGTTTTGAATTCAAACCAATTATAAGTGACATAGCTACCGTATAACATGTAACTTTTTTGTATGTATCAAAATTCAATTTTTTTTTCTTTGTTGGATCAAGGACTTCAATATCTGGTGCACTAATATTTTTAATTTTTTTTTTTAATAATCTACTATTTTTCCACATGTGCGAACAAAGAGTTTGATTTTTGGTGAAAAACCTACATTCAGAAATAAAAAATAAATATAATAATAAAATTAAATTTATTTAAAATTATACTTTTTGGGAAGCTTATAATAAGGACTACATACTTGCAAAAAATAAATTTTAAATGAATTCATTTGATCCCCCAAAAGGTAAATCAAAAGTGATTTTTTATCAGCATTTTGATAGGTGTAAAGGAGACTCTGTTATAGGTATGGTTTAAAACTAGCGGGGTTCTATCCAAAGGGGTTTGATTTAAGGTAGTTTGATCAAACACTCTTCAATTGGAATTATTTAAATGGAACTTTTCAAGGCTTAAATCATTATATTTTCTAAAAATATGTGATTTCAGCAAAAATCAGTTCCTCCCAGAAATTATAAACCACTATTATGGCAAGTTTTTCTGAAAAGTTGTTTTATTATATTATGATGTATTAGGAGGAAGAGTTCATGCAATTTCTAAATTTTTTTCCTGTTACCCTTAGAAGTCTTTATGTTTGATCGAACCTTAATGAACACCACCTACAAAAATATTTGAAAGTCTACACTGTGCTTGTTGTTAGCCTTTGTTGTTTGTTCTTTTTCCAACAATGAATGGTTGTGGCATTTTGTGTCTAATTATATCAATCATAGGAACGGTTGGGTTTGAAATGTTATTTAAAAGCATTAGCGCATTGCCATTTTTATGTTTTAATTTGCATTTCCTTCTACCCTTTTCTCCAAACCCCAAAGAAGAGTTGGCTTTCCATAAAAATCCTAGAGGTATTCAATGAGGCACAAATTTGTCCCCCACTCACTAAATTTTCCATAAAACTATCAGAGAGGCACAAGCTTTGATGATCAACAATTACAAATCAAATTAGTAGATGCATAGCTATAGGCCGAGAAGTAGAAACTTTGCTAGAAAATTCGATTGTTGAAGGTGCACTATATATCAATGAAGTGATGGTATTATATGCAAGCGTTCTAGTCAAACAAGATAAAGTGAATTTTAACCTTTAGGTTGCATTGAAAGAGGATACCTTGCTCCTATTTATAGTAAAAGACTTCCAAGAGATTATTAAATCTAATAAAAATACTTAAATATGTAAAAAAATTATAAGAAAATTAGAAGAAAATAAAATAGCTAAGTGGTTAGGTATTGTTGAGTGAAATAAATTGATAAGTAAAAGATATTTAACTAAGCTGAATAAAATAATGGAGATTTATAACTCAATATTCTTGGACCTCAAAGATAATTTACCTAAGCCTGAATGTCAATATTCTCAATGAGATTGGAACAAGCCATGATAACGTTAAGGTCGTGAAAAGGAAGTTCAGAAGACACATTGCTAAAGAAATAAACAACAATTTAAATACTATTGATAGGTATATAATGTAAGGGAAATGCAATCTATCATCTTGTCTCATAACCTTTAGAAAGGAGATAGCTGATTTTCAGAAGAAAGATGAAGATGTAGGTAATACTATTGCCATGTGGATGACCCACTTGAGCAATACCACAATTCCCAATGACAAGGATATCTCACTGATGATCACTTAATTTAGAAACTTCAAGGAAAAATTGGAAAACAAACTTTATTTTCATTCACTGTGATATAAAGTTATTTTATTTCCTATTTTAAAAAATACTTACAAATGAGCCAGTTTCCTTTGTGTGTCTATATATAGGCTATCTAGTGAGGCAAGAAGGATCTTTTGACAATGTGAGTTGGTGACTGATCAACATTTTGAAAGAGGTTCTATAACTTTGGGGTTTTCAAATATTTTTGAACAAATTCGATTTGTACTAAATATAGGAGACTTTGTCCTCTATTTTGGAAGATGAATACATAAAACTCATGATCTTTGGGCCATGAATTTTTGGAATTATATGTTCTAATATTGATTGTGTGATTGTTTATCTTTCAATTTTTTAATTGTGTGTGAAATATTGATAACCCTTATCCATATAATTGTTTATCATTCAAATGTTTCTTTTCTTATGGTAAGGGAGTTTGGGTGGTGATTTTAAATATTTAGTTTGAGATTTCTTGTATTAATTAATTAGTTGTGAGACATTTTTCTCACCTTAGATCCAATTTATTTTTCAGAAAATTCCTTTCCTACTTTTAGGTTAAAAAAATACCCAATTTTTATTCTAAAAATTTATCATATAAGGGAGTTGCCTCTTTCAAACATGGAGGAAGGTTGTCTCTCTAATTTCAAAGTATCCAATTGTTAGTACATTTTGTCACTATCCTCGGGTGAGTCATATAAACAAAACAAAGTGATAAAATATGTTAACTAATAGATTGTTTGTATTCTCTATGAGTGTCTAAATATTTACTTTCTTATTGTTTACTTGTTTCAATCTAACATATATTTTCATAGTAGCTCACAATCAAGTCAAAGTGGAGGAAAATGAAATTGTATAAATTACATACCATATATATTTCCCATTTATTATAGACTTACTTTGACCCATTTGCCCCTTGTGCAATGAATAGCGTGAAAAATGATGTTTCTTTGTTAGAAAATAATCTAATTCTAACATGATTCCTTCATCACACATCCAAAGGATCTAGATCCAATTTTCATTCTCAATTTTCCATCACACTCGATCCATTTTAATAGTAGATAAATGAACCTCGTTCAAATAGGTTTTTGCAACTTTAACCCCTAAACTTATAAATTTAAACCTTTAAATACAAATAATTCCTCTCCTTTCTAATTAGTCATTATGAGCTAACTAAAGCACGCATATTTCAAGTAGTGTGCTAGAATGTTTTATAAAAGGATAAATCTTAATTCATTATTAGGACCTAGAAATTTTATAAATAATTTATAAAAAAACTATCAAAGTTTAAATCTACAAATCCACAAAAAAGGTTATAATTAGTAGGGGAGGAGGTCAATTTCATAGTTCTAAAAGTGGACCACAACAACAAAGATAATATTTTTAGTTTCAAAGTAAGTGTTTAAATTTTTAAAATTTCTAACACTTTAATATTCAATTGAAACCATAAATATTACAACTAAATACACATCAAACTTAGAACTAAATATCGTAATTATATTAATTTAAATTCCAAACATTATTTAAATATCATAATTTATATCAATTTTTTTATATTAAACTAAATTACTTATTATAAATTAATTGATTATTTATTTGAAGCATGTTATTTTCCCTTATAATAATGCACAATAATATTATACCTTTGTTAATTGAATTTCATGTAGCCCAACTTGCAACATTTGTTCTAGTTTTTGTAACTCTTCTATGGTTAGCCTTTGAAGGTCCTCCCCATGCGTATGCCTATGAAAAACAACAAACAAATCCTTAGTTAAAAAACTATTTACTTACAATAACTTTTAGCTAAGTTCAAGTAAAATGTATTTATGTTTTACCTTAAATTATTGTTGATGTTTTCCATGTCTTGTTTTATCCTCCTCAAATCTTGATTATCAAGCTGCAAGTACTTGTATAAACATTAGCAAAATGTTTAAGCCTAATAAACATTTAAACTTACTATAAAATTTTAAATTATCATTTCTATTATATATCATTATTAAAATAGTTAATTTAAATTAAAATAAATATTAATAAAATATAATAAGTTAACTATAAATAATTGATAGAATATTATAATAAAAAATTAAGTTATTAATAAAAATTTAAGAATGAAAATATAAATTAATAATAAAATTAAAATATTATTTTTGCTATAAATTATTATAATGACTTGTTTATTATATTTATTATAATGGTTCATAAAAATATGACACTACGTATACAAAAATGAAAGTTCAAAATACACTAGTCATAAGAGATTGATCTATTATTAATTTTAAGCAATCTTGATATTAATAGAGATAGAACTAATTGTACAAATAAAAAGTGTTTATTTAGCACTTTTTTCTCTAGTGTAGTATTTACATTTAAATCTTTTGTTTAATAAATTTTATATCACTCCCCTTATAATTATTTGGCATGTAAACACTTCTTGATCTTGTAATATGTCTTACATTTATTTTTCTAGGACTAAAACACTCCAAGAATACCTCAAACCTTATTTATTTTCTACCTTAGCAAGTTGACCTCTAAGAATCTTATATAGGAATTTATACCATCATATGACCAAAAAAAATGCTCAGAGATTTGAGTAACATTCTTCAAAATAAATGATTTTATAGTCTATCTTAGGATTCTCAAGGCTTTTGATTGTAATGGCAAGGTTCATTTGGCTCCAAGATGCATGATATAAAATTTATTGGTTGAAACCCCATATTTTGAGAAGTTGCTTGTAGATTTATGGCTCTAATTATACCATGTTGGAGTTAGATATTTGATCCTCATAGCCTAATATATCCTATAAAATAATGATAAGGTTTGTATAAGAGATTTTAATATAGCCAAATAAAGTAATAATCTTCATGAATTATGTATTATATTCCAAAACAATACAAATACATATGAATTTCTTTGTTATATAGAGAATGGATGAGATGAGAAGGTATTTGTGGACTCTGACCACTTTGAATGTGTATAGGACATGTGTCCTTGATTTTCTATGTGTATATAACAAGTATGACTAATGTGTCATGTGCACATTACCTAGGTGTCTCAAAAGGTGAGTACATATGTCTCATCCACATGAGGTGAGAAAAATAATAATAATAAAATCCCCTAAGTTAGGACCTAACTAGTGTGAATATGACTTCAACTAGGAAAAGCTATTTAGGTTATCTAGTTTGACAATGTCACTATTTACACCAACACCCACATCTTCATAAACTCTATGAAGGACACCATTCCCCTCACATATCTATAGTTTCATTAGCGTTTTTTCACCTAAGATAGGAGTAGATGTAAATCCTTAACCCTCTACCCCTAGATTCAAAGTTTTATTGACATGCCATATCTTTGCCTCTACATTTTCTAGACATACCAAAAAATGATCTTGTAAAAATAGTTGGAAAGTATATAATAAAATAGCTACACTAGGGAGATTATCCACCAAATTAGGTATAAAGTCACCAATTTTCACATGCTTTGAGTGCTTGAAAACAAATAAATATTTCTCTCCAAGAATTCCCTTGACAAATCCTAGGTTTTCTTACTCATTATAGGAGAAAATACACTAAATTCATAAGTCTAAAACCTATATAAACTACACCTACACACATTTATGCTCATCCTTTTGGTTTTCCACCAAGTCTCACAAGATACCAAAAATGATGCCTCCCAAAATACTGACCATCCAAAAAGTTCTCATGCCACCACTTCCTTGCGATAGCTACAACTACATTCTTTTAAGAATAGTTTCTCCATTCCTAATCAAAGGCTCAAATATTGTCATAAATACACTATATATTTTCCTACTGGACCAGATCAATCCAATCATAATCTGCATATCATTTTGATTAGCCAGGAATCATTAAATTCTTTTGGATTACAATTTCCTTTAATAATATAGTTAAAATCATAAAATAGTGACACCTAAGCAAAAATACCATTAATTTTCTTATTTATTTGTTTTTTTCTTAGGGATGTGTATATACGACATCAAAGATAATAAATTTTTCCATGTGTATAGATTTTATTTTCTCTTGTTTTATGCCTTTATTAGCTAAACAATTTTCTACCATATTAAGATTTATTTTGTACAATGATTAAAAATGATCAATTTAAAAAATTCTACCTTAAAAACTTTGCACCTCATCTACATGATACTTATCTTTAACTATTGCTTGGTATTATTAAGATAAAGTACTTATGGATAAATAGTATAGTATATAGAGATCATATTTTAGAAGGGATTATCTATTGTTTGAAAATATACATAGGAAGGATATGAATATATATTTTAGGTCTCAAATTAATTGCATAATAATTTTGAAAGAATACAAAATGTGGAACTTTGTTGTGGAGTATATTTATGCAAACTAGTGGTAGTTTTTATATGATATTAAAATTACCACATTCCTATAGCGGTCTATGCTGCAATTTTATCCCAACTCTAGAAGTTACACACATGGTTTACCACACCTATATAGATGTGGGTCATATGCCAAGAAGGTTTGTGATTCTTTGTCTAGGTATTTATGTGCATCTATTTGTGTAAGCAAGACCTTAAGTGACTAATTCCTTAGTATTTGTATGTAAATAACCTTTTGAGGGTTTATATATGTGGTTTCCATTATTTTGATAATTTTGTGCCTTATACCATAACTTAAAGATCTCAATATCAATGAAAGGGTTTATCTATGTTGATGAGGTTAGTACTTGCTTTGGATGTTACACTAGGCCTTATGTATTAGGTTACTAGTTATTGATTATTGTTAAAGAAGAAATTTGAACTTGCAAGGAGAACATAACTATTGTTATTCTTAGTGAGTGTAGATATAGTATGATATCTACTCCACATAAATAAGGAATTTTTTTGATGATCTATGAAATAGTTTTTAATAATAATTTAGGACATCTATGGTAATACAATCACGAGCAGAGGGTCCCAAGAAGGATTGTCCAGTCTTGCAACCCACACAAAAACACACATAATATAGAAAATACACCACAAAAGAAAACCACATTTACCATAGGAAACCTTAAAGGATGAAAAAACTGGTCTCTAAAGATCTCTTACTATATTAATTATGCCAAAGACGTGTCCCTATTTGAACTTGAGAAGTTCATTTTACCCGCCGACGGTTCAAAAGCACTGAGAGGGCTTGCAAGAAGGTTGAGTGATTGTGAACCGTTGATCATTTTCAGCAAATGGTATCAGTGTGAATATCTACTCGCCGCCTTCTCTGATGATATGGGCTTCTCCTTACATCGAACTTCAATGCTAATAACTGCTCCTTGCCTCATACGTTCAATCTCACCGACTTCCCACCTGTGTAGTCTCTTTCGCCAGCGCATTCCTTTCTATGGGATATTCTCTGCATATCAGGCCCGAAAGGCTATATTGGTTGTTATAAAGCTGGTACCTGAAACTGCTGTGATCAAAGAAACAGGGGAAACTGTGGAAACTAATACCGTTTTGACTGTGCAAGCTAGCGAAAGCATCCCTCTAGATGGCCTTGTGATCCTGGTATCTGGGACAAGTTCTTACATGAGAGTAGCTTGAGAGGTGAATTTGAAAGGATATGTCATAAACTACTAAGAAATGCAGGGTATTCAATTGTAAGCACTAAAGCAAAGGCAGATGATTCTACCGTGGCAAAAACGGTGAATCTTGTGGAGGAAGCCCAAAACAAACAGTCCCGCACAGAGCAGTTTTTACAGCGATTTGCTATTCAATTCATAACCAGGAGATAATTAACGGGTTTGTTTAAACTTTATTTATTTTTGGACAAAATTTAATCATGCGCCCTCAATGTCCACGCATGGGGTTGAGGGCATCACATTTTAAGCTCCATGTAGATTTTATTACAAGGAGAATTCTGCCCTAAAAGCAGGGTACCCTCGAACCCTAGTCGTTCTCCTCCTTTATAGTTGTATTCCATATATAGCAGCGCATACGAGACCAAGCAGATGGAAGTAGAGGCACGACTCCACGATAAGACATATCAAGCACACAGGCACTATCAGGTAGGTCACCAGGGGTCCATAGCAGTCGCAGCTCTGCTTAGATTAGTATCCGTTTTATTACTATTATATATTTACTCTTTTGTTTGGTCTGTTAAGTATGGAATGGATGAGAAGATATACGCATAGAAACATAACATACTCTGTCATTATATGCTATATAATTTATTTTTTCGCTGCACCCATTAATTTGAATTTCAGAGTTTCAGCTGCTCCTTTGGCAGTACAAACGCAGTAGCCCATTACTTGATATACTGCCCTGTACTTGTACTGTATAAACTTCTAACTGAAAAGCCCACATAGGATACATATCCACACCACTATTATCCACGTCCTCTGCCAATTCTCTTCAATGAAATACCTCCACTTTTTAGCCATCCTCTTCATCACATTGCCTCTGCTCGGAGGAACCAGGGATTGGCTTAGATTTTGGCTGTAGTAGTTTTGCTTCAGTGAACCTGAGTTGATCATTGGCTGTGTCAGCAGGATCTCGAGCTGCGAAATCTAATTATACAGGAAGGAAATAGGATAAGGATCGGTCAATGGTGAAATGAGATAAAAGAAGGTGAATTTAATAACTGATATACCCATTGGATGTAAAATAGTGTGGATGGAAAAACAATATAGTATTGTGTACTCCAAGCAAACCCTAAAATCCAAAGCACTTGGTATTTGGTAAGAATAAGCACCAGATCCATTCCCTTATCCCATAACCAAGACTCATACAATTAGGAGAACATCTTTAGCCCATTCCATGGAAGCAGAGATATTGTGGATGTGAGAGTTAAAACACATTTGGGAGGTAGAACTTATGACCCAATAGATACATGACCAAACTAGGTTACTAGCTTAATATGATAGGGAAAAGTTCAACAATCAGGTCTTCGCAATTTCAAGTACACTGGGGCCTTTAAATATAGGCAGAGATGTTTTTTGTTATAATTATGGTTGTATTCATTGTAGAAGTTTGTTACATTTTATTAACTCATTGTAGAAGTATGTTATAATTATGGCTGTATTCATTGTAGAAGTATGTTGCATTTTATGTTATAATTATGGCTTTTAATGTTATATACCGAGTACAATGATATGACTTTGACCTATGTGAATTACATTTGATACTGGATGATAATACTAATCAAATTCTGACAATTCAATCAAGGTGATGGACTGAATGTATAATGAAGAATTTTATATTCAAATTAGATCTGTCAAGAATAGAAAGCACCATCATATCATTTGAGTTGCTCTTATTTAGGATCCCTTTTACTATAGTGCCTTGTCAAATGTAGATCTAAATTTCTTGAAGTAGTCTACCTTATTTGAGAGAATGTGCTTCCCATCCTTACCTTATTTATGGCAGTTTCAAACTCAAGCTTTAAATGTGAAATTTTGAATTTTTATAACAAAGGAAAGTAACATGCAGTTGAATACAGACAACTCATCTTACAGATTTATAAAGCAGTCATGATGCTGATATTCTAAATTTTCCTATCCACATTCTAAACAAAAGGATATGATTTGCAAAAAATCAGACCAAAAATTCTCCCTAATTGACCTTCCACAACTCTTCAGTGTACCTATTGCACACCAAGGTTCCATTGCTAGTTCTATAAAGAAATCACAATCTATCACAATGGCCTTCCTTACATACATTAATACATAACTCAGAAATGCCACTTCTACACTTGTTGTATGAGCTACTGCATAACATTGTTGGATCCTAAAATGACACATTTTTCATTATTGCACCCTACATCATACTCTTTGTACCTCCCTCACCTCTCAAGCCTCATTGTCTTATAGTTTCCTCAAAGTAACTTCATTATTTTCCTTAGTCTTATTTGCTTGTTTCCAATTAACTATATCTTTCCAAAACTTTCCAAATAATCTATGTCATCCTCAAAATAGCATAAAGCCTGAACCTATTTAAAACATGACATTGACCTACAACAACCAACTTATGAATTTTAATGGTTCGGCAGTGGATAATCTCCACATAGTTGTACACCTTTCCAACAATCCACTCATCATTCAAGAGTATCTACCATTTGTTACAAACTAAAAATAGCTTTCCCAAAACCACAATAGTTCCAATTGAACATCTCTACTAGCCTTTAGACACCCATTCACTAAATTATACAATCAAGCTCATCCAAATCATCTAAAACTTGACCAAATGACCAATCAACCACAAACATAACCACAATTGGAATAGTAACAACTAATTATTTAATGTGGTGAAATGCATCCACTTTTCCTCACCCTAGACTTTCAACTATCTATCAAACATACGATTTACCTTAAATGCAGATTCTCCTTCATGCCTTAGGGATGATCATGCATCATATGGGTAGATTCCCTCCTTGAAAGGTCAACAAAAAAATTATACTTATTGTACATAATGATATGTGACTATCCCATATCAAATATAGACATCTCATCCATTATTAAAATTATGCATGGTTTATGCCAATCACTAAGATCAAATATTCCATGAAAAAAATCAAGCCATTGTAATATGAATTTGTAACTAAAACAAGATTTATGAATCGTTTGATGTGAGGTCTTAATGTTGAGGATTTTCTTGATCTTAGGGGACTATAAATATTCTAAAACATGTTAGTTGACTCTATTTGGTGATCATAATGTATTTTTGTAGGACAAAAGAACTCAAAAGTCTTTATTTTTTTTAGTAGGCTAGTAATTTATTTGTTGGGAGATAGATTCAATGTGTTTCTAAATCACTTTAAGATTAATATGTTTAAATTTCCTAAAAGAAAATACTAAAGGGGAAATATAATACGACATAACAAAATTCTATGAATTGTGAAACACAGTAATGCCATAAATTACACAATAAAAATGTTCATTTACAAACGTGAACCTAGGGTAGGAGAATGGGTTAGAAAACCATTTAAAGTTGTAAAGTAACAACTACTCCTCATGAGATAAGAATTTAGTCATGCTAGTACATTGCTTGCAATCACAACAACATTATCTAAAAGAGTCATATCTTGAGTGGATAAACATGATCATCCAATAAAAAATTTAAGAACAATTGATTAATATGTATAGGGATCAAATGATCTTTTGGAAGGAGATACCTCTCTAACATATAAAAATATTGGGCCTCCTTTTAAATATATCTAGCAAGATCTTCCAACTAAAGTACTATTATTGGAATAGTATCCACCACATAGTAGATTCAATCTTCTTCATCTATGCCTTTAGCATATAGAGTCTTGAACTCAATTCTAGTATCATTAGTTAGGAAAGGCTAAATTTATTCAAAATAGGTTTCATGACAAACCAAGGATATGCAACACACCATAAATCCCATTCACTCTAGAACCATCAAGGAATCTAATCTTGACTCTTCTATTGCCAACAATATTGAGATGAGAATCATCACCCAAAATCACTTTCCCACTATCATATATTTCATACTTCAAGAACCAACCCCTATGCAAGGTCATGCCAAGAGATGCATAAGAATCTATCAACCACACATATTCAAATGCATGTGTTGTCATGGCTGCAACAAAAGAATTTGCATCATCTTGAAAGGATTTATTTGCTCGTCAAAATCAAAGTTCTTTTTTTCTTATTTTTTCTCCTTGTATTATTTACAAAAAAGACCAATTTTTTTATAGTTCCAACATTTCACCTTAGACTTTCCAAGAGTTTAGATCTCCCCAAGGATTTAGATTTTTAATTCTTGTCATTCTTCTTTCCTTTCTCTTTTGATATGCCACAAACAAAAAGGGCCTCCTTAGCAATATTAGAATATTTTCTCTACATCTCTTCAAAGATTATTGATGCAACCACTTCATCATCTTGAGAGTGGTAGTGGTACTCCTAGTGGCCATGACAAAGTGATCCCATGAGTCTAGGAAAAAAAAAGTAGTGTCATGCAATGATCCTCATCCTCCATTTTGACACCAATAAAACACAATTGGGCAACAAGCATATTAAAGGTATTCAGGTAATTATCCATGAATTCTCCTTCCATCCTCAAAGAATACAACTTCTTTCTTAGGAATAACTTGTTTACCAATGCTTTAGCCTCTTAAATCAACTTCCTACATCAATCGAAGTGGAGTAGATAGTGCATTTATTTGAAATTAAAAACTTAATAGTTATAGTTATAAGATGCACATACAAATAGTAGAATAAACATGCAAATTGCATAAAGAGATAACACCAAATATACATAGGGAAAACTATTTTGAGAGAAAACTTCCACACTTCAAAAGCACAACCCAAATTGTATTATCAATAAATAATAAAGTTTACAATACAAGACCATAGAGCTAAGATCATTCAAGAGTCTTCAACAATATTTTTGGAATGAATTTGGCAACATAACGATACCCATGAATTCTTTAAACCTTTACTACTTTATAGTATAAAAAAGTACCAAATAAATACAACTCCCACAAGAGAAGGTGGATGCCAATGATTTCCACATGGAAATAATCCAACACTTGCATGCCTATTTGAGTCTCCTTGACATGCATAACATTTGCATGCATACATTAGCCTTAAATGAAGTGCATTATCATAATTGGGACCCATTTGATTTTATTTTTCCATTTCCAATGCCTATCTCCTCATGCATAGGACCCCTAAAAAATGCAATGTGTTTTCATACATGCAAACAGGTTGCATACATAGGCAGCTCAATCACATGGGGCCCTCCTATCATAGTTTATCATACATAAATCTTATGTTGTCATAGTTTGTCATAAGACAAGACAATCGTCAAATATGTCATAATTAGTCATAATATAATTTACAACATGACCATGCCACCAAATTAGCCTCTAGTGGAGTCCAACAAATGGGACACCTACTTCCATATAAGTAGCGTACATGTCATACAATCACCACCATGTAGGATGCCAACTCAACTAGTATGTCCAACAAAATGATATAAGTAGGGATAAAATATTGGCATAAAATAAATACTTAATCACCAAATAAATGCTAGGACTTGGAAAGGTTGAGACACCCCAATCCCAACATTTTTGTCTAAGTTGACTTAGGTGATATCCTAGGCATAACCATATAGCAGGTACTAAGTCTTATTTGGTCATAAGAGTGTGATTTGTGTTCTTATTGGAGATATTTGAAGTTTTTCCCCATCAAAGTGGCTTGTTATTCTCAATTATTATTAAGTATTAGAGGAATATTTCATATTGTAGTCCTCTTTTCTGCAAGTTGTTTCATTACAACTAGTAATAGAGCATGATCTTTGCATTGTGAAGGCAAAACATTTTTTAAATTTTGGAGGTCATTTTGGGAAGTTCATATCTCTCAAATTTTGGTAAAAATTTTCCTAGTTTTATGAGATTTTTAAAGAAATTGGAGTAGAATTAAGTGATTTATTATAGCTAGGGTTTCCACCAAATTCCCTTTAAGAAAAAGATATCTATAATATTTTGGTGATTTTTTTCTTAATTTTTAGGGATTTTCATAAACATATTTAAGCTTCTAGTATCCAAATTTCATAGAAATTGGAGTAGAATTAAGCAATTTATTATAAAATTAGGGTTTCCATAAAATTCACTCTCAAGGTTATAAATCAACTAATTTCTTGAAGATTTTTCTTAGAAAGTCCAATCAAGGTTATGGTAAGTTAGAATAAAGTTTTAGATTGCTTGGATTTGATTTGTTGCAAAATTAATATTTTTCCATCATGACGGGGTTTGCAACAAGAGGTAAAAAGAATGTTGTCACACCAAGGAAATCTCTAGATAAGAATGATCTAGAAATTTAAGATATTAAGTTCCTAATGAGGAAATCAACAAGGGTAAAGAATAAATTTCATCAATAAAGAAGGAAATGAATAAGAGAATTTTATCAATGTAGAAGGACATGAATGAATTAAAATCACTTATTTATGGTATGAAATATATAGGAGAAGATTCACATCATAAGGTGGAAAATAATGCTTCTCTAGGATATTAGTTTTTTGGGCTTGACTCAAATCTCCAGAAGGATCATATCTCAAATAATCCATGCCTAGGAATTTCACACCAAAGTTTGATATGAATTTTTTTTATAGCAACGATTCAACCAATTGGTTTTTCCAAATGGAGTAGTTCTTTGATATTCACCATGTTCCAAGTCAACAAAAGGTGGTAGTGGCATCATTATATTTGGAACCTAACCAATTTATTTGGTATCATAGGTTATGTAAAGATAAGGAAAATAAGGGTTGTGAGGTCACATGGTCAATTCAACAAGAGGAAATTGCTCCCCATTATGGAGAATTTTATGGATAGCTATTTCTACTAACTCACTAAATTAAAGAAAATAGGTACAGTCAATGACTATACTTATCAATTTCAAACCATGTGTCTAAGAGTGGAGAATCTTACAAAAGAAAACTTAAAGGAATTATTTCTAAGAGGTTTAAAGGACGACATAAAATATGAGATATGAACCACAATTCTTGTCACAGGCAATAATTATGCCAAGGAAAGTTAAGGAATATTTTTTGGCTAATAGGTAATAAGGGATTGTAAACATAAAAGAAAGGAGCTCTCCTACATAGTCATTTCCTTAGCCTACCAAGTTGACTCTACAAAAAAAATGAAGAGGGAAATAGGACAATATTTTTTAATTGTGATAGCAAATATAGTTGTAGTCATAAATGTGTCGAAAGTAAATTATTCTACATTCAAGGTCCCAATAAGGAAGAAGAGGAGGAACAGGTAATATTACATTGAGGAAATGAGAAAGAAAAAAAAATAGAGATACTTACCTAATTGTTTATTTTCTTGTTCTTGCTAGCTTTACTTCCCCACAAAATCTTAAAGTGGTGGGTTTCCTCAAGAAAGAGAGACCAATAGCGTTGCTTGACTCAAGAAGCACTCAAAACTTCATTAACAAGAAGTTAGCTGCTCGTGTAAATTTTTTATATACCCTACTCTAAAATTTGAAGTCCAAATTACAAATGGGGATACTATTAGTTTCTCTAGGAAATGTCATAGCATTAAATTATCCATGGGAGATTATCATCTTGATTTCTCAATATTTTATATCTTCAAAGGTGCAACATATACTATTTTGGAAATACACTGTCTTACTACATTGGGAACAACTCAAATGAACTTCCAAGAATTATTCATGGGGTTTCACTCAAAAGGAAAGATAGTGGAGTTTAAATTGTTAAGTGCATAGCCCCCACAGAAAATGGATAGGAGGAAGCGAGGGACAAAAGGATGTGGGCATAGAGCCCCTAGTAGGGTTGAGGTGCAACACCCCTCATGGAGGTAAATTAAGGCCTTCAAAACCAAAAAACTTTCATGACACGTCATTTTTATAATTGCTATATTTTCTACAACACCAAGTCTTTATTATTTCTAAAACTTGAAAGTAATTTGGAATGAGGCTTAGATTCCTATGTCTTATCATTTCCTTTTACAACACCAGTTCTTTAATAAATAACAATCTATAACCTTTTTTATATACATATACCTTTCATTTTTTATAATTGTTTGAGATTTAAAAGCAACACTCTAAAATTAGAAATATAACTTGTAATCTCATAAAAAACTAGACAACACACACATCTTAAAATTTAGATGGTAAAATGTTAAATTAGTTGCAAAATTCATACACATTTATAGATAAAATGTTACAAATATAGAATTTATGGATTGGATTTGGCCATAATATAGTTGTTGGGATGCACACAACTAAGAGCCTAAGAAAAAGAATGAAACCATGTTTTGCACACAATCCAAACTTGTTACGAGTTATCATTGTTGACAATTGTTGTGTTGTTACACTAAACCTACACATAAAAATAAAGTAAAGAAATAATAGCTAAATTATATTTTTCCTTCTAATGCTAGACGAGTTTTTTGCAATGTTGAGTCATGCAATTTTTGGCATAGAATGACAAGTTTTGAAGATAAAACTTGTCACATTTTTTTTACAAATAACTCAAGACCAAGTTATTCAACACGGTTTTTAATACACAATCACTCAACATCCTATGAATAATCATAAGACTTTTAAACTAATATTGAAAACATTTTTATTTGGCATATTAATACATAAACAACCAATATACTCTAGTGTAATTCTAATAAATATGCTTTTGACAATATTAAATCTACCATTATTACATATCATTATGAATATCAACTATCAAGCTCATCTCCTTAAATTAGAGAATTTACCAAATCACTTAACTATACACATAAATTAACTATCACATAAATCATTGTGAATATAAAATTATCAAGCTCACCTCTTTAAATTAGAGAATTTACTAGATTACTTAACTATACACAAATACACTTAAATTACTTAAAACATATTTATTTTTTTCTTAGATTTAATACAACTTTAACCTCTTTCAATTATTTTAGAGCTCACTAAAACTAAAAAAATCTAATTAAATATTCTTTTAAGTAATATTTTTTTAATTTTTATTTCCAAACCATTTCAAAAAGAGATTATACTTTTAAGTAATTTATGTGTATATATTGTTGGAATATGATACTCCAACATCATTAATAAAATAAACATGTGTCAATAGAATACTGTAGAGGTGTCCAAGTTGTTATCTGTCAGTGTGTTGTCTTTAGTCCAATTTGGTGTCAAACAACTATTGTTACTTGTCAAAATATTTTGCTATTTTATAGGAAGACTATTGAATCTTCTTCTCTTGTAAATATGTAATCCATGTTTATGAATAATTGGTAGTGAATTTCTATTTGTTGTTTCAATTTTAATTTGGTATCAGAGCTAATGGGAGGTCTTGTTGTTGTGAGTCTATGTTGTGGAGGATTTTGAAAAGAAGTTTGTTGTTGTGTAGCTTGCTACAACCATAGGAGTTGAGAGAATTCCAACCATTGTTGAAGAACCACCAGATGTAGTGATGATTACTTCATTGAAGATGAAGTAGTTGTTCTATTTTGAAGAGGCCATCACTTTGAAGACAAAGGATGCAGTAGAGGATAGATAGATGCTCAATAATTTGAGGTGCTAGTGAATCGAAGAAACTATACCTCATTGGTGTTATGAGGCATACATGTGAGAATTGGTGTCCAATAGTTCAGAGATCCGAAAATATGGAAGCTCAACATTATACTGTTAATTCATATGCAAATAGTGTCCAATGATGTTGGGAACTTGGATTACAACTAGGTGACTATATTTGGGAGCAACTCAAATAATTCTTATTGATCTAAGAACTATTTTCAAAGAACAACGTTGCATAATGTACTTCCTTTTATTTTTATGTTATTAGTTATTTTGATGTTGTAGCATTAAGAAGGGGTGTTGGAATATAACACTCCAACATCATTAACAAAATAAACATGTGTCAATAGAATAGCGTAGAGGTGACCAAGTTGTTACCTATCAGTGTGTTGTCTTTGGTCAAGTTTGGTATCAAACAACTATTCTTACCTGTCAGAATATTTTGCTATTTTATAAGAAGACTATTGAATCTCCTACTCCTGTAAATATGTAATCCTTGTTCATGAATAATTAGTAGTAAATGTTTATTAGATATTTCAATTTTTAATTCATATAAGTTCTCTAATTAATATATTTAAAATATCATATAATTATAATATTTTTTCTAAATATTATTATAGCCACTATTAACAAATTTATAAAAAGTTAAAAAATAAAGTCATATAATTTATGTGAAAAACTAATATAGGTCATTCAAACAAGGGAATGAATGTTAAAGAAGAGTGGACAATTTAATGAGGTGATAGCAGAGACCAATGCATTCCACTCGGGTTGCACACCAGCAGCAAAAGTATGAATATGTCTCCTAGAATAAGTGTATTGATGAATGGTTTTCGAATTCTTAATAAAATGGAAAAATGGCACTCTCGACTGTATCTAATCATTTCTCTGATCGCCATCATATCCAATGGAGAAAATGGAATTTTGACCAAATTTATTCATTTCTCTGGTTGGGACAAAACCCATAAGCAGTTCAAAACACATAAGCAGTTCAAAACAAGCCTTACCAAAATGCTATGTTGTTAAAGTTTGATAAAATTGTCATTTTTCTTATTTATGTGAAGACTGTCATTTGTTGTACAGGCCAACACATTACCATTACTGAGTGTGCTTCTATTGAAAAGCCTTCGAAAACTGAACCAATGTGCTTTGTGGATTGTATTTTGGATTGTTCTGAATACAATTTGCCATATAAATATTTATACAAAAAGGATTTTAAAATAGTTCCTGAGTGTTCTGCAGTTTTGACTATGGTGTGATTTATGTCCGCGCCCCGTTCCAAAGCTTCACTCCTGCCAAAGATAAAAACATGCTACATAAAGCTATGGGGGTTGACTTGACTCTTGCCCATTGCAGTTGGCTGAATGCGACCAAATTTGAACAGGACAGTCATTAGGAGAAAGGCTAACACATTGTGCTTGTAAGGAAAAGTCTTTCGAAACTCTCAGACAAATGCAGTCGGCATATGTTGTTTATGGCAAAACTGAAGCATTGTAACACGACATGTCTCATAATTCATTGCAAAAGTTTGTTTCAAAAGTTATGATAACTGATTCCTTTTTGCTCATCTTATTTCATATATTTTACGTTCCTGCATTAGATTATGCTTGATCAAATTTCACTCCACCATTTGTTATGTCTTTATGGTTGAAACTGATATTTTTAACTAATAATAGGATGTAGGAAACAGGGGAGGAACAGATATAAAAACAGAAATGACATTAAACATCATGAAATAGACATTGAAATTTATATTGATCAAAATCAACTCTTACAAGACTATCTCTGAGCTTCGGCTCATTCACAATGACAACCTTCTACAGACTCAACAATTTAACAGACTTGTACAGCTCACAATTTACAGCTAGTTTCAGATCTCTCACATACAGGTGGTTTCAGAAGACCACAAACTAATAGACAGCTCTACAGAGCTGAACTTCAAAAGAGTGAGGAACAAAATACAGAGTTAAACATTATATAGAAAACTATGCATCGACGGAGAGAGAGAGCAAACATAAAATAATACTTCCTAAATCACCCACAAAGCATGTGAAATCTGCTGATGAGAAAGATGACAGGTTGGAGGAGTAAATGCAAATCCATTCAAATCCATCAAAAAATCTGCCTTCAATGCTTCTCGTTAATGCTGAGATTGACTGTTGATACGGAGGATACAGATGTGACTTGAACAGCCGGGTAGTTGGGATTATAATCTCTAACATAGGAAACCATATAATTTCCATGCATTGTCACTGCGGAGAGTCTCTAATGGATATATATCAATACAAAAATGCAGAGATATGACTGTTGACTATTAAAATGCAGAGATAGGGCTGTTGACTATGATTTAATGGATGTACTTGTCCTGTTACAATGCTTTAGTTTTGCCATAAAGTACAATTATGTGGGCAAATACTGTGGTGACTGGCTTTACATATGCCAATTGCATTTGCCTGAGAGTTTTGAAAGACCTTTCTATACAAACACACTCAGTAATAGCAATGCGTTAGCCTGTATTACTAATGACTGTCCTTTAAAAATCTGGTCACATTCCGCCAAATGCAATTGGCAAGTGTAAGTCAATCTCCATAGTTTTCTGAAGGATCCTTTTAGTCTTTCGAAGAAGTAGAGCTCTGGAATAGGCTGTGGACATAGATCTCACCATAGTCAAAGCTGCAGAACATTCAGAGGCTGTTTTAAAATAGCTTTGGAGTCAATCTAGGCAAATATTGTGAAGTCTGGCTTTACACCTGCCAATTGCATTTTCCTCTGAGTTTTCAAAGGCCTTTGTATAACAGCATAATCAGTAATAGCAATGTGTTAGCCTGTACAACAAATGGTTGTTCTCTACAAATCTTATCATATTCAGCCAAACACAATTGGCAAGTGGCTGAAGTCAATCTCCATAGCTTTCTGTAGCATGTTTCTAGTCTAGGGCAGAAGTCAAGACTTGAAATATGGCATGGCAATATATAACAGCATAGTTAAAAGTACAGAACACTCAACAGCGGTTTGAAATAGGGCATGGCAATACATGACAGAATTGTTGATATTAACTCTTTTCCCGGCCAATCAAAACGTTGTAAATTCATCAAATTTATACACAACTGAGAATATAAACCCGTCTTAATCCACCTGTCATCGCTTCTCGACTGCCTTGCAATATGCTGTTGCTTCTAAAGTGGTCTTCGACAGCGGCATGCCCTTTCTCAAATTAAACTAAGTTTGCAATATGCTGGAAAGTTTTCTTAAAAAAGCGTAGAAAGTTTTCTGATATTGATATTTTTTGTTGCATGCTTGTATCTCTTCTCATGGCAAGTTACATAATTTAGGGTTTTAAGGAAGCATGTATATATCATGGTATAGTTAAAAAAATTAACTTAAAAAGTTTGTTGCTATACTAGTTTTGTGAAGACAATATTATTCAATATCTGTATAGAGGATTCGTAGGTGAGATATCCATCATTCTAGTGTTTGTAAATATATCTATTCGTATGTGAATCTTATAGCTGTATGTATTCGGCTATCAATATTTGTATATAATAATATTTATTCTTTAATACACATGTCTATATAAATAAAAGAAAGCTCTAGGTGTTTATAGTCTTATGAGAAAGCAACATGCAATATGTTAGCATGATGATACATGCATTTGAAAATTTTAAACATTGGGCTTAGCACAGGCATGTAGGATGCTAAGGGTGGAATTTGGCTTTACACCTACCAATTGCATTTGCTTGAAAGTTTGTAAAGCCTTCTAAAACATCCATTTTGTGCATATCTTGCAATCAAGGCAGTCCAAAATGGGAGCTTTACAAGGTATGGACATCTAACAAGGGATAAAGGAAGTGGAGTTGTACAATGATATAGTTGCAACTGCTCTGGCAGACATGAATTCAAAATGTTTGAAGCATAGACAAGACATGTGAACTGTTTGACAGAATGCCTCAAAGCATAAAGGGTAGATAAATTTTGTTTTGTCAACTTTTTTGTTCAAATTGTTTCTAAGAGATCAGTATATTGATTGTAATGCTCTTTGGAGATGATTTTTTAAACAGAAAGGCAGCACCGGTCTCAATGGTTGAGGATGTAAATATGGGTATTGTGCGTATGAAAGAATTTTTCACTCTTGATCCTGATGCCCACAAGCCTCTTATGTAGGAATGAATAATCAAAGTTTTTGCTAGTGTTAGTGGGTTTTGTGATGTCATTTGTATAATAATCATATCATCTTGGTGTATTTTCTCAGGGAAATCAGAGATGGCAAGAACGAAGTATAGGAGTTAAAAAGTAACCCTTGCTATAACTTTCCCTTTCCTATTATTATTGACTAAGAATGTAATATTGTAAATTTAGATTGGAAGTATTTCTGGAGAGTGGTGTTCCTTGCTTTAATTAGTTTATGTGTTTTAATGAGGTCCCAAGGATCCTGCACTTTGCAATCACACAATACAAAAGATAAGGCTGAGAGTGAAGTAAACTGAATCTTGTGATTCTACACCTCTATTGATTGCTGCTTATCTTTTGGATTATGGTTAACAAAGTAACAAATGACTATGCTGTTCATTTATCACTACATTTGTTTTTCGGGAATCCCTCTTTTATTTTCAGTATTGAGTTCAATGCATAAGTTATGTTGAATTTATTCTACAACCCAAACTATTATAATTTACTATGGTAAATCTGCAAATTAGGAAGGTTGTAACTTAGATACAGTTAGTCACATTTATTGATAGTATTAGGGTAGTCCAACTCTATATCTGTCTGTGTCATTTGTTTAAATTTTCAAGGTCTTTTGTGGTTTTTTTATAATGTTTTGTCTAGTAATTTGTTTTGGAGATATGAAAAAACTCACAAAGCAAGAATCTAATTAGCAAGACCAGATACCTTCCATAAGAGGGATGTAATAGAAAGAATTTTTATATTACTAGAAAATAATGAAAACAAAACTATAACAATACAATAAGATGCTCTTATTATAATGGAAAGGATAGAACCCAAGATGAAACCCTAAGAAATTAAAAATGTCTTAATCCTATGATATGAGGCATAAAAATAAATAACCTAAGTAAGCTTAAGTGACTAGGTGTGAATAGGTTCTAAAGTGAAACTACTTAGGGAATATACCTCTATTACCGCGTCCTTGTATTTCGGCCTCTGTACCCTGCCTAGTCTGGTCCTAGTCTGGTTCTTTTATTGGTCCATCCCAGGTACGTCTAGGGTACTGCTTGGGCTCCTCGGGTCCTTTGTGGGACCCACAAAGGACCTAAGGAGCCCAGGGAGTACCCTGGGCATACCCAAGTCGAACACAAGTGAACCCAGGAGGACCCACATAATAGTGAGTTTAAAAAGTGCAAAAAACAATAAGAAAACACATTTCTATTTACCTAAAAAAGGCCTTCTAATGACTTGGCCGACCTTATCAAACTCATTTGGCAAACACAAAAGGCCAATAACATCATTTTTTGCCTCCAAGCTGTCATTGTTGATTTTTGAAGGTTTTCTCTTTTTTGAAGGTGAGAGCTACAAAGGAGTTCAACCTATAGAAACACGGGAGAAATTGTTGAACACACCGAAATACTTAGAAGAGGGGGGGGGAGGCGAGGGATTAGTATGCTTTAAAATACAATTCCAATTAACCATTGTTGAAGTTATGTTATACCAATTAAGCATTCATCCACTTAATCAAAACAAGAGAGAAGACAAGCAACCACACAAGAACACAAATATCACCAGATTTACATGGAAAACCCCACAGGGGAATAAACACAATGAGAAATGCTACAAGGAAATTTTGTCCTAATCCAACCTCACAAGTAAATAATAATTTACAATTTGATTTTGGGCTACAACCCAAGGAAGCAGCTACTCCCTGACTTTGTTTTAGGGGTTGAAACCCAAGGAAGCTACTACTCCCTAATTTAAAGAAAGAAAAACTGAAATATGATTGGTATTATGGCTTCAACCATTGATATTCATCAATTCTTCTCATTAGATTTGTAGCAGATCTTGTCACGCTTTTCTCATACACTCATACATCTTCGCACACCTCAGTAATCATCTTCACATCTTTGATCTTCTATATCTATCATCCCCACACTTGCAAAATATAAATTCAGTCAGCCACAAACAAGGAATTGTGAAACTTGTGACATGTCAACCTGCATCTTCATTGGCGGTATATAAAAATGATAATATACATTATTTACAATTCTTGCAAATGAGTTAACATGACTCATACAACATGATCTACAAACAATTCTTAGACTCCACTCAAAAATAAACTTGTGGTGCACATCATCAACATACCCAAGTTGGCCACATCAAAAGCATATATCTTCAAAAAATGACTTGAAACATTTGTGCGGTAGTGGAAACAAGAAAGATCTCCATGAGCTTCAAACCTGAGATACTATGAAACATGTAGAGTGTCCACACAAACTCATACCACTGATCTATACAATCTTTTTCCAACACAAGAAAACAAACATATGTTCTAATGAAGGATATGCATCTAAAACCAACTGTAATGCTTTCATTGAATAACTGAACTTGTGGAGCACCAAACCACTTGAATGTTTAATATAGCATGCATTGGACATCACTAAACATGTCCTCAAAACTGCATGGGAAAAACATCACATCCGAAGGAATTTGGAGCATTCCAAGAAGCCTTCATCACCACTTTGCATTCCCAGAGCATAGATTGAAGCTCTATCACTTGTAACTTTCATTGCAGAAGGATTAATGACTTGAGATCATGGATATAACACGTTCACATCTCTATTTACTTATCTTATGAACCACAAGACTAAATCTTGCTCTGCAAAAGGATGTTGACCAAAACATTATGTCTCTACCTTAGAATATATATTGTGAAAGCCTTAAACAAAACTTTTGCAAATTTATACTAAGTGTGGTACACCAAAATGGTAAGATGTCAATGTAGGCATACAAAAAACACATTAGGACATGTATACCCACCTCTACATCATGCTTACACAACAAACTGAACCGCACACTACAATGTAGACTTGCACCTATTGATATCTCTACATATTGGCTATCTCTAGAGCATATACAATTTTTAGCACACTTTTGACATTAATGACAACCAATTTTATCAAGGTGCAACAATCTCCCCCTTTGTCATTGATTGAAAAATCAAAAAGATGTGCACAAACACTCCCCCTTAGATGCACATTCCTTTCTCCCCCTTTAACATCAAGGGCGAAGGGTAGCAAAAAAATTTTTGTACAAGCAAAACTCTACAAACTCTCCCTTATTCTATACAACTTTTACTCCCTCTGGGATGTCATCAAAAATATCTTCATATCTAATGATTGTTCTACTCTGCATGTGTATACACAACATAAAAAAGAAATATATTTTACACCAAAAAACACAACTCACTTGGATGGTAAAATGATCTTGTAAATATTCTTTAGTTGAACCAGGTTGTTATCCCTTTACTTCTTAGTCACATTTAGAGCTTGGACTTGATTGGGCAACTGCACAAATCTACCTTCTATATGTTCCAAAGAAGATGGTGCCTAGTATTTTAGAACTACACCATTAGCTTCTGTCAGGAGTCCAATGAGTGAATCCAACCTTAGGCTCACTACTTCTCACAATTATTTCACCTGACATTTGAACAGCTCCCTTTGGTCTTGTAGTTGTATTTGGGAGTGCAAGCTTTCCATTTGTGCCTTGATGGCACCATCATTGTCTTGTACCAAATCATATGTTGCAACCACATTGGTGATTTTCACTTCAATAGCACTTATTTGATCCTTTATGTAACTCTTGGTTGTTTTTGGCCACTTCAAATAAAAAACATATAACACTTTGGCTTCCTCCAAAAACTTTTGAATATCTTTAATACAAGATTACAACTTTGCCAAAGTATTCTCACATTTCCCAGAGGCATCATTCAATCTCTTTTCATTCAACTTTTGTTCCTCCTTTTTCTCTAGATGAGATGAATAAGTCTCAAAAGACTCCATTAATTGCTTTATCTATTGTGTAGTGGGTAATGAAAAACCCCTTTTAGCTTTCAGTAGTTTCTCTTCCAATAACTTCATTGCTTCTTCCAAAACATCAACACTCTCCACCTAATTTTTTAGCAACTCTTGTCTTATTATGGAGTGAAGTATATCTCCAAGTTTCATCTTGCGCAAGGGAGACATACTGGATAGGGTGACTTTTCTATCAAAAGTAGGAACATGCAACAATTGAGGAGATACCACTAGTTGTATCTGCATTTCCTGAGCCAAAAACTCCTTGATGGAGTCAACTAGAAAGGAATATGTCTTCTCTAAGCTTCCTTCCTCAACATCCTCCTTTTCTTTCTTTCTCCTTTTCTTTCTCTTTTTCTCTCCTTTTCCATCTCTTTCTCCTTATTAGAGACATCTTCCTCATGCTAACCTGAAACAACTTGTTCTTCATACAAGTCAAAGATAACATGCACATTTGTATCTTCTAGAGGGAGCATATTATTAGTTTCATGCTCTGCCAGAGGCTTTTGTACATTAATTTCAACATCAATATCATGCGGTTACAGGACATAGTAACCCGGCCAAAATAACCTTGGACAGAATATAGAGAAAGGAAAAAAAAAATTATAAATTACATACGGGTTAAATTGTCCATGGGTTATTTTGACCACGAGTTATTCTATCCATATGTTATTATGACCCTAGGTTATTTTGTCCTTGGGTTATTATGACGGGGTTATTGTATCTAGGGTTATTGTGGTCGGGTTATTATGTCCTGATACTGTATCATGCTTTTTGGAAGGCTCCTATACAGCCACATCAACTTCAATTGTCATTTCTTCAATGGTATTCTTTGTAACTTCTTTAGTTTCTAACTAAATCTTCTTTCTTTCATCATCATCTATTCTCATTAAAATATCTATTCTTTATTTACTATGGAGCTCTTTTGCTTGCTTTCGGATTATCTTCTCCCTTTCCTCTTGAGAGATAGAGGACCCAACCTCTAGAACCAACTGTAACACTGTGCCATTGAATAATTGAATTTGTAGAGAACCAAACCACTTGAATCTTTAATATTGCATGCATTGGACATCACTAAACATGTCCTCAAAACTGCATGGCCAAAAAATCACATCCAGAGGAATGTAGAGCATTCTAACAAGCCTACATCACCACTTTGTATTGCTAGAGCGTAGACAGGAACTTTGTCACTTGTAACTTTCATTGCAGAAGTATTAATGAGTTGAGATCTTGGATATAACACCTTCACATCCCTATTTACTTATCTTCTAAACCACAAGAATAAATCTTTCTCTATAGAAGGATGTAGACCAAAACACCATGTGTCTGCCTTAGAATATATACTTTGAAAGCCTTAGAAAAAACTTCTACAACTTTATAGTAAGTTTGATACACCAAACTGGTAAGATATCAATGTAGGCATACAAAAAGCACATTATGACATGTGTACCCACCTCCACATCATGCTTAGACAACAAACTAATCCACAAACTTCAATGCAAACTTGCACCAACTGATATCTTTTCATATTAGCTATCTCTAGAGCATATACAATCTTCAACACACTTTTGACATCAATGATAACCAATCTTTTCAAGGTGCAACAAAAATAGTTGAACTAAGAAGATCTAACCATCAAACGTGAGTGAATATTTCTTTTTTTTGAGTTTTCAATAATTTTTTTGAAGATTTTTTTAAAAAAGTCAAGTTTTCTTTTTGTTTCTTAGTAAGTTATGAATTTTTCTAATAACTTTTTATGCAAAATAAGGGGTTATAATGCCCATTTTTTCTAAAAAAATTAGTTATGTTCTTAATTTGTATTTTTTTAAATTTTAGGTTCATTACTTCAAACAAAATGGTTGGTAATTTTGGTTTAGTTGGCATAGATGCGGAGAGTCAATTGAAATATGATGCATTGCCACCTCTTTGGTGATATACAACAATGATTCAAAAAAATTCTGGTGGTGGGGGTTATGTTTGGCATTGTAGCCAATGTAGAGCTACATATAAGAGCTCATACTTTCAAGTGAAAGCTCATTTTTGTACTATTCCTTTACAAGGAATAAAATTTTGCCTCAGGCCATATAAAAAGGGTTGTCAAAACAACAATATTGGCTTATATTAAAGAACAAGAGGAGGCTGGCATGACATGTAAAAATAAAAGTCTATGGAACATCCTCTTGTCAAGAAAGCTTGCAAAAACCTCCTAGTGGCTTAACACAACTAACTATCCCACATCCTTTCATGCAAATGCCACCATCTTTTAAAGGAGATAATGTTTTGGTTACACGAAAAAAGAGGCCCATTGGAGAATGCCTTCAAAATTGAAGGGATATTGTTGATCAGAGTAATGCTCATTGCATTTATGGCATTGGGCTTCCTTTCAGCCTTGTTAGATCACCTTATTGGCAAGAAATGGTGACAACTATTTTTAATACAACTTCTAATTATGTAGTCCTAGGTATGAAAAGGTGTGAACCACCTTATTGGTGAAGGGGAAATCTTTATAGTAGAGGTAGCATTGAGAGTAATTAGAGATACATGGCCCAAAACAGGATGTTTTTGAAGGCAATCGATTGTAAAGGGAAAACAAAATATAGAATTTTTATTACTAATATCCTCATAGAATCCATTAAAATGGTTGGGTCTAAAAGTGTTGTCCAAGTCATAATGAACAATGCTAAAATTTTTAGGGTAGTTGGGTCTATAATGGAGGCTAGATATAGTCACAATTTTTGGATACCATGTGTAGTCTATTCACTCAATTTGATAATGCAGATGATTGGCACACAAATTGAGTGGGTCAAACAAGTCTATGTAGAGGGAAAGGAGATCCAAATATTTGTGACCAATCATCATATGTCACAAGCCATCTTCAAGACCACCTCCAAGTTGGAGTTGTTGGAGGTAATTTAAATTTTACTTTTTAATATAATTTTTGAATTTTGAATTTTAATTTTTTGTTGTTTATTTGTGACATGTATTTGTATACCATGTTAGGTTGTCGAAACTCGATTTGCATCTCACACAATTGTCTTAACACAGCTTGTAAAGGTGTGAGAGGCCTTGAGTTCTATGGTCATCAACATCTTGTGGACTATATGGAGGCAATCAAGCACAAGAAGAGCCCAAAAAGTAAAATAAATAATCTTAGATGATGAGTAATGGGCTCATGTGGAATATGTTCTAAATTTTACTGATCTCATAATGATTATGATTAGGTATGTTGATCGCCCATGTTTGGGTGAAATTTATGATGGCATGGATTCCATGGTGGAGAAAATAAGATCAATAATAGATGACAAGGAACATGGCCCATCAGAAACATTTTTCAAAATTGTGCAAAGATTATTGTTCACCGTTGGAACAAGATGACCACCCCTTTAGATCACTTAGCATTTCCTTTGTCACCAAAGTGATATAGCAAAGAGATAATTTCATTACCGAAGAGGGTGACACCATATAGGGATGGGTAGGTTGTTGTTGGCTATAAGACTACATTTAGAAAGATATTTTGAGATGAAGATATCCATAGTATTGTCTTGAGAAAGTTTGGCCAATTCATAGCTTCAAAACATCATGATGTTTCTGCTCTTTTAGACAAATATAAAAAAAATGTTGATGAGTGGTGGTATCTACATGGTTGAGGCTCCAATTACTTGTAGCCTCTTGAAATTAAAATACTCTCCCTAGTATGTATCCTTTTTATTTATTTATTTTTACACTTTTCATTTGATGCTATTATGCAATATATTATCAGCAAGTAAAATTAAATACTAAATATTGTATGCAAACTCAACAAGTCACAAGTTCTTCTTTAGCTAAGCGGAATTAGAGTACATACTCCATCAACTTGATTAAGCACAATAGCTTGGTTGCAAAAAAAGTAGAGGATTTGGTCCATGTACACTCCAACCTTCATCTCTTGTCACATAAGAAACTTGAATATAATGAGGGTGTGACAAAGAATTGGGATCTAGTCCCTGAGTGTGTTGATTTAGATGCTATAGGTGCACAACTTTCCTTAGCTTCTATAGATGATGATGAGGAAACTACTGCATTTGACGTACCTAGTGGGAGTGGTAATCTAATTGATAGTGGTTTAAATGAAAATGAGCCAAGTGTTGACCAAAAGCTTGATGCTTTTGATGAAAATGAATCTGAAGACTACTAAATTAAATATTGATACATAATTTGAATTTTCAATGTGTAATGAAATTTTAAAACTTGAGTATTTATGTTTTTCTGAATTATGAATATGATTATAAGAGTTATTTAAATAGTCTATTTATTGGAAATTATGTTTATCATTTATGTCTAATGAATATCATTCTTCTTATAATTAAATTTATAATTTTGAACATGTTTATGTTAATAAATTATATAAAAAATATATACATATATATATTTCCCATACTTGTACCCAAGGAAAAAAATTGTACCATTGTACCTATACTTGTATCTAAACCCATACCCAAACCGATAAATTACGAATGTACCATGTCCACTTCAACACTCCCCTTAAGTGTAACTTGAGAAAAATGATTAAACATCCAAAGATGCAAGGATGGGTCAAGGAGCCACGAACCTCCCATATGAGTTTGAATACTATCTTCATGGAGAGAAAATCAAAGAAAAAAAATTGCTTCAACAAAAACGAAATCTCTAACAAAGCTCTAAGCTTCTAGTTCCTCTTACCCCAATTTATAGTACTATCCATATTAGGTCTAGCCCCTAAAACTCTCCCAACTTAGAGGACGATCTATCAACAATAGAATTAGGAACTTTAAGTAGTCAGCCTTGTCCATTTTCTACCAATGAAAGAAGAAAATTAAATAGGAATTGGAATAGAATGACCTTTGATAGTATCAAATCAACACTTCTTCAAAGGTAAACTAGATTTAATGCCAAAATAAACCCCTTGGGCAATTATTGACATAAAAAATAGGATAACCTCCCCTATCCTCAAGCATGTCAACCAATTAGGAGGGGAACAATCTTAGCAAAGAGGAGAGTTAGGTGTTAGGAAATATTTTCTCCTTGTCAAAGGAATAGTACATAGTTCCATGATTATAACACCATATGAACTTTCCTCCTTAGAATCAATACCAAAAAAACTACCTACACCAATAACAACTAAAGTGTAGGAAGAATAAGCATCCCAAAGGACCCTAACCTATCTTATATAATCCCCCTAGCTAACCGTAAGTGATTTAACACACACAAGAAAAAGAGAGAGGATGAATCCTTTATAGAATAACTAACTCAAACCATAAGAGCTGACTGACAACTTCTTTATCACAAGATCCTTGAAAATGCCAACAAAAACCTTCACCTCAAGAATACATAGAAGACCAAATCTTTGCAAACAAGAGTCTTGTGGAGCACATGGAAAATTCAACACTCCAATACACATCCAACCATATGTCAATTAGCCAAACATCCCCCTCATCATACAACACATTCCACTCATCTATAGAATCATCATTAGTGTTCTCCACACAATTATTCTCACCATCCTCATCATCCTCTCCACCTCCATCATGAGTAGTATTGAGAGATGTGAAGGCATCAAAAGCTATATTTATGGAATTTGTGTACTATCATTTTCTTCAATCATAACAATAATAAAATTATTAAACATTGGATATTATTTAGAATTTATTATAATAGGACCATAATTTCTATGATATTAGTTATCTATCATATAAGTTGGAAAAAAATCCAAGGACAAAAGCGGGAAAGAAATTAAAGAAAAATGTAATATATTGTTGTGAATGGGAGAGCTCTAGTCTTTCTTATGCAAACATGTAACAATTTAGATTTTGAATTACATTAAGGTTTATTACTTTTCCCCTATTGTCCTACCATACCATTTTAATATGAGGACATCATTAATGGATAATTAATATGGCTATCTCCAACCTATTTTAACTTTGGTTGCAAACAATGGAGAGCATGGCACCCAATAGAATAAGGAAATCCACAACCAAGGAATACAATAAGGCTATTAAAAGTGAAAACCCGATTCTTGTTTGTTTATCTTTAAATATTATTAACTTTGCTAATGTTATAAAAATTGCTATTTAATTATTTACTATCTTGGTCATATGCATTTGAAGCAATACCTTACTACTTGGGTTAAGCATTTTTGAGAATCCCATAACATCGAGCTTGCAAGGGTTTGTAACCTTACCAAAGTTTTTTCCAAGTTCTCTTTAAAGGAATCTCACTAGTTTAATATACTCTTGAATAACCTTAGCTACTAGTTCATGTAAAACTCCCTTTGATAAATCACATTGGAACTAAATAATTTCAAATTCTAAGAGAAAAAATTTCTCAAGTTAATTTTCTAGCTCATGGTTTTCCCATTAATCTCTAGAATTTCCTACAATAACTTATCTAGTCACGAGGATATTTTATTTTCCATGACACAAATATAATTTTTCTTATCCCCAGAAGAGATTCTATATTGGCAACGAATCTTAAAGAATCTTAAGAAATTCAAGTTGGGTCGTTTCACTTTCTAGATAAGGTGATCTACATTAATTTGTCCAATATTTTCTTAAATGGTTCCAAGGCTTCTCTTATAATTCACTTTTCTCTAAGAAAATTGTTGTCTCCAATATTAACCATTAAGGATGAGGTTTGGACTATTGTTTAAGGTAAAAATTATCAACTCCAAAACCCATCAAACTAAGCAACCCAAATCCTTCAACTAAAACTCAATAATGTATATAAATCTAAGCTAATTTCTTAAAATTCTAGACTTATTTCAATTCAAACAACTAAAAGTTTATTGTCTTTGTAGCATAAAAAATTGTCATCCTTGACAATTTCACACTAAGTTTAGCTCTCCCTTATGTGTTAGGACCCATGCTTATAATTCGTTTGTTTATTATCATTTTTTGAGAAATCAGACTAAAGTTGGAAATTAATAGTTATTATTCATTGAATAATGAAAAGAACCCCAAAATAGGTGTGGACTAAGCCACATAGTGCGCCTGTCCAGAATAGGGTACCCAACACCCTTGTCCAACCTATTTTTTCCCCAATTTGAATATGTTGGTGTTGAGATTTAAATATTAAAATCTAATTGTATTTGTCAACTATCTATAATTGATTAGTTGGTAATTACAAAATTGCATATAAATACAAGTCATTTTTATCATTTTAATTATGAGGAGAGCTAGAAATTTTGGATAGAAAATTGAAGATCCTAAAATTAGTCAAGGAAAGTCAAGGGAAGATTTAGTAGAACTACTACAACATTTTTATCAATCAAGATCAAGCTTGCAATACATCACAAAGAATGAAGAAAATTATGTGCAAGAAACTATTATGATCAATCATGGAAAATTATCAAGATGTATTGAGTTATCCTCTACATGGTAGTTACAACAATCTATTATGTTTTGTGAACTAACATTTTGCAAGTCTATCAAGCAATCAGGGCACCCATCAATCAAAATTTTTGGCAACTTGTGGTGTGGTATCACTTCATCAATGATTTCACATCAAAATAATATTGTAATTTATCATTTATCATTTTAGAAAGTTATTATTGTTTTGGCCTCTGCTCGACCTAGGGTATTCCCTCTTCATCATCATCAATCAATGTACATGGAGGTAGAAATACAAAAATGGGATTTAAAAATTAGCAAGCCCCTATACAACACAACCTTTCCCCCTCTTTTCATATGTACAAGTTGGATCTAAAGGTTTTAACAAAAGATAGTTCCATAAAATACAAAGCATATTATAATCTACATTTCATAGTTTGCAGATTCCAAAAGAAGCATCCTAGTCTAGGGTGTCCAAAATCCCTTTCCTTGCAATTCAAGCTCAAATTTATTTCATAGGTTCATCTCTATATCTCATTCTCAAATTAGAATTTGTTTTATTACTTTTAGTTTTCATCTATGCAATAAATTACTTTTTTAGATCTAGAGTTATATGTTAAATAGGCTTGTTAAATCACACATCAAATTTATCATCTCACAACATGAAAATAAACACAAGACCCTAGAATATTAGCTCTCCATTGTGGTAGCAAACCAATCATAAACCCTAATTGGTTTTGTGTCCAAATGTGATGTTAAGTCAAGAAAGGTTAATCTTAGTTGGATCTAGGATCACTTTTTCTACTTCACATTTTGGTGAACCTAACATATCCTACACTTCCAATGTTCTGATTTTCATTAACGTAAATTCTAAAAATTAAGGCAAAAATATAGATGCTTTGAAGATCTTCTTGTTATTTGCATGTTTTTACTTTTCAAAAATATGCATTTACATTCTTTAATCATTATACATTAAAAGAAAAAATGCAAATAATTTGAATTAAATGGCATAATTTCATATTTGAGTTTTCCTTGTTTAGGGATTAGATCTAAGTTGCATCAATTGGAAATCTACATACAATCTTAGGTTGTTGAAATTTTTTAAAATTGTAAGCATATTTTATAGAAAAATATTAAAAAGTCAAGAATTACACATTATTTTCATTTCAAAAGATTGAAAATAGTTTTTTTGTATTTTTTATAAAAAATTCAATCAATTAAAACATTTTAATTCTAAAATTTATCATTAGGATTGTAGAGGAGGGGGACCAAATGCTTAGGACCCTAGGTCAGGGGAGGGTCTAGAATGATCAGTTGTCTTGATCTACCTCACGCTAAGGATTTTTTATTGTAAGCTTGATGTTTTAGGGGGGTAAAAAGGAAGGGAAATTGATCTACCATAGTCCTTCCATCGTCTCAAGAGGTTTAGGGAATCAGGTGAGTGAATTCTCGAGTCAAGACTGTGACCTACATATCTCTCTTCCAAAGGACTCCAACACAAAGATGAATGACATCATGGTGTGCTAGCATCCAAGTTGGGCATTGGCATTCATACAGACAAAAAGTACTAAGAATAACCAAGACCTGCAAAAAACTCAGTAACTACCTAATAAATGGAGTTTCATATAATGATAGAAAGCATAAAACGACTAAACTACATAATGTAACAAGAAGAATACTTTAACTAAGAAGATAAAGGATAAAAGTTGATGAGAAAAAAGGTGGTAGAAATACAACTCACAAGTGGTCTAGCCTCCCACAAGCTCCACATGATCATGAACACCTACACATAGCAGAACATGGAAAAATATTGGGGCTATTTCAGGGATTGCCACAGTCAAACCCTTGTTTCAGTGTTCCCACCTCCACGAACAACCAAAATAGCCATGAAATAGAAAGTATGATAAAGAACATATGGAAAGAAAGAAATGCCACACAATTCCAACAACAATATGCTACATAAATCAAATAACAATGCTAAATGAAATGGATATCACCTCCCCAATAAGATGCCCTCAAGCACATGAAGGGAGATGTAAGCTCGCAAGCTTGTAGATGCTACCGTTGTCACAACAATGTGAGTGAAATCTTCCAAAGTATCAGCTTGGAGCTTCAAAAAAAGGGGAATGTTGTGAAAATTAAGTGTGTAGAAGCAAGAGTGATTGAGAAATGTGTAGAAGATTGAAGAAGATTGAATGAATGGAGAAAAAGCTGAAGTGAATGTGAGAGATAGTATTTTGAGGATAGATAGAAGCCCAAAAGAGTCATTTGAGGTTTTCAAGGGTGCAGGGGTATTACTCTTCATCACCAATGGAGAAGTGTAACGCCTCTATAGATTCTAGAGGTGAGAATCTTGTCAGGATGGTAGCACACCGATCAAATGTTTGGGAGCTATGCTAGCATCTCTGACAAAAATTCCCCCACTGACATTACAGACATCTGCCAAATGGGTGGAGAGTGACTGGATGAAGTGGAAAAGCATTATCAGGTTTAATTCTTCTAAGTAGGAGGTGTAAATAGGGAATTTGTGAGGGGTGCAAATTCAATCCATTATATTTTTCCCCCACTTTAGTGAGCATACGTGTTGCCAGATGTGAGCTAAAGTAGATAGAAAGAGTTCAAAGAAAGTATACCTAAACCGTTAAGGAAGTAGACCGCAATTTGACCCACCCAAAAGAAAAAGAAGAAGAGCTGGCTCCACAGGTCCTCAGACCCAAGGAGATTTGAAAAAAATGCACCGTAGATCTGCAAACCTATGGAAGGTGAACAAAGAGGCTATACAAGTCCACAAAGTTATTGAGTTGAACGACAGGATGTAAGCACTTCACATGTCCTCGTACTTGCAAAGGAGGCGCCCCCAGATGCTTGGTCCTAAAGGAAGCTAGATGTAAGAGGCTCTGTAGAGTCTAATGGGGCCTTACAGGTACTCGATCTTCCAAGGTCATTTCGAAAGCAGCTTCACAGGTGCACCTGCAAAGTAACATATTAATATATAGACAAAACATGTTAGATATAAAAAAGAATCCACATAGGTAGATAAGTAGATAGTCGCACAAATAGTCAACAATTGAAGGAAGATATTTCAAAGGGGTCCCTTAGGAATCCTTCAAAAGAAAAGGGGTCCACTCAAGGGATGCTCTCTTTGAAGGTGATGAAATTTGATGCAGGAGCATCCAGTGGTGTAAGGGCAATCTTGCATCACCCAAAAATAGTTAAATTTCAAGTTTCTCGGTTTTTAGATGTTTTTACATTTTTGGATACCCTTTTCGTCATAATGAAATTCCCAATTTACTGTTTTTATTTTCTATTCCTAGGTGGAAAGATATTGCAGTTTTAGTTTCCCAGATTTGCACCTAAAAATCTTTCGAGTTAGATTTGAGGCACTTAGAGTTCTCGGATCGGCCCTTAAACTTGCTGAAATTGATGTTGTGGATTTTTGGGCGCGTTATTGACTTTGTGACCTTTCCAACGGTTCAAACGATTCGTGAATCGGAGTCCCGGATCAAAAGTTATAGCCCCGAGAAGTTGGCGCACTTTCTAGAAGATACAATTGTAAATGCTCTTTTGAAATTTGAACTTCATATTGTAAATTTTCAGCACCAAATCGCCTAAACTCAAATTTGAATGTTGTTTTGGCTCCAAACTAAAGAGGAGCTCTATTCATGGGTGGATTTCTAATTTTTGGGTACCTTTTTGGGGACAAGCTCGCATATTGCGAAATGGTTATTATGTAGCTTTCTGTAACTTGCATGTGTTGCAGAACTTGGGGATTGATATCCTCTGCTTGTAAGAAACTCCATTTTTTGAATAATAAAATTATTCTCTTCTTTGTGGGTTATGTTCTGTGTCTCGGGTTGTGCCCTCATCAAGTCGTATCAGAGCGAGGCTTTCTTGAGCGTGTGGACAGATCACCGATCGTGAGGCAGTTCGAACAGAACCGTGGTTGTGGGTCGAGGTCAAAAAGATGCCTCAAGAGTGATGCCTAGTAGGCATGGTGGTGCTAGAGGTGGTCGAGGCGGCAGAAATGCTGGTGGAAGAGATGCACTGGCAGTCCTCCAAAGATAGATTGGCGCATTACAAAGGCGGTTGAGAAGAGGGTTAAACCAGGGGAGGAAAGTGAGGATGAAGGAGAGGAAGAAGGTTCAAATGTAGAAGAGGAAGAAGAAGCAATTGATCAAGACCAAATGTGGCTAATAAGGGCCATTTCGAAGATCGGGAAAAGACCCAGAGCAGAAGTCCCCAGTTATTCTGGAAGTCTGAACCTAGAAGAGTTGATTGACTAGATCAACGTGCTAGAAAAATATTTTGAGTATGAGGAAATAGAGGACTCAGATCGGGTTAAGTTTGCGAAAATGAAGCTAAAGGGCCATGTCAGTATTTGGTGGAAAGAGGTCTAGTTGGAAAGAAATTGAAGAGGAAAATGCAAGATCACCCGATGGGATCGCATGGTAGAGAAACTGAAAAGCAGTTCATACCAGTGGACTACGAGTTAGATCTGTTGAAGAAATTGCAAGGGTTGAAGCAAGGAAGTAGATATGTGAAAGAATATACTAAAATTTTTTACAAGATAATCATCAGAATGGGTCACATAGAGGCCAATAAGAAGAAGACCCCTGATATCTTAATGGGTTACGACCGAGCATTCAGAAGGAGTTAAACCTAGTCAGAATGACCACCATTGACGATGCAGTTTGCTCTGAAGGTGGAAGAGAAGCTGAACAAAAGATTTGATGGTAAGCAAAAAGGATGAGGAGGTCAAAGCGGAAGGGGCAATGGAAGACCTTCACGAAGCCGAAATGATGATGAAAAGAAAAGTGAAGATGTGGGTACTAGCCAAAGCCAAAGAAATGACAACTTTTACCGCCCTCGTGATCAAAATAGTGGTGACCAAAGAGGTAGAGGACGAGGGAGATATGGAAAAGGATCTGGAAGAGGTGGTTTCAGAGGAACGTCTTCTAGTGTGGTGAAGAAGGGCATCGAGCCTATGAATGTCCACAACACCAAGGAAGGGCAGACAAAAGGCCAGAAGGCCGTGGAAGGGTTGTGCATGCAGATGAGGAGGCCCAATCTAAACATTCTGATGATGTTGAAAGGGGAGAAGCCCTAGTGATTAAGAGAGCCCTGGTGAATGAGGAAAAGGAACCAGAACAAAGGAAGAATCTATTTCGCACAAGGTGCAAGTGTGAAGTAAAATGTTGTGATGTCATGATTGACGGTGGGAGCATTGATAATCTGGTGTCAGAGGAGATGGTTACAAAGTTGAAGCTAAAGAGGGAAAGGCACCCGCATCCGTATCGGATTGCCTGGTTGCAGAAAGACCACAAAGTTTTGGTCAATGAGCATCTCCTAGTAAAGTTCAAGATCAAGAGATACCATGATGAGGTACTCTGTGATATCATCCCCATGGATGCATGTCACATGTTGTTGGGGAGGCCGTGGCAGTTCGATAGGCGAGCTATACATGATGGCCATGCAACCACTTATTCTTTGACAAAGGATGGGGTTCGTCACAAGTTGAAACCCCTGAAAGAGACCGAAGAAAAGGTATGCAGTAGTGCTAGAATTTGTTATGTAGATGGAAGAAATTTTTTAGAAGGTATGAAGCATGAGCGTGTGTGTTATGCATTGATTCCTAGAGTGAGTAAGGAGGATAGTGAGAAGGTTCCAGAAGAAGTTTTGGGATGTTGGATGAGTTTTAGGATATTGTTTCTGATAATGTACATGAGGGTTTACCACCAATAAGGAAGATCAGTCATCAGATTGACTTGATTCCTAGAGCCAGTTTGTCAAATAAGGCAGCTCATAGAATGACTCCAGCAGAAGACGAGTTGAAGTTTAGTTTTGCACACCATCCACAAGTAGATGGGCAGACAAAGGTTGTTAACAGGAGTCTGGGTAACCTACTGAGATGTTTGGTAGGAGATAAACCAAAGGGATGGGACTTGATCTTACCCTAGGCAGAATTTTCTTACAACAATTCTATCAATAGAAGCACTAGTAGATCACCATTCCAAATTGTGTATGGAGGTAGCCCCAGAATAGCTCCAGAATTGAAGAAGATGGACCAAGAGAAGAAAATAAGTGTTGAAGTAGAAGATTTTGCAGAACACATCACAGATATACATGAGAAGGTAAGAGAACATATTAACAAGATGAATATGCAGTATAAGGCTAAGGCAAATCAGAAGATGAGGTATAAGGAGTTTCAGATTGGTGATGAAGTGATGGTCCACTTAAGGAAAGAAAGGTTTCCAGTGGGAACATATAACAAATTGAAGATGAAGAAGTTTGGTCCCTGTAAAATTTTGAAGAGGCATGATTCAGGGAATGCATATGAGGTAGAGTTGTCGGATGGATTCAACATTTCCCCTGTGTTCAACATTTCAGATTTGATAGAGTATCATGAAGGTGGTGCAGAAGAAGTACCAATGATGGAACAGAGTGGGATTCCAGCACCTTCTTCAAAAAGGAGGAGATTGAAGAAATCCTGGATAGTCATGTGGGAAGGAGTACCAGGAACAGGCAGTATGAAGAATATCTAGTGAAATGGAAAGGAAACCCTGTTGAAGATTCATCCTGATTGCCTAAGGCAGAGGTCGACCGTTTAGGTTTTCCTCCACCATTTGAGATGTGACGGGGTCACTTCTCAAATTACCCTGGGTGTCTGATGCAGGAGCATCCAGTGGTGTAAGGGCAATCTTGCATCACCCAAAAATAGTTAAATTTCAAGTTTCTCATTTTTAGATGTTTTTACATTTTTAGATACCCTTTTCGTCATAATGAAATTCTTAATTTATGGTTTTTATTTTCTATTCTTGGGTGGAAAGATATTGCAATTTTAGTTTCCCAAATTTGCACCTGAAAATCTTTTGAGTTAGATTTGAGGCACTTAGATTTCCCGGATCGGCCTGAAACTTTCCGAAATCGGCGTAGTGAATTTCGAGCGCACTATTGACTTTGTGACCTTTCCAACAGCTCAAATGGTTCGTGAATCGGAGTCCCGAATCAAAAGTTATGGCCCCGGGAAGTTGGCACACTTTCTAGAAGATACAATTGTAAATGCTCTTTTGAAATTTGAACTTCATATTGTAAATTTTTGGCGCCAAACCGCCTAAACTCAAATTTGAATGTTGTTTTGGCTCCAAACTAAAGAGAAGCTCTATTTATGGGCGGATTCTAATTTTTGGGTAACTTTTTGGGGACAAGCTTGCATATTGCGAAAAGGTTATTCTGTACCTTTCTGTAACTTGCATGTGTTGTAGAACTTGGGGATTGAAATCCTCTACATGTAAGAAGCTCCATTTTTTGAATAATAAAATCATTATCTTGTTTGTGGGTTATTTTCTGTGTCTCGAGTTGTGCCCTCATCAAAAATTTTGAAAAGAGAGTTTTTTGCCAATGATTCTAGCATTAAGGAATCCTTTTAAAATATTCATTTCATCAAGGAATTCAAAAGAAGGAATGCTCCCTCACAAGGGAAATTCTAGATTATGTCTTACGAATCCGTGATGAAAGAAATTTTTTTCTAGAGATCTACATGTTGAAGAATGCAATTTTTTGAAAATAGAGGATTTTCAACGAGGGATTCATTGGCCACCGAATACACTTTCTAAAAATAAAAGCAATATGATAGCCCCCCCTTAGGATGGTGTGTGCTAAACACAAAGGTATGTGACATCCTAAGGAGAGAAAAGAAAGAATGAAAGTGATGTTCTGGTTCGCAGAACATGATAGGATGTAACTGTGGTAATGTTGTTGCACACATTAGGGACAACACATGTGCACCACAAAATCACAAAGCAAGAAAAGAAGAGAGAAAGATAAAAAGAAAGGACACACAATGATATAATGAACAAGAGATAGGCAAATTTAATATTTCAGGGTTAGAGCTACTCATAAATGCATATAGATATGTATAATAATATATAAATGAATTGTCATCAACCCCCTACTATATTGGACCATGTGAAGAAAAGACACGTGAAAACAAAATGAGAATAAAAAATTGGGTCAACATGGAAGGCAGCCCTAAATGCCCCCAACACTTTGCATCGTCCCCAATTTTTGAAAATCAAGGCACAACAAATAGAAGAAATTTTACAACAAAAAAAAACTCCTATATACAAGCATCTACGAGGGTGACAAGGATCCTCTAAGAACACATAGAACAAGCGTGGGGGAACACAACACACACACAATCTAATCTATAAATGAAGAAGAGGTGCCCCCTAGTCCTCATCAACCAAGAGGTCATTGTTCTCCCAATCTAGATCATTTTAAGGGGAGGGAGGATGAGCTTGCAAGGGTGGGATAGCAACGGGGTACCCTCTGAGTCTCTTGCAACAAGAGCCAAGGAAGAGGGCCCCTCAACGTCCTCTTCACTCAGTTCTAAATGTCAGTGATCTCGCAAAGATTGTTGATAGAGTCGAGACATTTTTTACAAAGTTGAACATGCACATTACAGGAGTTTCATGTGTGAACTCAACAAATGATGGAGGAGGTTCCCGAGATACACTACTAGCCTCATCAAGACTCAGGAGTAGTCACAAACTTTGGGATGTCAGGGTTGTCTTCGTCATTAAGATGACACAAACCAGCACAAAACCAACCTCCGAAGAAGGTGAACACTTCTTCTTACCGCCATTGAAAGCGGGGTCATCATCCAACTTTTGCTTCATCAAAGGGTGTGAGATCCCCACAAATGAAGTAGAGGGCGAGGAGGAAGAGGAGAAAACCACAGTGGACACCACCGAGGTATTCAGCATGTCCACAAGTTTTAAAAATGGTGGGATGTGTGGAAGGGACATCAGAAGGGGAGGCTCAGCCGAAGGAGCAATGAATACTTGCACCCTTTTCAGGTGAGGATCATTCACGCTCATAGGGGGAGTCAGAAGCAAGATTGAGGTGGAGGGAACTAAAGCCGAAAGCACAGAAGAGGAGTATAGAATAAAAAATGTCAAAGCGGGAATCGTTGGTCCCCTTCCTTCTTCTATAAGGCGGCCTGATCAGTGGCCAAATCCTTCCTTTGATGTGTATGCTTATGCATAAGGTAGTTTCTACGGCTCCAAGAGCTAGAGGCTATAGCCTAAGAAGGAGTGGAAGACTCCCATTTAGCCATCGGAGTATCCATCACAGTTGTTTCCAGTAGAGTGAGTGACTCCTGGATGGGAACATGAGGAAGAGATGGAGAAGTAGATGCAACGACAAAGGGGGGAGCAAAATCAAGCACCTCAACAGTGGGCCTCTTCCCGTTCACTACTTTAGGGGTAGGGATAGTAGTTGGCCACAGAGGCCAATATGAAGGAGTGAATCCACGGGGGCCCTTCCCCTTACCATATATAACCTTGATTGAGGCACCATGGGTAAGAAAGGAAGGTCAAACACCTGATGCTTGGCCTTCTTCCAAGTAGGCACCATTCAAACCCCTAAGAGATGGATAGGGGTGGAAGTGGAAGGTGCCACAACTAAATGGAAGGTAGAGGCAGGTGGAACTGCAAAGGAAGAATAATACACCTAAGGAGCCTTATCCTCCTCACTTTTTTGAGCTACAAAGGTAGCCTTCTATTGCATTATCATGGAAGGTTTAACTTAGATGGAATAGGTAGAAGGAGGGTAGGTCACCTTCAGTGTTATGCCCCATTCTTGTATTTCACATAAGTTCGATATAGCAGGTCCATCTTGGGGGGAAGCGAACCAATAGGTGTAGGCTAGAAGTGATCAAGTGAGTAGCTCCCACATGCAACCATCATGATGTAGGAGCATCCAAGGTGTAAGAGAAATCTTGCATCACCCAGAAAAAATGTTGTTTCTTTTCAATAAGCGCTAAATTTGGTAGGGTTACTATTTTAGTAAGTTTGCATTTATGCACAATTGAACACAAAATCTTACACAAACCTCTAGAATGGTAAATTGAAGCCAATGGTGGAGAAATCACTTCAATACCATTTGTCATTTGAGAGATTAAAATTTTAATTTTTGAAAATCCTAGTAAAATCTTTAGGGTCAATTTTGAGGCACTTAGAGGCTCTGGATGGGCTTGAAAATTGGTGGAAAATGAAATTAACTAGCCTTTAGGCCCTACTTTTTGCACAATTTTTTCTCGAGACCTTTTTGAAAAGGTATTATAATTGAAAATCCGATGGTCAGATCAAAAGTTATGACTCTACAAAGTTGTAATACCAAAATTAATAAAATTTCAAATATCTTCATGAGGAAGTTACTCTTTCCAAAAGATTCTAGGGCAATTAACACTTTCCAAAAGATTCTAGGGTGGTTACACCTTCCAAATAAAGGATGTAAAGGGGACTACAAAGGAAAGCCAGAGCAGAGTAGATGGTGGCTCCGATTTGCAGATTTGTAGACTTATGTAATCAGAAAGCCCATGTGATGGAAAATATAATGTTGTAATTTCATTTTCATTTCAATGATAATATAGAATATTTGTTTTCCTTCTTGCATTTTTTTTGTGCCATTATTTGTTGTTTTTGTGAGTTTTAGATTGTAAGGGGAGTATCCTTCATCACATTGGTTTGTAACTGGTGTCGTGGACTAGAGGCACAAAACCCTTATAAGAGAACTTCAAGCACTTATGTATTACTAGGGAACTGCATTCGGGTAAACCTACAAAAGTGGTTTACAATTCGAATGAGGAAGGGAAACTTGTAAAAATTAATGACCCCATGCCAAAAGTTTTCATTATGGGGTTCAAACAACCTAGTTGGTTCAAACAAACCAAAAAAGGGTTCACTTGAACCAGGGTTCAAGCAAACCCATTTAATGCTTGCACGGACAAAAATCAAATGAAAACCCCTTTTGGGAACCGGGACCACTCTAACCCCCTGGTTCGAGTGAAGCCCCCTTTTCCTTGATTTTTGACCTTGTTCACAAAAAAAAATCAAAATTTTTGCACTTCAGAGCTCAGTTTGAACATGAAAATGGAGACTTCACAAACCCAACTAGAATCATGTAGTCCTCGGAATAAGCTACCCAACGAATATAATTTTAATATCTTTTGGTTTTATTAAACATAGGTTTTTAACCAAAAATCAAGCTCTTTGTTCTGCCGTGGAAAAATAGCAGATTATCAAAAAAAAATTAAAAAATATGAGTGCACCAAATATTGAAGTCCTTGATCTAACAAAATAAATAAATTGAATTTTGATACATACAAAAAAAATTATGCGTTATATGGTCATGCTATGTCTGAATTGTAATTGGTTTGAATTCAAAACTTGATTAAAAAAAAAATTCAATAAAAAACTATCTAACCAAGTGGAAGCACTAGATATTAGAGTTGCAAATCTAAATTTGAAAGAATTAAAATTTTATCCTTCATGGAAAAAAATTTACGCGTTATACGATGAGCGTCACTTTTTAAAAATGTAGTTTTATGAAAAAAACTAGTTTTCGAGGGAGATGGAAAAAGAAGTGCAATCTGATTCCAAAATTTTTGAAAAAAATATATTTAGAATCTACAAAAAAATATTCACAAAACTCTAGTTTGCATCATCTTCAAATTCCTCACCGTTTAGCCACTATAGGTGCCTGAAAGTGAAGATTTAGTTAAAAATAATAATTTAAGTGTCCAGTTTGGCCAAAAATTATAAACCACTATTGTGGGATCACCCATTCATGGAAACTAGCCAGGGAATGCCTATTTTAACTTTGAATAATTCAAACCCTGGGATAATATCAAAGAGTGCATTCATAGTCTTGGGCCCAACAAGGATTGACAAGGTGATAGAACTGATGGGAGGAATAGAAACCCCATTGTGTGTATGTATAGTGCTTTTAGACTCATCATATCCATCCTTATGCAAAAAAATTATCAACATGATTTGCTCTATGATAACATTTACCTGGCATGTAGGGTCAACAAGAAGGCTAGTTACAATCTTCCCATTGATGTGTGTGGGAATGTACAAAGGAGATGGTTCTCTATTAGCATTCATCAACAAATCCAATGAGGTAAATGTTATAGCAGGAGATCCACTTATAGGTTGGGAAAATATTTTAGGTAGTTGCATAAATGAAGTCATCTCTTACATACACTAGAAAGTGTTTTTGTAGAACACCCCAAGGGTTTCATAATTAGACAGTGAGCTGCTCAAGGTTTCATTTCACAACACTTAGGGATCCTTCCAGCTATGCCACTAGGGGTTGTAGGTTGGGTTGCAAGGCAAGGCACCTTGCAATACACACACCCACAACACTCCTAGAACATGAGGGAAGAGTATTTCATCAACACCAAATGGAACTAGAATAGTTCATGTCAGGTTCACCAAAATGTAGAGGAGGTGGATTGACCGCTCAGGACCCTAGGTAACGAGAGGATCTAGAATGATTAGCTGCCCTGATCTACCTCACACTAAGGATTGTTTACGATAAGCTTGATGTTTTAGGGGGATGAAAAGGAAGGGAAATTGACCTGCCACTATCCTTTTGTCAACCCAAGAGGTTTAGGGAATTAGGTGAGCGAATTCCCAAGACAAGACTATGACCTAAGAAGGTTTTTGTCAAAGGACTCTAGTGCAAAAGACAGACGACAATGTGGCGCGTTGGCATCTCGTTCGGGCATTGTCATCCTTATAGATAGAAAGTACCAAGAAAAATCAAGACTAGAAAAAATCTCACTAACTACCTGATAAATGGATTTTCATAGAAAGACAAAAAGCATAAAACAACTAAATTACTGAAAGTAACAAGAAAAATACTTTGTACTTGTGTTAATGGAGCAAAAGCGGTTGAAAGGCGGGAGTGGGAGTAGGGGTTGCAGTTTGAAATCTACAGAGGGAGAAGATGAGGATGGTGATGGTGATGGTGATGGCGATGGCGAAGACTATGCTAGGTTTGCATGAGTGATGATGATGCCTTCATTTCTAGTATGTATTGTTGAGGACGTGGGTGTGGTGTTAGGCTGCTACGAGCATTTTTTCTTGTGATGCCCTCTTCTGCTCATGTCTTCCTTTGTTTGTGTTCCTCTTTTGGGGCTTTCTTTTTCTTTGGCTCTAGCTCTGGGCTTCCTATTGGTTTCTTTGGTGTTGGGTTTCGTTTGTGGGTGGATCGTGATGGGGTTGTCTATGGTAGGAGTTTGCATTCCTTTAGACCTTGACTGGCATGTAAGGTCGGATGGAGTTTTCCTTGGTTTTCCCTTCTTCCTTTCTCTTTGTTTGTTGGTCTCCCTTGCCTTGCTCTTCTCTTTGGGTGCCCTTGTGTTTTGCAGCCTTTGCTTGGTATCCTGGGCTCTCTTGTTTGGGGGCATCTTACTTCTTGCCTAGGGCTAGTGTTGTTGGGGCTTCTATGGAGGCTTCCACTTTGAATGTTGTTGGTTCTTTTGCTTTGGCTCTAGTGCTAGGCTTCTTGGTGGTTTCTCTAGTGTGGGGTATGGTTTGTGGGTGGTTTATGGCAGGGTTGTTTACAGTAGGAGTGTTCAATCTTTTAGACCCTAACTGGCATGTAGGGTCGTATCCAGAGTTATTCATGGTTTTTCCCTCCTTCCTTTCTCTCCATTTGTTGGTCTCCCTCGCCTTGCTCTACTCTTTAGGTTCCCTTGTGGTTTGCATCCTTTGCTCGGTATCATGGGCGCTCTTGTTTGGGGGCTTCTTATGTGTAGCAAGGCCGATGTTGTTGTGGCTTCTGTGGAGGCTTCCATTTTTTATTATTGCTACTATTGGTATGAACTCTTTAGCATATGAGCTGAAGTTTTATGGTTGTTTCAACATGCTTGTGGTTGGTTCTTGGGTTCTTTCTCAAAGCTATTTTTCTCCCTTGGTGGTTGCTATGTTTCTCTCTTTCGAAGGGGTTTGTTCTTCTTTTTTCCTCCCTAGTGTTTCTTGGAGGAGTTATGGCCTTGGCGTTTTGGTGTTGAGAGTCTTTCTTGGGTTGAGCAATTTAAAAGTTATATTCTTAAGGCTTAGTGCTTCTATGTTTATTCCTTATGGTTGAAGTGTGTCCTTTCTTGTACCTGTACCTTGCTTTTCCTAAGGAGGTTATGATTTTCCTTCCTTCCACTTTCTTTGCACTCTCTCCAAATCTTCAATTAGGGTCTTCTATGGAGGTGGAGATTGCTCCCATTCAGGTAGAGCCCTCTTCTATTGAGGTGGAGATGGTTGTTGTTGATTTGGTAGGGAGTACTTTTCTGGTCTGCTTATTCCTATTGAGGTGGAGCCTATGTGGTCAGTTGAGTGAAGGCTTTGGAGGTTGGGGCTCTCTTATCTTCCTCTCTTATAAATGGGAGCTCTCTCCTATTAAGGTGGAGGTGGGAATGGATTTGGCGCGGTGTTGCTGCAAGAAGGCTATCGTGCTTCATTGTCTTGTGCTCTCTAACTCCCCTATTGAGGTGGGGTTTTGGGAGTTGCTGGTGTTTTTTATTATGGTTTTGATGGTGTTCTTCACCACTAAGAATTCTATTTTTATTAGCTCAGTGATGTCTTTCCTGAGTGGCTAGTTTGTTGATGCTTAGCTGATGTAAGCAGTTTCCTTGTTTACCTAAGGGTTCCAGGTCCTAGTTAAAACCTAGTTGTTAAGGGATCTTTGTCCCTCGCTTTCTTATCTAGTGCAGCTTGTGGAGTCATATTTTCTTGTTAATTGATGTTGTTGTTTGGCTGTTGATTGTTTGTGATTTATCTTGTTTGTAGCATGCTTGCCTTGTATAGGGTTACACTACCCTTCAAAATAATTTGTAATGGGTTTCGAGGCCCCATCAAAAGTTGCTTTTCCCCAGAATAAAAAACAAGAAGAATACTTTAACTGAGAAGATAAAGGATAAAATTTGATGAGAACAAAGGTGGTAGAAATGCAACTCATGAGTGGTCCAGCCTCCTGCAAGCTCCACAAGATCATGAACACCTACACACAGCAAAATGGGGAAAAATGTTGGGGCTATTTTGGGCTTGCTAGAGTCAAATCCCAATTTTGGTGTTCCCACCTCCATAGATAGCTAGAATAACCATGAAATAGAAAGTATGATAAAGAACGTATGGAAAGAAAGCAATGACACACAATTCTAACAAAAATATGCTATGTAAATCAAATATCGATGCTAAATGAAATGGATATCACCTCCCCAACAAGATTCCCTTGAGCACATGAAGTGATATGCAAGCTCGCAAGTTTGTAGATGCTACTGTTGCCACATCAACATGAGTGAAATCCAACAGAGTATCGACTTGGAGCTTCAACAATGGGGAATGTTGTGAAAATGAAGTGTGTAGAAGCAAGTGTGATTGAGGAACATGTAGAACATTGAAGAAGATTAAATGAATGGAGAAGAAGCTGAAGTGAATGTGAGAGATAGTCTTTTGAGGATGGATAGAAGCCCAAAAGAATTGTTCGAGGTTGGTCAAGCATCAAGGGGCGTTACTCCTCATCGTCAATGGAGAAGTGTAATGCCTCTACAAATTCTAGAGGTGGGAACCCTATCAGGATGGCAATGTGTCGTGCTAGCATCCCCAACAAAAATTCCCCCACCGCCACTACAAATAGCTGCCAAGTGGGTAGAGAGTGAATAGATGAAGTGGAAAAGCATCATCGGGTTTGATTCTTCTAAGGTAGGGGGTGTAAATGGGGAATTTGTGAGGGGTTCAAATTCACTCCATTACAAGGATATATTGCAAATATTAAAATTTTATGCATGAGTGTGATTCACATCAAAATTAGGTTTTCATGCATTCCTAGAAATTTGTTGGCATATAGACGGCATCTAGACGAATGAACCTATGAAATATAGGACCCTCAAACACTATAGTTGGTTTCTAGATTTGAAATTACTAAATTTAACCTCTTTGGACTAGGGCACCCAACACCCTTGTCAAGTCAATTTGAGCCTAATTTTTTTGTGTAGAACCTTGCTAGTAGTCTCTACCCAGATTTAGTTTTAGTTTCTAATAGTCAGTCCTACAATTGTTTGATTTTGTTTTGCATCACTAATTTGATCCATAAGACATAGCATAATGTTTTCCTTGCAAAATTTTCTTATTGCCATAATTAATTTTTATAGTCAAATTTGTTAAACAATTTAAAGAATTGTTGTTACAATCATGTGAAAATGAGTTTCTCTCTCCTCTTGTTATTTTTCTTTGATCCCTCTCTCACTATCTTCCCTAATTGTGCGAATATTTTGGTACAAGAAGATACAATCATTGACAATCATAACAACCATGTTTGTTCTTCTCCCAATATCCCTCCTACTTGTGAGGGTATCTTGGTGCAAGATGATCCAATCACTGAGAATCATGAAAATCATGTTTTTCTCTCCCAATACCTCTCCTACTTGGGAAGATATTATGGTGCAAGAGGATGCAATCACTAACAATCATGACAATTATGTTTGTTCTTCTCCCAATATCTCTCATACTTGTGAGGGTATCTTGATGCAAGAGAATCCAATAATTGAGAACTATGAGAATTAGATTTGTTCCTCTCCCAATACCTCTCCCACTTGGGAAGATATTGTGGCACAAGAGGTTGAAATCATTTATACATGTTCTCCTTCAAATAATAGTAAAGTGTCTTGCATAAGTGGAGGTTGAAAATTGACATTAAGTCCTTTATTAATAGAAGATCATGGACAAGTGGTTAACCCAATTGAAATTACAAAGCCATATAGCTGATTAGACCTCCTCTCATTATTGGACCTCCCTCTAAACCTCCTCTCATTATAGGAACCTCCAAAACCCCATGGCCATATCCTAAACTTTACAAAATAACTCACTCAAAGTAATCATGTGTACCAAGATGTGTTGCAACAACCAAGTTATCACATAGTTTCTCACACATATAACACTAAAGATAATAAGCAACCAAAAAAATTGTTAATGTCCAATCCACTTCCTTAATCATGTCTCACACCCCCACCTAGCTTTCATCAACATAGTAGTAAATAATATGATCTTCTTTAGAAACTTCATAATACTCCAACCAAGATCTCCCTTTGGGACTTGATTCAAACTTTACCTACATACCACATGATGCTCCAAGAGGCTTTCAAGAAGATTAATATCTCACCTTTCTATCAAATTGAATGATGTAATAGCCTTGTTTGATTATATGCAAGCAAAAAAGTTGGATATTAGATTCCCTCAACATGAGTTACCTTCACTTGAGGTCCAAAACAAACATGAAGCTCTAATGATATGTGTTACCATTAATAAAACTGGGGTTAGACATACACTTCTTGACAATAGATCTGGTCTTATGTTTGTAGAATTGATCTTCTAGAGAAGATTGGTGTGGATAAGAATCTTATACAACTTGCTAATCTCTCTATTTGTGTCTTTGATAATGTTAGTAGGTAGCCATTGGGAAAAATCACACTACCCATTAGGGTAGGGCTCATGGTTTTATCTACCCTTATCCATATCATGTTGGATACTCTATCATACAACCTTCTCCTAGGTAGACCATGGATTCATTACATGAAGGGTGTCTTGTCTACTATTCACCATGAGATGAGGTATGAATATAATAAGAAGATATAGGGTAAAAACGGATGTAGGAAGTTAAAATTCTTAAATTGAAGCCGAACATAACACTTCCAACTCACTTACTACTTTAAATACATATTAAAAAATGGAATCATTACCTTCCAATAATAATCATACCATGAATGAACTCTTGGGTGATGATTAGGGATTGCTAGATTTTACATCCACTTTCATTAGGAAGTATAAAATCTCACCATCAAAACAAATAGAATCATATATTTTTCCAACACAATCTTATGATTACTCTTCCCAAATTGCAAATAATGAGTACAATATGGCTTCCTCTACAAATACAAGTTTTGTTCACTAGATTTTACACCCTCCTTTGTAGGCAAAGGTAAAATATCACAATCTCAACCTAAGGAGTCTTGTGTTTCATTTGCTCAATTTTGTTCTATATCAATAGCTCTAAAAACATTATCCCATGATGGTGATGGGGGCTCTTTAGCTTTCATCCCTCATGTGTTGGTAATATATAACCTTAGTAATTCAACTCCTAAAAAGGATTTGTGTTCTTGAAAAAGAGTAAATTATTCTCATGATCATTTAGATAAGACTTATCCATTTGAGTTGGAAAATTTTTATGGGATTGGTTTTAAAATTATTTTTAAAAGTGGATATAATGAAAACATGAAACAAGGAGTTAAGGATCATATGAAGTATGTGTTGTACCATTCTAAAAGAGGTTTAGGTTTCCAAACTTTTTCTTCATCTTCATCTCATACTCCATCATCTATTATACTTATAACATCTTGTGGTAAGAAAGCACACTTTTCTTCACTAGAGAAAAAATTGTCTCCTACTACTTATCCTCTATTGAAGCAAGAACATATTCTATCAAGGCTTCTCAAAGTTTGATTGATTACTCTTCCTCCTCCAACATATAAGAAGTATTATAAAAATAACTCCTTTTGTGCATATCATTGAGTGCATGGTCATTCCACCAGCGAATGCCAAGTCTTGAGCAACAAGATATAATAATTTATTAATTGTGGTGCTCTAGCATGTGTTGATGCACCTAATCATTCTAAATAACAATCTATCTTCTACAGTGTTGCTCCTCACTTTGTGGCATTCGTAGCTTCATATATTTGCTCATTTCCATTCATGGTGGTATAATCTTATGTCTAAACATATTTCTTTCTATGGTAGCAACATAGTAGTCTCTTATATGGTTGTCTTTTTTACACTTGGGGGGAAAGGATAACTATTTTTTGGGAGGTGTGTATTCTTTTCAGGATTCCATCTTCCCCTTTTTTTCCTTGAAATATCAAAATAGCAAGTATATTGACATTTTAAGGGGGGGCATATCACCTTATCCATTTCATTGACATCCTGTGAGACTTGACTTATTGGGATACCCCTTTGGTGGTGGTTTTGTTTATAATGCCCCTTGATGTGTGATTATCAATTCATAATATGTGACGTTAGGCATTGATTCATCCCTCATGATGTTAAACTTTTGTGTGCTCTCTAAAGCATGATTGGAAAATAATCTATGGATTTGGCACAACAAAGCTTATTGATTCATGAAATTGATCATTTTTATATGGCCACCTAGTATAACACAACTTGCTAGCCAGTGGATCTATGTAGTTCATACGCCATTTACCATAGCATATCTTGCTAGTCCTCATGAGAGCACCATTTTTTCTAACACCATATTTGAAGGATGACATTTGGTATTTGAGACATATTTAAGACTAAGGTCCCTTTACCTTACTGACTTGAATCCTTTTTAGTACTAACCTTTTGTTTGTGCTTTATTGTATATGTATTATTTATCTTATATTTGCTATGTGTTTTCTTTATGTCTTTCGTGTGTTTACTTTATGTATAGTATCATTTTTTCCTTTTGTCTTCCATGTGTTTGCTTCGTGTGTTGCCTTATGTTTTCTTTGTGTCTTCATTATGTTTTTATGGCATGTATGCTTTGTGTTTTTCATGTTGCATTGTACCTCATGTTTATGTTTGTTCCTTTGTCCTTACATTTTTTTTACTGTAGGACCTTGAACCTAGGAGTTAGTGCATCCCCTAGATTTGATGTCATCCCATCTCTTCAATTTTTGGATAATTGAACCCTTCATGGCTTATTCTTACTTTACTGTGATTTTGAGTGTAAATTCATATTCTCACTAAAGTGGCGGCTAAATGTAGCATCAAAAATTGTTACCCTTGACAATTTCACACTAGGTTTATCTCCGCTATATGTGCTAGGACCTAATTGTGCTTATAACTTATCCATTTATTATCATTTTTGGGAAATTAGACTAAAATTGGAAATTATAGTTATTATTCATAAAACAATGCAAAAAGCCCAAAAATAAGCCTAGACTTGGGCGCCCAATGCCCCTATCCAGATTAGGGTGCCCAGTGCCCTTATCCAACCTATTTTGGCCCCAATTTGAATATGTCAATGTTAGTATTTTAATATCTAAAAAACTAATTTTATTTGTTGACTATTGGTAATTGATTAGTGGGTAATTGTCAATACAGTCCTTAGAATCGGTTCTAACTTATGCATAACATTATGATCATAGATAAAGGAATATAATTGTACCATCATAAGAAGTGGTGTTATAAATAAGCTTTGAAATGATAGAGATAGTGTTTGGCATTCCTACCTTTCTAAAATATGAGGACATTAGTGTTTAACAAGCTCTAATACACTACAGGAAAAAAAAAAATTTCATGTGTTCACTTCATGAACAACCACTTATTGCTAAATCTAAGGAAGTTAGCACTAAAAATAGAAAAAATTATAGCACAAGAGTGAATTCAAAGAGGATGTTTGTACTCCTCATTAGGGTATTTGAATACCCTCATACTAAAGACTTTCATCCATGGATGTGTTACTACATATTGACCATTACTTCTGACAGGAGAATTGATTGGGCCACTATTATTAGTGATAATTTACATGACCAATTGGTGGATGCTTTGGAAAGCACAAAGTTATAGATGACCTCTAAAACCTAGTGTGTATAATTATCTAGTAGGCTACCTTCTTAAGATTGAGAAGAGTGGGCTCCCTCTAGATGGGATAAACAAAAATATATCACCATTAATCCCAACTAAAATTGGAAGAAATTTAAATGAATAACTATGTGGTGAATGATGCCTTTGACTATGCAACTATCAAAGAGCTTGAAAATGGCTTTGCAAAGAGTGTCTATATGGAAAGTGTAGCTTAATTGAAGAACTGGAGTAACTAGTATATTCAATTCAAGACCTTTATATAAATTAGGGTAGCAAATTTTCATGAGGAACCCTATAAGCTACCCAAGTATCCTAGTGATAGGATCATTTTATTATAAATTTGTAGAAAAGTAGCAAAAGTCCACAAAATGATAGTCAAAAAGCATAAATCTAGATACTCCTTACCTATTAAGGTTAGAGGGCATTCTTATATAAATATGCAAACAATAAAACATTTGAAGTTGAGATGGATCCATGGACTATGAATTTGTATAATAACCCAAGAAATAAGTTAGATGTAATTGGAAAAATTAGTCGGGTGATTGGGTCCTATTACAAACATGAGGTTACCTTAGAAGATCATTGGACCAATTGGACAAATGAGTATGAGTTCAAATTATGGACCATTGCAAGTTGACTGTCAAATTGATAAAGGCCTAAAACATAGCTAAAGTATATAAGTTGACAAAAGACAAGAAAATATTGAATCATGTATACAACTCTCAAGGAGTGCTCAATCTACCCATCCACAATGTAGATTGTTCAATAGATGAAGACCCATCTATTGAGAAAAAGGAAGCAAATCTAGTGGCTTGTTGTAAGCAATTGATATCTCAACCATTTCCTACATTAGAAATACATCGCCCAAAGGCCAAAGAACAACAATCAAGAGAGGTTGGAGGATCATCTAGTGCTGCAACTATACAGATAAAAGAAAAGGAAGCATCTAAGGCATATGACACCAAAAGAATGGAGAAAAAAATAGAGAATTTAGATAGAAACCAATGAAGAAGAAGAAGAAGTCTCTCTTCAAAGGAGGAAGAGACTACATACTCAAGATGCTCTTACAACACAACCTTCTTCTCAACCACAACCTTCATCTATGTCTCCTCTTCATGAATCCCATACTCCAACCTTTTCTTTGCCTCCACCTCATGAATCTCCTATTCCATCTCCATCACCACCTCCTTGAGTTCACCCTACCACTCCTAATATGGATTCGCCGCCAATTCCTCTGCCTTATGTTACAATTCCACCTCCATCTCCACCACTTGATGATTACATTCCTTCACATCCACTTCATGAGCAAGGAGAACCATAGAGTACAAATGAAGGGCATGTTGAGGTTGTAAAAGAAAATAATATTGAGAACATAAAAATGGAACTTGAAGAAAAACAAGGAGTAGACATCCATGAGGACTCTCAAGCCTCAACCAATATTAAATTTATTCCCTCTCGTTCATCCCCTCCCCCATATCAACAAGAACAAGTAATTCAAATTGAAGAGATATGTGAGGCCCACTAACAAATGCTATGATTTGTTGTGATTAATCATTTTATGTGATATTTGGTTTACCACCTAGGTGTGTTATCTATAATGTTTTACATTTTTATTCATTTAACTGTGTAGTATGGGGTATATCAATATGAAATGATGTTTTATGCTTGGGGACCATTACACTTGGAGTAGGCTTTTAGAACCCTTTCAAGAGAGGATTTCACTATTGGATCCCAAGGATAGTGCATTTAATTCTATAGTCAATATATTTGGATCTCAAGTAAAGATCAAGATAGAAGTCAATTATACCCACACCTAGTCAAATTTTGAGAGTTTAATTGAACCTCTGAGATTATACAATTATATTAGAGACCTTCTTGATATAGGGGAAAATCCTTTTTATCCACATAGTTCATTTTAATAGTTTTGGAGTTTAATCCAAAGAATGAAAATTTCAATCTATTATAGCTCTTCCATTATCTAGTTCCATTTTCCCATTTATGGAACAAGTAGATGATAAGTGCTATGTAGATATTCTTACTTTTTATTTCATTCATGGTCATTTATTGATCACTTACACTTCATTCAAATGCATGCCTTAGGACTCAAGGTTGCAAGTGATATGTTCAAACCAAGAGTTCTTGATATAAGAAGTCATGATTATCTTTATCTAAAAACATTTTCATGAGAATAATGCCACAAAAATTACATGGAACCCAGATAGTACCTTTAATAGAAAATCAATAGATAACACCTTGGGATAAGATAAATGAATAAATAATAATGTGGTGTCATTGAGCTACATTACCCCTTTTCATAAAAATAGAATGAAGCAATAACTTAAGCTCATATAAAAATAATAATTTAAATTTCTCTCTTTCTTTAAATCAAAATATAACTACAATTTACACTTTCAAAGTAAAATTTCCTTCTTATATAGATCTCCAAATATAAACATCCAACAATCAAGTATTACATCAAATCAAAGACATAGAATAAAATGATCATCTAAATAAAATAACTTCAAATATGTCTTACAACCTTAAATAGTGATATAACCTTTGATATACCAGATAAATAATATATTACAACATCTTTATATGACGACAACTAATGTTTACTATACAAATTTTATAATAATTTTTTCTAGTCATAATTTCCAGAGGATCATGGCAAAAGAAAACTAATAAACTATTAACAACTCATCCAAGCATGAACACTCTAAAAACATTCCTGTATATACAGGAAACATAAACCCTTTCATGAATCCGAGCAGTAACATGTAAATAAAAAGAGTCTCATTGTGTAAACTCTCAAATCCATCTATTAATGTGTAGCATTGTACTATTCCCTACGTACTCTGCACGGAGTCATGAGTCCTTTGAATATTCAAATTTGATTACGTTGGTTTATTAATATTGGGAGTGTGATGATATTGCGCGGATCCCTCGGGAGGAATTTTCATAGGCTGTGATTTGAAAGCACCATGTTAACGTGAGTAAGAAGACTGCAGAGTAATTAAAAGCACTAGTTTGGGCGCCCTGGCAGAAGAATGGATATCCATCCAAAAGCTTAGGAATAATGAAGTTGGCGTAGGGAATGGCAGGAAGGGGAGGTAAGATTGGTTGTCTACTCCAGAAAGGTTGGAGAACCCAAGATCATTAAAAATGAATGACGTGTATAGGAAGCCAGAACGGGGGAGGGGAGACGGGGGCAAGTAGTGGGATTAATGAGTTTGGCAGCACGGGGAAATATGAAATGAAATATTATATTTTAATAATGAGGCCACAGCAGTCTATGGGACCCAGGAACAACACAAGACTGTCATCGAAAAGAGAAGCTCCTAAATAGCCTAAGATCTTCGCTCAAGGTCAGCTATACGACAGTGAATTTTAATGATGTAATTTGCCAATTTGACCAACCTTTCCTCCACAAACGAGATATCAACTTGTAAGGTGTCCCCATAAGGAGATCAGATTATGAATGAAGAGGAAGTCAGATAGAGGGGCAACGAGGAGAGAAGCAGGGGAGCCTATGCGAAGAGGAGTATTCAGAAGGAGAGTTAAGCGAAATAGAATGCCAGGTTGAAGGAGGGGCGTAAGTTCACATTGCAAAGGTACTTTTATCTACAACTGAGTTTTAGTTCACGAATATTGAGACTACTTTGGTGCCAAAAATCTGCTAATGAGCAGGCTATAAGGCACTGCATCGATAAGATACATGTGGAATGATGAACTCTTTGTAGCTTCAATTTCTACTCGTGGTAGCTGTGAATAGGTCTATAATTTCATCTTTGCTATTCTCCCCAAGTGCCCCTTTTGGGTTTTGTGATTGACGATGCCTTGGTAAACATATTGTTAGACTACATGGTGTGATACTGCACTGTGATTGGGTGATAGTACTATAGATTGGTAGAGTCGTTTTGGCTTAGTAACAGAGGTATTCAAGATGGGTAGGTAGCCCTAAATAGATGGAGATTAATAAGGTCGGATACAAAATATTTATGATGTTACTAGATCTTCTCACAGACAGCAAAAGCTTTCATGGCCTCCAGAACTCATTCTAGGCACTACGAATGGTTTGGGCATTGTGTAGTAGTGTCTCTTGTATTAACGTGCTCTTGTTTTATACTCACCCGCATTGTTCCAACCTCGACAAAGATCAGAAGTAGTGGGGGCTCTCTGGCAGTTCACAAGTTAATAGTAAAGAGAACTTTGGCACCTAGTTGCAGGCATACAACGCCAAAGACTTTATCTGAACTTGGGAAAGAGAAGCCAACACGGCATGGCTGTTTGAAACTTCCCTCTCTAAAACTTTTGCATGATATGGACGTTAATTGGTCTATTGTTGCATATAATTCGATAATGACTGAGTTTTCTGAAGTGGGTATTCATTACTTCAATATTGTCTTGGGTTTCCCGACTTGGATATGCCGCACTTGGCCCTGAAATAGTATGCTCTATTTTTTTCCTGGGTTGGTTGTGTGAGTTGAGTTATTGCAAATGTCATGTAGGGCTCACATTATAGGTGTTTTTAATCGTTAGACTCAGTCTGAAGAAATTGTAGAGGCATGTAATCTGAATGGATGACTGTCCCTTTAGCAAGGATTTATTGTTTCAATTGATGGAAAATTCTTCTATCTTTTATGCTTCGATGGATGTCCATTCCATCTTCCGAATCTTCCATTTCGGCACAGGCAGAGAGGATGCTGACAAAGGCTAGGGGAACTGGCGTTGCACCTGCCAATTGCACCTGCATAACTCCAATAGGTGCAAAATCTTGAGGTAAGTCACCAACCTTGGCTTTAGAGATTTTTTGTTTTGGGAATCTGTAAGCGGATAGATCACATTAATTGTGGTGTTCAATGCACTATAGAGGAGTTGAAGGAAAATTTTTGTAGCTGAGTATATTGGAATTCCAATAAACATCAATTCACAATAAAATAAAGTCAAGCATCTACAAGTTAAAAGTTTCCAATAACGTGGTAATAATGTGATGCTTGATCTTAATTGTTGATTTAATGATGTTAAATTTCTCTACAATCTGCTGAGTAGTATTTATCTCTAAACTGTTGTAGCTATATCTGATGTTCTTGTAATTGACCCGTGAATAACAGGCAATAACTCAGTCAAATAGTTTCTTCAATAGATTCAATATGGCTGTGTTATTTCTGACTGTTTTCAAGTGAATAATGGGCTTAGACACGTTATGCTGTAACTTTTTCTTGGTTGTAGTCATCTCCTCTCTCTCTATATTATGTGTAATGTTCATGGATATTTTAGCCATTTTTATGGATCTAGCGTTCTGCAGAAAGTTCTTCCTTGCTGTTAAAATTTTGTGAAATCGGCCTTTGTGTTTCTTTGCTTCAATGTGCTACGCAATTTCATTTTTCTAAAGATAAAAGTAAGATGGGAACTATCATTGAATTCTTTTGAATAAGTAGCAAACAAAAATGGAATATTAGGAAACCTCTAGAAGAGGCAGGTAATTCAATTTTTGTTATTTCTGTGTATCTATAAATTTACTTCTAGTTTTACTATTATTTTCCAATCACATATAAGATATATCTAATATCCTGCAGTTTCTTGGGAACTATCATTGAATTCTTGTGAACAAGTAGCAAACAAAAATGGAATATTAGGAAACCTCTAGAAGAGGCAGGTAATTCAATTTTTGTTATTTCTGTGTATCTATAAATTTACTTCTAGTTTTACTATTATTTTCCAATCACATATAAGATATATCTAATATCCTACAGATTCTTGGGAACTATCATTGAATTCTTGTGAATAAGTAGCAAACAAAAATGGAATATTAGGAAACCTCTAGAAGAGGCAGGTAATTCAATTTTTGTTATTTCTGTGTATCTATAAATTTACTTCTAGTTTTACTATTATTTTCCAATCACATATAAGATATATGTAATATCCTGCAGTTTCTTGGGAACTATCATTGAATTCTTGTGAATAAATAGCAAACAAAAATGGAATATTAGGAAACCTCTAGAAGAGGCAGGTAATTCAATTTTTGTTATTTCTGTGTATCTATAAATTTACTTCTAGTTTTACTATTATTTTCCAATCACATATAAGATATATCTAATATCCTGCAGTTTCTTGAGGTAGTTTTTTTTTTTTTTGTACTTTGTTTTCTTCTTTTGTTTTCTTCTTTTAGATCCTGCTTGTTTCTTTTATAGTTCATGTGTAGTGCTCTATAGTCTCTGGTGTTATCTTAGTATGATACATTTAAAGCATTGCAAGTGCCATTAATTATCTGTGGAGTAAGAACTCTTCTTTTTAACTTCAAATTAAATCTTGATGAATCGGGAAACACTGACAGATAATATATTTCTTACTTTGCTCCACAATCAAACTTGTTCTTTTCCAGCATCTGTTCAAGCTGCATCCAAATTGTATATATGTTTTTCAATTGAAAGTAGGACAGAGGAGGAAAATGCCAGTTTCGATTTAACTTTAAAGTTGTAAGCTCGAGCATTCTATAAATCATTCTGTACTATTTTTAACCTGTGTTCCATATGAATGATAAATAACCTAATGCTTATGTTTCTAGAAACAAACATTATATTGTTATTTTCATTCCTATAAGGTTAGGGAGCGAAAAAAACCCCCTGCTGCAGTCTGATATGCTTTGGTTCTATATTATGAGTCGATTTATTTAAGTACATCATATCTTTGTTTTTGTATCTCACCCTTTAGTATTCTCAACATGTGGTAAAAGTGTCATATTTGTTCTTCTCTCCGTTATCTGTGCAGTTTAATTTCTACTAGAAAAGCTTGCACAATTTTATTTATTTATTTAATTATCTATTTATTTATTTTGGTTCTCTTGGGTTTGTTTCTAAAGATCATCTGTTGATATTCCTTTTCTATGTTGGGAGCGTACATTATTTACTAACCTATAGTTGAAGTTAAATATCAGTTGATGAGTTAACCACTGGATATTAATTAAATACTTCATTTAAAGATCATTAGTTCTATATTCGTTATAAATTATATAAGTTATCAATTATATTTTCTTTACAAAGCATATAATCTTTATCGATAGTGATCTTAAGTTATCACTTTAATAAAAGCTTAATTGGTATGTGTTGGCTGGGTTAAGATTGTTAATCGATATTTGTTTATACTTATTAATAGAGGGTATTGAACAGTTATACAAGACAACATATATCAAATACTATACAAAATTTGATTGTAAATCTATAGTTTGAATGGTTTCTATTTTGATGTCATTGAGACTAATGAAAAATCTAAGTGTTGTGTTATACCTTTAATGTTTCTAGTAAATCTTTAGTTGTCTTCGCTACTAGGAATAAGTGTTCCAATGGTGTATATAGTGTTAATGTTTGTAATGATACAAGTCATATATTAAGGATGTCATTTATTAAAAGTGATATGTTGTTTCTAATGGGACTATTTACTCCTTTCTATATATTCAACTTCATCTTGCTATTAATGTATACAATTATAGTTATCATTAAGTATAAGTCGAACTACGGTTCCTCTGCGAATTATATATGTAGGCATGCCCGTCAAAGACAAGCCCTCGAGGAATTAGGTTTTCCCCCCTAGGTTTCACTCTCTTTTCATTACCCTATGTTAATATTGATATAATGTATAGGCATAGTTTGTGGCTTGATTGCGTGCTTTGGAAATGAATTTTGCAAGTTGGTCACGTGCTATAATCAAAATTTGAAATTTGTGTTTTGTCCTTAACTATATTTTAGTGTATATTTTGGGCATTACAAAATAAGGATTAAATCGCATTCCCCTTCCCATTAGAAAAAAGAAGGAACTTATAGTCTCTCAATATGACTCAACCATACTATCTAGTATAGACAATGAACATATGTTCAAGTAGAGGAAGAAGATTTTCCTATTCTTGCAAAGGCTTTCCAAACATCTACTTATAAGAGGAAGATGACAAGGAGGCTTTCTACTACAATAGTTGATGAATAAGGTAACCAAATAGCACAAATTTCTATTCACTTAATTGACAAGATATAATTTGTATGACACTTGACGATTACCAAATACAATAGGTGAATTTGGGTACTTAAACCTGGGAAGAAGCGAAGTAATCTCTGCAATTAATTATTTCCACGATTTTGTAATAAATGAGAAAATAATAAAGCACAAAGGAAGAGCTAAAGGGTCAACTGACATAGTTGATAACTTATATTAATCATTTGATAGGGCCAATTGATTCTACAACAACAATACCTTATTTGTAAGAAGCATTAAATAAGAATGCTCAACATTTAGACCTAGAAGGCCTCCTCTTGGCTGCCAAGGAATGGCAAGAAAGCTTACAAGAACTTGAAGGCTAGGTCATTAAAAAGGTGGTTAAAGCTTATCAATTGATTAGTGATGAATCTAGCCTGGCTCACCAAATGGAGTAAGAAATTGATAAAGATTTTATTGTATGGGAAGATTATATCCCAATTTTGTAGAGAATAAAGGCTACACCTTCTGAAGAGATTTTCAAAGATGTTTCCATTAGAGAGGGAGACTAGGATAAACTTAAATAATGGTTCAAATTTGGAAATATGAGGGTAAAAGTGCTCAAAAATTATAAATGTAAGTTGAGTAGGAATATGAATTTAGCAAACTAGGTAATGACTAAGGTTGAAAAGTTTATAAAAGACCTCTCTCCTACATTTTAGAAAACATCATCAATGGTAGCTTTATCCACCAAGATGATGAGAGAGTTTGCAAAGTTATTACATGGGTCTATATCTGAAGATTCTATTGATTGGATGATGAAAAACAAAGTCGAAATCCAAAAATTTCAAGAAGAGTTAGCTAGTTTTGACGAGTTGTAGGGAAGATTGGAAGAGCCCACCTTTTCTCAGAGAATTACACTAAAATATCATAAGGGGCCAAACATTAATGTCTTAAATAAATTCATTAATTCTTTTTCAAGAAGCTTCCTATAAATAAAGTAACTTAGGCGCAAGCCTTTGCTTTATGATTTATTTATTCTTTTAAAGTTTGTAATAAATCAACGATTGAGTTGATATGTGTTGTTCAGTGGTGTGGTATTTTTCACTTGGCTAATAATTTTCAATTAGTTTTAGTTAAGCTTTCAATTAAGGCAACTCACCCCTATTTTAGCTCTAGTTAAACTCTTTTAGATCCATTAATTTTGGGATGCCTGGCTCCTATTTATACTTATTTTTGAGACATTTGTAAAGGTGAGAAATCATTTCGATTATAGTGAACTATATATATATATATATTTCAGTGTGGATACTTTATTGAGATGGCATTGGTAGAATTATAGAAAGGAACCATCCAAAAGAATCAATTAGTTAGGATCCTAATTAATTTAAACCAAACATGAAAGGTAGAAGGATCAATGCACCAATAGCCGTTTTAAGTGTGGTGAACATTATCTAAGAAAGGGTAAAGCATCTGGAAAAGGACCAAGATCATAAAATGGGAATGTCTAGCCAAATCATTAGATTCATGTAGTTGTAGAGAACTAGTCATCTAAACATCATAGTATATTAATATTGAGGTTCCAAGTATGAATTAAATTAACTCTAACTATTTCAATTGATCATCTAAAAGTAATGTCTAGTCAAATCATCATATTCATGTAGCAATGATTGGCCAAATATTAAACCATGATGAATAAGGTTCAAAGTATGATATGAATTAATTGTATTTATTTATATTTCATCTTGATGCTACAAGTAGATTTATTTCTCCCTCTTGTGTTGAGAACTGTAAATCAACTTATTTGTTAGCCACCAAATTAGAAATTTTAGAATAGGGTATAGTTTAAGAATGGCCTCTTGAAGGGCACCAGTCCGAGCCCAGTTGGTTAAGGTGTTCCCTGTCGCAGGGTGCCCACCATGGGTTCGACTCTCTGGCGCTCCCATGGTACTAGTTGGTGTGTCCCGCCAGCACTGCTAATCATGGTAAAAATTTTACCAGCAGTGGGGGGTTATAGGGGGGGCCGTGTTGCACCCGATTCCCCTCGTTAAAAAAAAAGAAAAAAGAATGGCCTCTTAAAAAGCCTAGGAACCTTGGTGAATCCACTACAAAGAAGCATAATATTTGAGATCAAGTAATATTCCACTATGCCATTTTCCTTATACCATTTTTACAATTGAACATGACTGAATATTGATAGTACTATGTAAATTTTATGGTGATTCAACATCTAAATGTCCTATCAATATATAAATTTAAAATAAAGATATTGAAATGAACCAAGTACAAAAAATAAAAATAGCTCATGTTAAATTTAGGAGATTAGGACCCAAATTTTTATACCATTTTCCTTATACCTTAGCAATGTATGACAATGTATTTTTCTTTATATTATTTTTATAATTAAATAATGAATAATTTTTTAATTAGTATATAAATGTTATACTGACTCAAAATTTAAATTTCCTATCAATACATAATTTTTAAATAAAGTTATTGAAATGGGGTAAGTACAAAACATAAAAAAAAACTTGTGTTAAATTTAGGAGAGTTCAATTTTTTATATACAATAGCATGATATGTTTCTATATTAAAGAATTAAATTTCTAAATTGAGGTGATTGTATTTGGGAATCAGGAAAAAAATCATTCAATATGGGTAAATTGGATACTCCTAAAGAACCTTTAAGTAGTCAAATCTAGGAGATAGAAAAGTAAAAAAATATCCAAACGGTGATGTATAGCCACTAAAATATTCCTTGTGGTAGAGATGACCTCTAATGTTAAGAAAATAGTTATTAGCCAAATTGATAATTGTAACCTCAAAATAAGAACCTTAGAAACCTAGATTACTCTTTTTGTCACCTAGTTAGTTCCTTGTGATCTAATAGTTGGAATGAATTGGCTAAAAAATCAGACCAATATAGATTATCATGGAAAGAAAATTAAATATTTAAAGTATTAAGGAGTCATTATGAAAATTTAATGAGTATGTTGAGGATTTGAAACCCCTAAGGAAACACACCTTGTTTCAAGGAAATTATTTAAGGAACTATTCCAATCACTTAGTAATAATTTTTGGAAAATACCTTATAAATAATATCACAAAGAGCTATAAAGTCAAAAACTCAAAACTTGATCTTTGTTAAAAATCAGGACAAGAAAAGAGTTATTAAGAACTATTAATGTGCATAAAATATATATTATGTTGAGTAAGGCTCAATAAACTAAATTGAAAATAAAAATAAATTTAACAAAGGAAACCCTAGGACCTTAAGCTCATCTTGATGAGAAATAGCTTTTTACTCAAGAATATTATGTTAAACAAATAAATGAAGCTCAAAATAATTAGATTCAAATCCATAGTTAATTTGAACTATATTTTTGTATTGTATAACCAATTTTTTAAATGCTCATTCTTTCATGAAGTTTTTTTTAGAAAAGACATCTATCATGAGGTTTTAGTTGTATAATTTTTAGTGTTAATCTTATGGACTAGCATTTTCCTGTGATTCTATAACCATAAATAAGAGAGAATTTTGTTTAAGTGTAGAAACAAAATCTACTTATACTTAAAAAAGAATATATTGGTTTCTATGCATTGAATTTTTACATAATTTCATTAGTTTGTGTTTTCTATATCTAATGAATAAAAAATTTGTAAAATAATTTATATCAATAGGTAAGTGATACTTTGCAAAGGTAATTTAATAAATAGAAACGAAAAAAGAAATTATGCATTCACTATTAAAATAAATCAATTCTTACATATACATAAAAATTTGGTAGTTAAAATGTACCTCAATATTTAAAACTCTTTCAGAATACTTCTTCAAGATCGTCTTCATGCTTTAAAAAACAAAAACAAAAAAAAATTAGTATATTTTTTTTCAAAATAAATTTTTAGAGCATGTTGATATAAATTTTTAGTAATTGTTTATTACGTGAAAAAATATTTGTAGAATAATTTGAAAGAATATATATCATAATTTTAAAATATAAAATATTATGAAAATCTCACTTTGTTATAAAAGTCAATATCCATACTCTCACTAAATATAAATTAAATATGAAAAAAGAATTTTAATCATTAAACATGTGAAATAATATTTATTTAGTAGAATATTAATAAATTCTAATAGTAAAATCAATAGATCCATGTAATTTTTTATCTAGTTTTGTATTTATTTTGGTGTAATATTTTAATGTAATAACATATCAATAAGTGGCATACTCTTGTGTTAGATTTTGGCTCATTATTTAAACATTATCCTTATTTTTCAGTGTAATTTACACCAATTCTCATATATTCATTATTTACTCATCAATTGTGTCCTCACTTGCATGCACTTCCATATATTTCAATCCTTACCTTAAATTATAATTTTTCCCACAATGTTCATTTTTAGTGGCTCATGATCATCTTAGTTTAATCTTTGAGGTTAGTAGGTATGAACTTGAAATTCAAATTTTCAAATTTGAATTCCAAGTCTCTCAACCCCTTCTACTAACCATTAAGATAAATTAACACATATTTGTACAAAATTTTGCTATTTCATGGTGTTTAAATACATTTAATCTATCATTAATTGGTCTTTCTAGGAATACATGGAAACAAGAAAATCATTAGACCACACTTTAATTACTAAAGGGGCACAAGAATCACATCTACATGTAGGACATATACATGTTTATGTATGTTTCCTTTAATATTGCTCATCACCATTGATCCAACCTACTAAAAGAGTTAGACCTATGACTCATTCACCCATCAAGTCAACAAACTCTTAAATTGTGTCCCTAGACACTACCTTGATAAACTCAAACACCAATAACCTAAAGGAATGTAGCTTTCTAGGAATACACTCTAACATATCATTATCGGATGACACAAATCATATCCATGCAATAGATTAGATCATGATAGCTATATGATAAAACTTGTAATGCTAAGATTTGAGCCACACAATTTTTTAAGATGATATAGATTTTGAGATATCATCAAACTAAGGATACTATTTTTAAACAAATAAAAATTGATTCTATGTAGATTCATCACCATTCATCCACCATAAAATTTAAATTTTAGTACACTTAATCCTCATGTAATATTCATATATTTATTGTAATAGTTTGTCCCAAATCTATGCAAACATTTGCAACCATCTAGAGGGAATTACACTACCTAAATAATTGTGCACAACATTATGGAAATCCAATATTACTGTCCCTTAGTGAATATGTACATCAAAAAATATGTTGAGTGTGACAAATGTTAGTGGGCCCACAAACCTAGTCATTAAAATGAAATGTTGCTTCATCCACAACTAGTAGTATAACCTTTGGAGAGATGGGGATTGAATTTCATTGGATACATCAGCCTAGCACCATAAGACAAGGAATAAATTTTGGTATGCATTGGCAATGTGATCAAATGGACAAAAATATAATCTTTACAAGTTTCATGATAAGAATTTATTGATGTCATATATAGGAACATCATTCTATGATTAGTAAAACTAAAATCTATTATATTTGATCAATGACCATAGTTCATGTCAAAATTTATTTGAGCCTATACTAAGTAGTACCAAGTAACACTAAGAAAATTCTCCCTATACCACCTTAAGCCAATGAATAAGTCAAAGTCACCAACTAAGAGTTAGAAAATATATTAACAAATACAATGGTGAACAATATAAAAAATTGGGCCTACAACATCACATGGAAAGAAACTACAAGATTTACTCCCTATGAACTAGTTTATGGGAAGAAACTAATTCTCCCCATTAGATTTGAGATCCAAACTCTGAGAATTGCAACAAAGCTACATAGGAATCAGGTACCCAAGCACAAAGTGAAAGAATATTTCAATAAAATGAATCAAATGGGAGAATATTAGAATTATTACAATATGGTGAGAAGCAAGGGAAGATATGGCATGATTATCATATCAAATTGAATAAATTAAAAATAGGAGATTGGACCTTGATATTTGAATCAAAATCCAGATATTTGACTCAAAATCGAGATATTTTCAAGGAATAATATGCACCCACTAGTTTAGTCCATTTGAAGAAAAAAAATTTTGGACAATGGAGCAGTGAGGTTAAGACCAATTGATGTAGAATATAGAATTACATTGGTATATAGATAGAGATTGTTCCCCTACCAAATTCTTATGACCAAGGAGGAATTCATAAACTAACTTCTAATACGGTTATATTTATGTTGTCCCTGTTGGATCTCTTCCACCTCTAGCGAATTCTAATAAATTTCAAAAGGAATATAAATAAAAAAGAGGAAAATTGAAAACTCAAAATGGTAGTTTTTCTCTACCAAAAATACTTTGGAGTCTCTATTTTTCTAAACACCATAGTTGTTATTCCTTAAAAATATAGTCATTCCTTTGCAAACTTAGGGGATTATTTTCTTAGAAACTCCACACCTCACCCCTTTAAACCTCTAGATATATTCCATTTAAAACTTTGATGCTAATTAAAAATATTGATATAGAAGCATTCTTCCAACAATAACTTTTGAGTATTTTCTTCATAACAAATTCAGCTTAAATCTTTTGTATAGAATTTATATCTCTTCATTGGAAATACACTTAAATTGTTAGAACTACCTTCATATACTCAATTTTAAACCTAGTTTTAATCATGTTTAGGCCAATATAATAAATGATTCATTATGTGTGGAAAATAATTTAGAAATAGTAATGATAAAAGAGTATATTGACTAACTAGAAGACCACTAGGAAATAGATCATGACAAGGATGA